>VMDO01000263.1:176138-350103 GCA_007922755.1 Pedetes capensis | reverse complement strand
ACTGTCAAAATTAAAATTAAGGTTAAGACTTAAGGGTAAAATAATTAATACAAATATATACATAATATATATATATATATATATATATATATATATATATATATCTTAAGAAAAATAGAAGGAAGAAAGTAGAAAGAGGGAAGAGAGTAAAACAAGAAAGGAAGAAAATAGAAATGAAAAAAAAAAGAAAAAAAGAAAAAAACCTCACGCATACATGCTCCCACCCATGTATAAAATCGCTTGTAGTCAGGTGTGGTGGTATACACCCGCAATCCCAGCAGCCTGGGGGGTGGAAGCAGGAGGACCACAAGCCTGAGATCACAGGCAGCCTGCACAACCCAGCGAGACCCTTTCTCAAAAAGTAAAAAATATGGGCTGGGGGCACAGCGTGGCGGTCCAGCACCTACAAAGCAAGCAGGCGCAAGACCCTGGTTTCAAACCTCGATATAAAACAACAAAAAGAAACAAACAAAACAAAACAACCCAAAAAACAAGAAACAAAACAAAACAAAAAAAAAAACAAACAAAAAACCCCCCAAAACCATGCATACACACTTACACACACATATAAAAACACTTGTAGTCAGGTGTGGTGGTGCACGCCTGCAATCCCAGTGGCTTGGGGGGTGGAGGCAGGAGGACCACAAGCTCGAGATCAGAGGCAGTTTGCGCAACCCAGCAAGCCCCTGTCTCAAAAAGTAAAAAATATGGGCTGGGGGCGCAGCGTGGCAGTCTAGCACCTACAAAGCAAGCAGGCGCAAGACCCTGGATTCAAATCCCCATACAAAAAGAAAAAGAAAAAAACCCTTGTATGTTCTTGCAGGTGGAATCTGCACTGTGGACACCCAGTTCTACTGGGTGAAGTTGATACTGCAGGAAGCAGTGCTCCCTCCAGAACTCAGGACGGCAGTGTTTTCACACAATCTGCAGGAGCAGTCTGTCTTAGTCTATAGAGATTTTGCTGATTGCGTAGAAAATGGCGGATTGCCCCACAATGACCTGGGTTTAAGTGGGACACCAAATGACCAAACAGATGGTTCCACGAAATATTCTGTGTCTATTGTATTGTTTGAGAGGCAGTGGAACCTGTGGGGTCCTCCCTGGGGTTCTCCCTGTCCCACATAGTTTGGGTGCCAATTCCCCCAATCAGAGATTTCCGGCCCAAAGCCTATAGCATGGAGGGAATATGGCTGCTATTGTGGATTTTTTTATTGCAGGGCTTTCCGCCCACTTGGGAGACCACTCGGGAGGACCAAATCCTCTTGTGGGTGGGATGATATTCAACCCCCCTGGAGAGAATCTGTAGCAGGTCTGTCCATGCACGGCGATTGCGCTCGAAATTGCTCTTATTGTGTCTAATTGTCCCGCAGGACTCTGCCAAAAAGGAGCACTCTGTCTGCGTGGGGCTCAGCCGCCTCTGCAGACCTCACCTTTCTCCACAGTGTAATGGGATGACTTAGGATCCCTTCTGGTGTGTCTGGGATCCAGGTGTATATGTGCCCATATGTCTATGGAGATTGCGTCTGCACTGTCTCGCCACAACAGGAGGGAGGGAGCCGCATTTCAGCTCTGGATGCGTACCGCTGGCACCGGTTTCCCAGTTCCCTCCGTGATTACTCCCCGTACCCTCAAGTATCTACTCTCGTGGATCTGATCCCTATTTTCTCGCATGAGGGACCTACAACAGCCCAGCATCTCAGGCTGCGGGGACGTATGCTGCTAAAGATGGTGATTCTGCGTGCCACCTCAAACTGACTCACCCAAAACTTATAGTTTGTGTCCCATGGGCAGGGTGACAGTGTGATGTCAAGGTTGCACTCTGTGTTGGGTCCGGCTCCCATGGGTGTGTGTGCGAAGTCCCCTCCGAGTCTCCGGGATTCTATCCCACCGTCTGTGTGATGGCGAAATGGCGGAATGGCGGTCCCGCTACTGACCTCTGTGGAGCTCCTCCAAAGCCAAATTCTCAATTTTAGTGTTCATCCAGTTTCATCCTCTATCTCCCAGTTTAAACTATCACTCTTTCTATCTATTCAATTTGAGTTCTAAACCCCTAATCGAGGCTTCCCTTTACTCTGGGACAGAAGGTGCATGTTATCTGTCCACCATCTTGCCGGAAGTCCTGGTTGTTTTGAGAATGTTTCCGGAGTGGGCTGCTAGGTCCTGCTCACATTTTTGCTATGCTGGGGATTGAACCCAGAACCTCAGAGAGCGCAGAGCAGCACTAAACCCCAGCCCCTTTCTGTGCCTTGTTGTTGTTGTTGTTGTTGTTGTTGTTGTTGTTGGGTGCTGTCGAGTCGTGTCTGACTCATAGCAACCCTCATAGGGTTTTCAATGGCTGACTTTTGGGATTGCCTCGGGAGTGGATTGCCACATCCTTCTCCCATTTTTGCGGTGCTGGGAATCAAACTCAGGACCTCAGAGACTGCAGAGCGGCACTCTATCAACTGAGCTAAATCCCAGCCCTTCTGTGCCTTAGTGCTCTTCAATTATAAAACAGTAATGATAATAATAGCCAGGGTTTTATTGGGTGCCCACTTTATAAGAGGGACATTCTAAGAGTGTTATGCATATTACCTAAGCTAAGTTTCACTTCTGATTTTACAGGTGAGGAAACTGAGACAAAAATTTGTTGAATAAATCTTGATGTGGACATTCAAACCTAGGCTATTTCCAGAGCCTGTGCCTGTCTGCTGCTCTGCACTCCATGTGGGCTGCAAAGCCTGCCTCATGGAGCTGGTGAGGGTTTAAAGCAGCAGTGCTAGGTATGAATTTTCTCTCCTCACTGCCTAGCTTTCCTCCCCCCATTTCTCATCCCTTTCTCCTTCTTCCTGTATTCACACCCAGTAGTGATGAGACAGAGGAAAGGGATGGCTTGACATGGTTTTGTTTGACAACTTAAAAACATTGGAAGCTGTCCTCAACTCTTGAAAACATCTTTCCTCTGATAAAATGTTGAATGTGCTGCTGTTGGTCTCAGATATATTAGAAGAAGAAAAGACAACTTTATCTTTCGGTCTTTTTGGGTTCCAAAAATGTCTTACTGTCTTAAGGAGCTAAACGCTGGGTGGAAAGAAAGGAGTTGGATGCTGTTGACACTTAGAAGCAGCCCCTGAAATTCTCTGAGGGCTTTGGGTTTCAAGCCGCATAAACCAGTTGTAGGCGGAAGGAGGCAGACGGAGCTCGGTCCCCACAGTGCCCTAGGACAGCGGGGACCTTGTTTCATTAGCTGTCCCTGCCTCTGGGTTCCAAAGGTCAGAACTGGCCACTGTACCCATATGGGATTTAGGGCCAACAGGTGCCAACGGCTCTCCTCGAGCTGTGCTTCATGCACACTCTATGTTTGCCTTAGGGAAGAGGGGGTTGTGGTTTCCTTTAAGTAAACTTACCTTTTACCCACTGGTGGGGAAGAGGGGAGAAGAAAGAGAGAGGGAGGAGGGGAGAGGGAGAGAGGAGGAGAGGAGGGAAAGGGAAAGGGAGAGAGGAGGAGAGGAGGGAAAGGGAGAGCCAGGTGGGTGGAGGAGAAGAGGGAGGTGAACCTGCCTCCAAACCTCCTTCCACTTTTGCTGCCAGAGACTTGAACTGGGTGAGCTTTGGCCAAGGCGTCCACATGGGCTCCATCCACGGTGGCCAGGTGGATGATGCCCCACAGAGGGTGGAGAACCTCAGAGTGAGCATGAGGACAGAGAAGGACGCTATCGCTGTGGAGAAGAGCAGGTGCTGCTAGGCCACTGACTGACTGGGTCCGCCCTGTCCTGGCAGCAGACGCCCAGTGCCTGGGGTGGCTGGGGCTGGGGTCCAGCGCTGGTTTCCAGGAGGCCTGCCTGCTGGCCTGGAGCCCTGGGAAGCCTGTTTGCCTGGGCAGGCACCCCTTCTATGAGTTCTTATGCCCTTCTCCCGACAGGGGCTTGCCTGGCCTCTCCCCTGTGCCCCATCTCTGCTGGTCCATTTCTTCCTAGCAGCAGGGGACCCTCTGGCTCCAGCCAAAGTCCCTCAGAACTCCTGTGCTGGAAGCAGGGTGGTGCTGGAAGCAGGGTGGTGCTGGCCTCCTGCTCCCCAGATCTGTCCCTTTCCAAATCATCCCAATGGGTTTTAAAAGGGGAACCAAACGATGGGAGGGGGTGCAGAATTTCATCCCTAAAACATTCTCCAGGGAAAGTTCAAAGATGGGCTGCTGTTTAGAGATCAGTGGTGCCCCACCCCCACCATAGAATTTAAATATTAAGAAGAAAGCTCCAGCCTTCAGGTACAGCTGACATTTGCATAATAATGAGAATGACTAGCCAGATGGAATTGAGAATCTGAATCCCAAGTCCAGGCCAGGGAAGGCTCCTTCACCTGAAATGGCAATGGGAAATATGCTAATCAGGAGGTGGCCACTGCCCGTCACCTTGAGCAGATCTGGAGACAAAGACATTGAGAGAATTCACACACAGGGGTGATACAACCTGACAGTAGACTTAATTCGGTTTGTTTTCTCATTGCCCCGACAGACCTGCAATTGTGGGAGCCTTTGATGGGGATGGGGGAGGGGCGGGGGGCGGGGGGCGGGAGGGGGCCGCTGTTCCCTCCTGTCAAAACTGTCTGACATTGTCACTTGGAGCATGTCACCATCTTTACAGTTATTGTGTTAGAAAGAACAGGAGAGAGGAAGAGGAAACTCAGTGAGGCCCCAGTCATAATTGGAAAATAATGGGGGCAGCTTCAAAGAAAAGGAAAAAGGGAGAAAATAAGGACCCCAGTTAACACCTTTGTTTCTTCTTCTCTCCTTTTTCCCCTCCTCATTCTTGAGAAACAGGGCAGAAGCCCAGACTCATAGTAATAAACCCAGGTTATGCCAAAGCAAGGGTTAAATGTCAGCATGAGGAAGAGCCTGCAGACATTGGAAACTTTCAGCCTCCTCTTATGGGAGGCAGGAGGCTCTTGACTGTGACCTGTAAGGGTGGACCAGGGCTCTGGGGTAAGGACAAAGGCTGCAGAGGAGAACTAGGAGGTCATGGTTACTCAGGGGGCCGGGGACCAAACCCCACTCCCAGCTCTTGAGAACAGTTGCTCCTGGCGGCTGGCCTGGTGGACAGGCTGGATGACGGAGCTGAAGGCAGAGCGAGCCGGTGCTCCACCTCCCAAGTTCTGGCGCTGTCTCTGGCCATCCTGTCCTCCGCATTGCCCTCCTGTGCTTTCAGCAGAACCCCGGGTTGGACTTCGTCTGGAGCGCAGAGTGGAAATTGTGTGAGAAGGCCGCGTTTGCTGCAGCGTCTGGCGTGCAAATGTCCTGGAGGAGAGGGAGAAGCGAAGCTCCCCTTTCCTGGATTTCAGGAGAGCGTCAGCGTCAGCATCAGTGTGGGGCTCCCAGGCTCCTGTGGGCACTTGTTCCCCTCACTGGCCAGTCCCCGTCACTCACTGTGGAGGCCATGCTCTGGAGACCTGTGATTTGGAGGTAACACGCCAGGGTCCCAGAGCGCTGTGGACGGAGAGTCTGGCCATGAGCACGGTGGGCCCAGGCTCAAGGCCTTGACGCTCAGTGGGGCTTGCCTGTGGGTTCATTTGATCCCCTCTGCCCTGCACCCCTCTGGCAGGGGATAATGTGCTGGCTTTTGTCCAGTCCACCCTTGACCTCAAGGTGCTTGGCCTCCTCCGTGGCCCGGACACAGTGTCCGTGTGTGTCTGTGCTGCGGTGCTCTGGCCCCAGGTATGGAGCAGTGGCTGGTCTGAGTTCAGTGTGGCCAGAAAGGTGGGCCTTTGGGGTCTGTGGTCCTGTGCTACTCCCTGTCCCACCCTCAATCCTCTATCCTCCCCGGACTCTCTCCTGTCCTCTTACCTTGCTGCCTGAGTGGCTGTAGTCGCTTTATTGTTCCACCTTCCCTGCCTCTTTGGTGGCCGCACAGGCTGGTGGGAGGCCCCTGAGGCCCAAGAAGGCTCCGGCGGCTGAAGTGGGCAGCATGGAGAAGGCAGGAGGGAGAGGGTGTTGCTCTGACCCTCTGGGAAGTGAGGAAGACAGGGGGTTCTCTGGGGTGCTCAGATCCTCTGATTTATTATTTATGGACTATCTGGGAACAAAAGCTGCCCCATGTCCTTGGGTGGCTTGACAGTGTCCTTCCTGGGCTCAGGTGGGAGTCAGTGAAGGTAGCTGAGCCCTAGCAAGCATTACATCTGGCCACCGTGTATTGAAACCCAAGGCGTTGTTCCCATTGGACGTTTGAGGGGTGGGGCCCTTGCCCAGAGAAAGGGTGGAGGTAGCCTCAAGCCTTGGTGGTCCCAGGAGCCAGGGCAGGTGGGGAGCAGGGTGGTCAGACCTGGGTCCTCCTTCCAAAGCGCACTTTGCTGAGGTCGTCCCT
The DNA here is from genome assembly GCA_007922755.1 of Pedetes capensis. NCBI lineage: Eukaryota > Metazoa > Chordata > Mammalia > Rodentia > Pedetidae > Pedetes > Pedetes capensis. Next base: position 343,771 of record VMDO01000263.1, on the reverse strand, counting down.
GAGGCTGTGGCTGTGGGTGCATCTTATGTCATTGTGCTGCCCTGTGATGTGTCTGGCTTTTTCCTCTGTGAGGTGCGGTCAGTGCTGTTTGTCATTCATAATTAAACTGCCATTCACTACCAACATTTGGACCTGTGAGAGATGGTTGGAAGGGCCCTCGTCACTAGACAGGACCAAGCTGGCTCTGAACTGCTTGTCACCATCGTTATCATTGTCTTCTTGTGGTTATGATCATTATTAATAACGACGATCATGATCATTAGCCCAGGAAGAAAATCATGACAAAATGGCTCTAATTAGGCATTATGAACACAACATGTTCGCACCATTATGTTTGCAGTGTTAATCACAGTCTTTATAATCATGATCACAATGCGAACTTCTGCTTGAGTTTGTCCTCTGTGCAATCAAAGCACTTACAGACACGCTCTTGTTAGCCTTCACGATGTTCTGTCAAGGGGAGAATGGGTTTCAAATTATGGTCCTGTGTGTTGGAATGAGTACGGATGGAATGGGAAATAACACAGAACTCCAGAAAGCCCAAACAAAACGCAGCAAAATAAACAGCGGGTGACACGGGATAGGGAGATGCGGCACAGGTCTGAAGATTTCAGAATGTTCAATTCTCTGGTTTTCACTTTGCATTTTGCTTCTGCCATTTCTCAGCTGTGTGACCTGGAGAAATTTGCTCTGCTTCTCTGAGGACAGTGATTAATGTTGCTTTATTTTCCTATTGTAATTAGAGTCAGCATAAATTTTTCAGCTTCGCCTCTGTCCCTTTCCAAGTTAAAGAAATAACTCCAGGCAGCCTGCAGTGAGGGCACAGGCTATGGACCTTAGAAGGACCCAAGTGACTATTTCCTTTTGCTGCGGCACTACCCATGGCATGAAGTTGTTGAGTGTTAATAAATGCCAGCTGCATGATCAAAGATGTAAGAGGAGATTTCTTTACATGATTTTCAGCTATGATTTGCATATGATTTATAGTGAGGAGAGAGTTTAAGGAGATTTATTGACTTCTGGTGCCTCTGGCAGTCTAGGGAGACCTCATCTGCCATCTGCCTCCCAGTGCCCGCTTCCCTTAGCTCCCTGAAGCCCCAGGCAGGGGCGGAAGGCTACCTGGGGAGAGGAGGTATTGGTGGAAGCCCACCGCTGCCATGTCCACTGTCAGCGTGGGCTGAGGTCAGCCCTGGCCCTGCTCTGCTGTGACTGCAGCCTTCCCTGGGGGATGTCCTGTCCCCTTGCAGGCCACCCCTGAGCCCCGGCCGATGTGACTCTTCCTGGAGAGCAGCATCACACACTGGGACTAGAGCTGGGTTCTGACTCCATGTGAGCTGTCCGAGGCTGGCTGAGTGGGGATGACAGCAGACATCCCAGCACCTGCTCTGTGTGCTGTGGATTCTGTGCATTTCAGAGGGACCTATGGCTGAAGGAAGCTCTGATTCATCTCTGTTGTTAGAAATTCTGAATTTTCAGAGAACCCGGTATTCCATCCCCAGCACAGCAAAAATGGGAGAAGGACCCGGCAGTCCACTTCGGAAACAACCCGCCATTGTAAACCCTATGAATAGCAGAGAAGCATTGAGAATAGTGCCAAGCATGGCTCATTGTCATGGAGTGTTGCATATTATTGTACATTGGGTTGCTATGGGTCAGACCCGACTGGCCGGCACCTAACAACAAACTTAATGAACTCTTTGCTGTCTTTCCAAAGCACTGGCCGCAAGGATGCAATGCACTGAGTTCTGGCTCCTACTGCCCTCTGCCTCACATTCTCCCATCAAGGCCAGTGGCCTCTTAGCATTTCACACCTGAAGGTTGCTGCCAGGCCCAGCTGTAGGTCCTGTGTGCAGCTCTTGAGTCCCTTTGGGCAGGGTGCTAGAGGCCGGGGAAGGCAGCCCCAGGTGAAAAATCTCCCCTTTCATGCCAGGCGCCTGAGGTCTGTGGCTGCTTGTCACAGCTGCTGGAGTGTCATCCTGACTGCTGTGGGCGCCTGGTCACGTTCAAAAAGGTGGGGTATAGATGAGGTGGGACTTCTACAGAGGAGGCGGTCCATGTGTGGTGGGACTGGCTGCAGTCCTCCCTCATCCTCTCTTGTGGTGGACCACACCTCTGTCCAGGGGTTCACAGCAGTCTTGGACTTCCTCCTACGCCACTCACCAGTGGAAATTGGCCTCACGAGCTAGAAGCAGGTGCAGTGCACTCTTCATGGCTTCTCTGCAGGGCCCTGTCCCCACCTGAACATGTGCTGGTGCTCGGGCTTCTCCCTATGGCAGCTGGCCCTGCTCGCACCCCTGCTATCTGCCCAAGGGCCTGGGCCCAAGGGTGCTGGCCGGAGCTGCACGCTGGGAGCCCTTGGCAGGCACCCGTGCTGGTGGCCAGCAGTCAGCGCCATGTGCTGGAAACATCTGAAGCAAAGTGTCAGGGAGGCTGTTGCAGAGTCTCACCAACCCTGCCCCGGGCCACCTGCCTGGGCCTCCTGAGGTAATGGGCTCAGCCTCTGAGGCCAGAACCAGCGCTGCCTCCCTCCTGCCTCCAGCAAGGCGCTGCTCTTCCCTCAGCTCTATGCAGCTGCCCGTCTCTGTCTCCAGGTGTGCGAGAGGTACAGAGAAGCAGGTGCTGCAGGGTAGAGGAGGGCGGTTCCAGTGGGAGGAGGGCAAGGAGGGATCGGCCAGAGCCAGGCTCATGTGCTGATCTGGCAACTTCTAATTAAAGCATGCTGGCCAAATCCCCACACTGTTACTGCCTAGCTTACTGTGCCCACTTAGTGTCTTCTTTACCCATGTCATAATTGGAGAGGGTTTTCTTCTTCTTTGATTGTTAATTTGCATTAGGAAAACGAAATGTGTCTGATGGCTTTTGGAAAGAAGGTATCTTCAAACTTCACAGAAAACAGTTTTATAACCCTCCCCCACCTCTCTGCCTACTGCTTTTTGTTTGGGGTGGGAGGGAAGGCAAATATCGTATGTCACCAGAGAAGGGCAAAGCAAGTCCTCACAGGAACTGGTTTTAAACTGGGGGAGGGGCTCCTTCTCTTCTTCTTCCTCCTCTTCCTCCTCCTCTTCCTCCTTCTCTATCTTCTCTTCCTTCTCCTCCTCTTTTTCCTCCTCTTCCTCTTCCTCTTCTTCCTCCTCCTCACCCTCTTTCTCCTCCTCCTTCTCATCCTCTTCCTCCTCCCCCTCCTATTCCTTCTCTTCTTCCTCCTCCTCTTCCTCCTCTTCCTTCCTCCTCCTCACCCTCTTCCTCCTCTTCCTTCTCCTCTTCCTTCTTCCCCTTCGGTTCCTCCTCCTGCTTCTCCTCCTCCTCTTCCTCCTCCTCATCACCCTCTTCCTCCTCCTCTTCCTCCTTCTCCACTTCCTCCTCCTCCTCCTCTTCCTCTTCCTCTTCCTCTTCCTCTGAGGCGCCATCCCTGGACCTGGGCCTTTGCACTCTTGTAATGCTGGTGGCAGAGAGGTCTTCTGGAAGAGGGGAAGCGGCATCTTCCTCTTGTTCAGGGACTCCTTATCTGAAAGTCTGGTGAGCAACACCACCGGGTACCTAGTGGCCTGGGAAGCCATGTAGGTGCCCCAGCTCAGGAAACAAAAAGCTTCTAGACACTTTGCTTTGAAATACAATTTCCATCGTTTCTGCAGCAAGTATCCAAATTAGGTTTTGAAAAATCATTTTATATTTGAAGAAACTGAGTTTTACAAAGGAAAAATGATTTATCCCGCGTAGCCTCATAAGCAGGCTGAAGAATTGTCCTTGTTTTGTTGGGAAGCAAGGGCTTCCTGGGACCTGGGAGTTTCCACCGTGGTTTGAAAATAGCCCTGCACAGAGTGGGAAGGGTGGGTCAGCCCAGTCATGGGTGCAATCCAGGGTCTTGGATCCAAGTGGGGAATCTCTTTTGCCCTTGGTTAGAGTTGCCCTTGGTTACCTGTGTTGTTTCACCTGGCTTTATTTAAGCTCTGCATTTGCACACCGATGCCTGCTAGCCTACCAGGGAAGTAACACAGCTGATACAGAGCTAAGCAGGAGGAGGAACAAACACAAGGCTGGCAGTATTGGCTTGCACTTTTGACAAATTGCCTTTGAGAAGTTGTGTATTTATTCCACCACTCAAAACACGTGTGGAAGTTCCCGAGCTTGGAATTTGTCATCAGACTCAATTTTTAGACCCACTGTCAAGAGACAAAGTCTCCTTATTTTGCAGATTTTGTGGCAAAATTACCTTGTAGTAAATATGCCTCTTATCTCACATCTCTTGGTCTTCTAGTCTTACCCAAAATAGAGTTTCTTGCTCACCTTTCCCTGCTGTATGCTATTTTTTCTGTATATAAACTTGTTCCACTGGCCAGGTACCTGCAACAGCAGATGGTGTTCAGTGACCATTAACATGGATTCATAAGTAACCAGAGGAAGTTACTTGTTGAATACTGAGGACAGTGTCATACTTGACAGAACTCTCTACAGATATAGTGTAAAGTTGGGAAGGATCAAGTCTTTGGTTAATAAAAATTATGCATGTTATAGGACCATAAGTGACAGCTCAAGAAGGTGTTAGAAAAGGCACTTACCAGGAAGTAACTGGAGTAGAGCCATGGTCACAGGAATTATGTCCTGGCAATAGATTAGACACTGACTAACTAAATAAAAAAGTCAACAGGGACTATTAATCTCTCTTTAAGTTATAAATATTACAAAAAAGGAAAGAAAGCTAAAGAAACAAAATACAAAACAAAAATATATAAGCAGGATCAAATGCCATCCTCTTTCCCTGAAGATGTTCCTATAAAGCACGCAGGGCAAGTATTTTATGAACAAACTGCAGTTCTTTTAGGTGTGAGATGGGTGAGTATTGGTGACTTCCTGTGGTTCAGCCTAATGTCATTATTTCTGTCTTGCTGAGGGAGAAATGATTGAAAAGGGAGCTGGTGAATTGTTGAGAAAGGAGGGCGAGTGGCCGGCCCTCCCCCCTTATTGTCTGTCCTGTCTGGTTTGCCTTCTTTGTAGCCACAGCTCCCGAGGTTGTCAGGAAGCAGAAGTCTGCTAAACATGCATGGGGTTTGGACAAATGGCCACAAGGTAGGTGGCTTCTTCCCATCCACAGGTGGCAGGCTCGTGACCACGCTGACCGATAGAATACACCGGCAATGTCGTGTGCAGAGCTTGGGGCACAGGCAGGCAGGGCTATGTGGGTCCTGCCTGCCCTTCTTGGATGGTCTCTGAAGCTCTCCTGGGAGAAACTGAACGAAGTCTCCCAGCAGTAAAATGACCTCGGAGTTAGGGCTTCTCTCAAGTTTGGGCATCCCTGGTGATTCATGTTTCTATTCACACTTTTTTTTGAAATGAGGACAAGACCGACTTAGCCACATCACTAGGAAATAAAACCTCTGAGCCTGACTCTGACCTCTCAGCTAAGTTAAATAATTTTTTGGCTTGCCATGATTCTTATTGCCTCATGAAATGTTTAGTGGTTTCTTCACAAATCCTGGTGTTTCATCCGGAAATAACACAGTTGGTTGCAAGGACTGAAGAAGTCCAAGACTGATGTAAGAAATGTATTTGTTTTCTAGAACACAATTTCTTTCCATGCTGACCCAGGTTCCCCCTAGATCTGGGCTCTTGCCTATCTGTATGCCTGTATTATTATGCATTTCACGCTCTATATTTTTTTCTGTTCAAGGACATAGGCTATAGGTCCAGAGCTAGAGTTAGATTCCAAAGGTTGGTATAGACTACCCAGAATCAGAGCTGGAGGTCAGATTTCAGGTGGAACTAACCAGTAGGGGAAATACCGCAACAAACGTTGATAAATGGTTAAATGCTTTGTTTCTTCTTGGGCTTAACGTCTATGTATTCAATAACTTGCAACCTTTCTTGATGAGAACAACTTTATGGTGGTTATTACTAGAAAGAAAGAGGGCTAGGTTAGCCTTGCGCTCAGCCCTGTATTATCTGTCTAAACATAGATTCTGCATATCATAAGCCCAGGTGTCCTTAAAGGATTATAGGAAAAACTTTCATTTTACCTAACACTAAAATGTGTGCATGTGGAGTTCACAGTTAACAGTAAGGATATAAGTAATCTTGGACATAGAATGATAAACTATAGTTTGCAATTTCAGGAAAAAAAGTGGCTGAAATATAATTGGAATGACTCCTTTGGTAAGATCTTACAAACCCTGCAAACACTACGGAGCACCACAGCTATTATCCAGAGAAGATTATATTGAGGAAAAGAAAATGAATGCTTTTGAACACTCATTGAGTGTCAGATACTTAAATGCATATTGTCTCCTTGGCTCCTCACAATAATCTCATGATACAAGTCTTACCATTTTCACAGTTGAGGATGCTGAGGGCCCGGGAGGTGAAGGATTTGACTCATCTTCTATGGCACTGAATGCAAATGGTGGATCTGGTTTCTTCCCAGGTCTCGTCAGCCTCTAAATGTATTGTCTCCCCACTGGTTAGTTCTCTGCAGAGTCGATGGATTTGATTAAGAAGATGTTTTGCTTTGAAATCAAATGTAAGTGGTAAAACAAAGGAGTTCCTCACAAATCAAGAAATGAAAAGTTTCCTCTTCACATTTGTTGGGAGTTGGCATATATCCACCCTCCAGTGGGGTCTTTACTCGTTAAGAGAGAAGAAGAATATGATAACAACTATGGCCAGAAGAATGGGGCTTGTCAAGGCATTTCAGCCATCGAATGTTGTGGCTAAAAATAATGATTTCTCAGGAGGGTTTACAGTATCAGAAGCCTGGGTCTTCCCTTTCTGGGCCCAGAAACTAATCTTGTCAGGACCCCAGATTTGATGAGTGTCAGGGAATTGACTGATGTTTAGGGTTGTTGTTAGGTGTCGTAGAGTTGGGTCTGACTCATGGCCACCCTCATAGGGTTTTCAATGGCTGATTGTTTCAAGATTGCCTTGGGAGTGGATGGCCACATCCTTCTCCCATTTTTACAGTGCTGGGAATCAAACCTGGGAACTCAGAGACTGTAGGGCAGCACTCTACCAACTGAGCTAAAGGGTAGAGTATTTATTTATTGTTCTGCAGCCATACCACCCTGGCATCTGATCCTGTCAGATATTGGAAGCTAAGGGTTGGGCCTGATTAGTAAGTACTTGGATTGGAGACCATCTGGGAACACCAGGTTCTGCAGTCTTGGGAGAATTGGGAGAAGGACCTGGCACACCCACACCCAAAACAACCAGCCAGTGAAAACCCTATGAATAGCAGAGAAGCATTGACATAGTGCTGGGCATGGCACATTGTCAGGGGGTGTTTCGTCTATTGTATATTGGGTCACTATGAGTCGGACCAACTTGATGGCACCTAACAACGACATTTATTTATTAATTTCCAACCTAAGATTTCATTTCCTGTGACCATAACACTGGTGTCCACCACTCAAGGTACTAAGATAATGGTTGTATAGACTTTGTAAACTGTAGGCTTATTAGTGACTAAACTCAGCAGGAATGGAGCTGTGTGACCCAGTTGGTATTTTCTTCAGGCCATGGATGGGAATATGCTTCTTTAGTGACCAGAACATTCTCCTCTGATAAAGTCTGGTAAACACTACAACATTCTTGTTCTTTAGTGCCACATTTCCTGAACTCCACATAGTTCTTAGTACCTTTTTAAAGAGTCATTAATTTGTTTAAACTACTGTTATGAAAATACAACTCTGTCTCCTTTGTTGGATTCCCACAAAGCCCTGCTCTTTGCTGTCTTGAATGTGGAAAACTTATGTACGTTAAAGGGTTCCTCCATTGAAATAAACCTCAGCTGTTGCAGTTTCTCCCCCGCTTGGGGCTCACTTCTTGTAGTTTGTCCTATGTAAATATTACAGACACATCAGGTTCCTCTGAACAGAGATGATTTAGGCTGACCTGATATTTAGCCTTTAAATGGAACTAGGAAATTATTGGTTAGAGGTTAGTTGGTAGGGAAAGAGTATGAATATAAGGTAAATAAGAATTAATTAAAGAAGAAAGGAAGTATATAAGAAGGGACCGACATTGCATTTTTCTCTTGGCCAAGAGAAAACACTAGGAGAAATACTTCCTGGGGGACAAGCTGTAGTTGTGATATATAATTTTCATTAAGGATGGAAATAATTTGAAGAGCCAATGTAAATTAAGCATTACTATTTAAAAATATATTTTAAAAGTTTCTTTCAAACCACTCAAGTGTAATATGGCAGAATTGAAATTCTGTTTATTATTATTATGGTTTGTTTCTTTTTATATAATTGGGAGATATCTAATGAGCACTCACTGTATACCAGTTGACTGTTTTGTTGTTATTGTTAGGTGCTGTCAAGTTGGGTCTGACTCATAGCCACCCTATTTATAACATAACGAAACATTACCCATCACTGTGCCATGCCCATGATCTTTTTTTATGTTTGAGCCCATTGTTGTGGTCACTATGTTTCTTCTCATTTTGAGTCATGACACATCAGTAAAAGGAGGTCCCAGGGGCTTCACTCCATTCCTGTCATCAAGGTTGACTCTTCTTTGAGGAGAAGAACTCTTCCCCAGTCATCTCTTGAATGCCTTTTAGCCTGGGGCGGGGCTCATTTTCTGGTACTCTATTTGACAGTACTTCTCTGCTATTCACAGGGTTTTCAATGACTAATTGTTTTTGGAGTGGGCTGCCAGGTCCTTCTCCCTAGTCTGTCTTGGTCTGGAAGCTCAGCTGAGATCTGTTCACCATAGGTGGCTCTGCTGGTATCTGAGATACTGGGGGCATAGCTTTCAGCATCACAGCAACATGCAAGCGCCCATAGTATGACAAGCTGACAGACATGTGGGGGAAGTTGACTTCTTGTTGTTGTTGTTAGGTGCCCTTGAGTCGGTATCCGACTCATAGCGACCCTCTGTACAACAGGGGAAACACTATTGTCAGTGCTTCTCTGCTGTTCATGGGGTTTTCAATGGCAGATTGATTTTTGGGAGGGGGTTGCCAGGTCCTTCTCCCAAGCCTGCAGCTTCTGGTGTTCCCAGGCGGTCTCCCATCCAGGTACTAACTAGGCCCGACCCTGCTTAGCTTCCGAGATCTGATGGGATCAGATGCCACAGGGCTACGGCTGCAGGCAGTTGACTTCTAGGCGCTATGAATAAGCAGTAAGATGGTTTCTTACTTTATGCAGCATTTATTTTAAATCCTATTGTAAAATATTCACATGGGGAAGGGTGATTTATAGCCAAGGGGTGGTTGTGGGTTATGCCCAGTGGGTAGGTAGCACATCCTGCTGTTGAGAGGGTAGTCATAATATCTTGGAGGTCAGGAGCTGTGTAGAGTGGTATTAACCCAGGTTGAGGAAGTCAATCAGCACTGTTTACTTCTAGGAGAGTTAAGTTTTTTCCCTCAGGCATGAGTCCTTGCTCAGATATTCAGCTTCCCAAGAGGGTTCTACTTGCAGTGTGATTGCCTGTCCAGGGCATAGCTCCACACTCATATGGTGGCAGAGCTGTCTGTTCAGAGCTCCTGTACTTTCCAGGAGTGTTTTCTATAATTTATGTTGTTGTTGTTAGGTGCCGTTGAGTCGGTACCTGACTCATAGCGACCCTCATAGGGTTTTCAATGGCTGACTGTTTCAGGATTGCCTTGGGAGTGGATTGCCAGGTCCTTCTCCCATTTTTGCGGTGCTGGGAATTGAACTCCGGACCTCAGAGACTGCAGCACAGTGATCTACCAACTGAGCTAAATCCCAGCCCCTCTATAATTTATAGCTGCCCAAAAATTATTAAACTCATAGCCGAGAAAAACAATGTGCAGGATGTATTTCATAAAGGAGGTGCAGTTAATTCTTTCTTTTGAAATGCAAATATTTCCTTCTGGACCCAAGAGAGCTGTGGATCTGGAATGAATAATAATGACACCCTGAAAGCTTTGCCCTGTGGGGTGAATCATAAGCCTATCCTGGGGAATATTATAATAAAAAGCCTCAGGAAATATCATGCTTGGGCTGTGGAGAGAATGCACCCGAGAATGCCTTTTATCACATGGTGCAAAGCATGGAGAAAAGCTAAGATCTACTGGATGTGTTACCTCATTGGTAGCCTCGCCTTGCCCATTGAAGACATCTCCATCTTTGGCCACTCCAGGGTTGTTTATTGCTCTGTGGTAGTATGGACTCCCAAGGGAGAGTCATGGAAGCTGAGATCTGCCCCTCTTATGAGTTAATCATGGTCAGGAAGGAGACATAATCATTAATGAGAAGAGACTTGTTAAGCTGGAGAAAATGAGCCTAAGTGAAATTATTTCCACTTATCAGACATTATAACTTAATTAGCCCAGTTCTGCACATCCAATATGGCAGCTGTTAACCACATGTGGCTGTTTATGTCTATGTTTAACTAAGTCAAAATTAAAAAAAAAAAAAAGCATTGTTCTCAGTTGTACTAGTAATACCGCTGGCACTCTGTAACTACATGTGTCTCTATGTATACCATATTGGCCAGCACGGATAGGAAACATTTCCTTTGTCACATAATATTCTATTCGATAGCATTGGTCAAGGGCATGACAGGGTGAGAATGACCTAAGCAATGCAGTCCTGGTCCATTTTGCAGGGCATTGGATCAAGATGCCTTGTGCCCCCCTCTTGGTTTGCTCATCCTATGATATTCCTCGGGTTGTGATTACAGTTGGTTGAAATGAGTCATGTTTACTCAATTATTTGAGAGTATTTTCCATTATAACCGAATGCATGGACTCACATTTATAGGTTTTGGGTTTTTGGTATCTTTTCTTTTACTGGCTTGTAGGATATCTAAGGGCTGGGATTTGGCTCAGTGGGTAGAGCGCTGCGCTGAAGTCTCTGACGTCCCGAGTTCAATTCCCAGCACCGCAAAAATGGGAGAAGGACCTGGCAATCAACTCCCAAGGCAATCCCGAAATAGTCAGCCATTGAAAACCCTATGAGGGTTGCTATGAGTTGGATACTGACTCCAGGGCACCTAACAACAACAACAACAGGATATCTAAATTTAGCATACCAGCATAGACTCTGCTGTGAACTGTGGAAAAATTCTAAGTGGAAAAGTTGATTGAAATACGTGGTTTAGGGAGTCTTTTGGACAATTTGCATATTTCATATCTTCCTATTCCCAGCTTCCCTTCAGCACACATAACCAAGGGTAGGCAGACTTTTTATTAAAGAGAAAAATTAAGTGAGAGACTGACAGAGATGAAAAGGATGAACAGGAGCAGGGATCAGAAGCCGTGGCCTGCCTTTCAGCCCAGTGACTTGGGAGCTGAGGCAGGAGGATCACAAGTTCAAGGCCAGAGACAGCCTGCATAACTTAGTAAGACCTTGTCTCAAAATAAAAAAATAAAAATGGGTTGGGGTGTGGCTCTGTGTGTGGAGCACTTGCCTGGCATGTGTAGGGCCCTGGGTTCAACTCCCCAGTACCGCATAAATAAATAATATTCAAAAGGGGCTTGGCTTGCAGCTCACTTGGTAGAGTGCTTGCTCTGCATGCTCTAAGGCCCTGGATTCAAACCCCAGAACCTCAAAAATGGAAGAAGGACTTGGCAGCTTACTCCCTAAACAATCCCAAAACAATCAACCACTGAAAACCCTATGAATAGCAGAGAAGCACTGACCTAGTGCTGGGCATGGCACAATGTTGGGGAGTGTTTCATACTTTTGTAATAGGGTCTCCACGAATCAGACCCAACTCAAGGCACCTAACAACAGCAATTTTCATACAACCATAGCACCCTGGTATTGGATCTCAGAAGCTAAGCAGGGTTGGGCCTGGTTAGTACTTGGATGGGAGACTGCCTGGGAATACCGGGTAATGTAGGCTTGGGAGAAGGAACTGGCAGCCCATTCCCAAAGCAATCGGCTATCAAAAACCCTATGAATAGCAGAGAAGCACTGACATAGTGCCAGGCATGGCACAGTGTTGGGTAATGTTTCATTCTTGTACACAGGGTCACTACGAGTTAGACTGGATTTGATGGCACCCAATAATAGCAATGATAACTATTTGCAAAAACAACCCCTTGCTAGAGATTCTTTGGGTATATAACTAGTAGAATCACTGGGTTGTTGAATGTGCCATCTTCATCTTTACTGGATAACACTAGTATTTCCAAAACAATTGGACCAAATTACAATATCACCAGCAGTAAGTGAGAGGGCATATTGTTTGACATCATTTCAACATTTGACATTAGCAGACTGATAAAAATCAACTGACTATAAACCTAAGAGTATATTTCTGGACTCTAAATTATATTCTGTTGAACTATATACCCATTTTAGGGTGACATCATTCTATATTGATTACTGTAGCTTTGTAAAAAGTTTTGAAATGGAATCATAAAAATGCTCCTATGTTGTTCTTCTTTTTCAAGACTGCTTTCATTATTCTACATCCCTTGACTTTTAACATCATCTTGTCAATTTCTGCAAAGGAGTCATCTGGGATTTTCATAGGGATTACATTGAACCTGTAGGATATTTTCATCTTAGCCAAATCAAGTCTTCTGATCAATAACTATGGCATGTCATTCCATCTACTCATGTCCTTTTCAATTTCTTAAAAAATGGTTTTTAGTTTTCAGAGCATAAGTTTTGCAATCTTTTGTTAAATTTATTAAGAATTTTCATTTTTAATACTATTATAAAAGGGATTGCTTTCTTTGTCATTTTTGGATTGCTCATTGTTCATTGTATACAGTGGCAGACTTTTTTATTGTGTATTAATCCTGAGTCCTATGGACTTGCTGAACATTTTCTTTATTTTTAATAGTTTTTAGCAAATTCTTTAGGATTTCCTATTATGAGATCATGTCATCTACAAATAGATATAATTTAGATTTTTCTTTTTCAATGTGGATGCCTTTTATTTAATTTTCTTTTCTAATTACATTGGCTAAGACCTCAGCTATAGTATTAAATGTGGTAAGAGCAGATATTTTTATTTTTTTTCCTGTCCTGAAGGTGAAAGTGTTCAGCCTTTCATCACTAAGTGTGATATAAGTTGTGGGTTTTTCATGAGACATCCCTTATCAGGCTGAGAAACTTCTTTCCTATTAGAGGTCTTTTATCATAAAGGGATGTTGAGATAGGTTTTTTTTCTTTCTTGGTACTTGAGGGCTGTACCCAGGGCCATATACATACTTTGCAAATGGTCTATCACTGGACTGTACCCCAAGCCCAGTTTTAATTTTTTAAAAAAATTTTGAGATTTTTTTGTTGTTAGGTGCCATTCATAGCATAGTTGTTGTTAGGTGCCACTCTTATGTTATTGGTCCAATTCTCCTGGATTTTAATTCTTGATTTTCTGCTATTTTCATTAATTTCTTTCCTTTGGTTTAGTTTACTGTTCTATTTTCAGGAATAGTCTGTATAGTTAATTATTTTTAGTCAAGAAAGTGGTTAAGTTTATAAGTTATTTTCTGAAAACAGTTTTAGTTGATTTTCATAAGTTCTGATGACTAGAGATTTTCTTTCTAGAAATTTCAGTTGAGTTCCTCTTTGACTGAACAGTTATTTAAGAGAAAAATTTTAATATTTAGGAAGAAAAGCACATTTTTATTCTTTTGTAAATTAAATACTAGTTTTATTCCAAATTTTTCTAAATTTTACTTTTGCTTTTTTCTAAAAAGTTTACTTTTTTCTAAAATTTTACTTTTTTCTTTCTTTCTTTCTTTTCTTTTCTTTTTTTTTTTTTTTTTTTTTTTTTTTTTTTTTTTTTTTTTTTTTTTTTTTTTTTTTTTTTTTTTTTTTTTTTTTTTTTTTTTTTTTGAGACAATGGTCTGGAATTTAATCCAGGCTTGGTTTAAACTCATTATGTAACCTAGGGTGGTCTGGGATTTAGCTCAGTTGGTAGAGCGCTGCTTTGCACTCTCTGAGGATCCAGGTTTGATCCCCAGCACTGCAAAAATGGGAGATGGATGTGGCAATCCACTCTCAAAGCAATCCCGAAGCAATCAGCCATGGAAAACCCTATGAGGGTTGCTAAGAGTCAACATGTAGCTCAAGGTGTTTTATTTATTTATTTATTTATTTATTTATTTATTTATTTATTATGCAAGAGCCTGCAGCTGTAGCCCTGTGGCAGCTGATCCCGGAAGCTAAGCAGGGTCAGGCCTGGTTAGTACTTGGATGGGAGACTGCCTGGGAACACCAAGTGCTGTAGGCTTGGGAGACGGACCCGGCAACCCACTGCCAAAAATCAATCCGCCATTATAAACCCTATGAACAGCAGAGAAGCACTGACAATAGTGTTTCTCCTGTTGTATGTAGGGTCCCTATGAGTCAGACTGACTGGACAGCACCTAACAACAACAAAATGTCGAATTCAGTTCCTTGTGCATGTAAGGCAAGTGTTCTACCACTAAGCTGCACACTCAGTCCCCTTTTGATTTTTCATTTTGCGACAGAGTCTCACTAAGTTGCACAGGCTGCCTCTGTCCTAGAACTTTTGACCCTTCTGCCTAAGTGTCCGAAGTCACTGGAGTTACAGGCATGCACAGCTGACTCTCTTTTTAGAACCCATTGAGGCTTTATTTGTGATGTAATATGTGGCCAATTTTTATTATTGTCCCATGGAAATTCATGGCACTGAATTTGATATATGTTAACCAGTACCATATCATTTGACTGGTTATTTAGGTTTTTAGGTACTCATTTCTTTCCTCCTGTCTGCTTGATTGATGTCAAAGTTGAGAGAAAGGATTGTCTTGTACTAAGGCATCTTTGTTTCTTCTCATGTTGTTGTTGTTGTTGTTAGGTGCTGTTGAGTCGAGTCCAACTTATAGCGACCCTCATAGAGTTTTCAATGGCTGACTGTTTCGGGATTGCCTTGGGAGTGGGTTGCCAGGTCCTTCTCCCATTTTTGTGGTGCTGGAAATTGAACTCAGGACCTCAGAGACTGTAGAGCAGCACTCTACCAACTGAGCTAAATCTCAGCCCTTTCTCCTCATAGTGTATGAGATTTCTGCTTTATGAATATTATTGTTATCTGGTGCATAGATATTCATAAATCTTCAAAAAAGTTTTTTTTTTTTTGAGACAGTTTCTCACTATGTAGGTGGTCTCAGGCTCATGATCCTCTTGCCTTAGCCTTCCAAGTAATAGGGCTACAGGCATGTGTCACCATGGTTGGCCCCGACAATCTTGAATTTGAATAGTAGGTTTAGTATCTTTCTTTGTTTCATTTAGTGATTTGGAGGCTTGATTCTACCTCATCTAGTATAGATGTTGTGGTCCTTTATTTTTTAAAATTTCTTTGGGTTCCGTGATATAACTGCCTAGTGTTCTTGAGTTTTTTCAAGATCGCTTTTTAAGGATATAGCTCTTTTATTTTGGCACAGAATTCAATTTTGCTTTATGATTCAATATGAAAATCTTTTTTTAACTACATAAGTTAACAGATTTACATTTTTTGATGTAACAGATACATTTGGTATGAATTATTATATTATTTCATGTTTTGTATTTTATTTTTAGAACAGCTTTTAATTTTGTGGTTGGTATTTTGTTTACTTTTTGTTTGTTTATAGTTCTGTAACTTATAAAAGCTTAAATTTTGTTTTAATGATTATTTCCATAATTATAACTTTCTGTGGACTTCTATTTTAGGTATCTGCTAGTTCTCAAACAAGAGCTAGAATTAAATTAGTGTGCATCTTAGTCTGTTTTGTGCAGCTGTAACAGAATACATGAGCCTGGGCAATTTATAAATGGCAATTTATTTTCTCACAGTTCTGGCGGCTGGAAAGTGTATAATCAAGGTGCTGACATATTTGGTTGTCTGAGGGGGGGCTGTACTCTTCTTCTAACATGGAGCCTGGCATATTGTGTCTTCTGGAGGGGAGCGATGCTGTGTCCTCATTTGGAAGAAGGTGGCAGAGAAAAGGGAACAAGACATTTCTGCCAAGCCCCTTTAAAAAGGCACCTAACCACTGCCGGGCATGGTGGTGCATGCCTGTAATCCCAGTGGCTTGGGAGGCAGAGGCAGGAGGATGGCAAGTTCAAGACCAAAGGCAGTCTGTGTAACTTAGTGAGACCCTGTCTCAAAAAGTAAAAAAAAAAAAAAAAAAAAAAAAAAAAAGCACCTAACCACATTCACAGGAGAGGGCACTTGTGGCAGAATCACTTCTGAAAGCCTCATGCCCTCATGGATCACACAAGCAACTCCTGACTTTGGAGGGGGGATGCTCGATCGATAGTCACATGATCCTGTTTCCTGAAATTTTTTCATTCATCTATTGCTTAATATTAGCCAATAAAATTTAAAAAGGACTTCCTCTCTTTGAACTGCCAAATGTATCTATTCCTGGCATGTGGCTTATATCTTAGTGACTTCTTTAAGAACTCATGGGCACAAGATTCTGGCTGCTTTACCGTCCTTTCCTTGAATTTCTGCCCTTCTGTACTGTAGTCTGCATTAACAGTAAATATAAATCCTGGTAAAATGCTTGGTCACACTTTTGATCTACTTCCTAGCACCATCTTTTTTGGGGGGGGGCAAGTGTTTTTGTCTATTGGTACCTTTCACTGCTCTCCTTGCTTTTCTTAAAGTAAGTTCCTGTATATCTGTATTCGTCACATTTTGATCCTCTTTATTTCTCTGGATGAACTCTTTATGGGCTATCTTTGATGGGTGGACGTCTGGGCACAGGATGCCCAGACTTGTCTCAGGGCTTCACAACTCATAGGCTTTTTAAATCTTTGCTGCCATAGACAATCTGCTTCCTGAAAACAGCTCATCTGTGCAATTTTTTAAAATTAATTTTTAAAAATGTCTAGCCTCATTTCCTCTGCCATTCCAGATTGAATTGGGCCCTAGAGGGCTTTTGTTCTACCAGCCTTTGTCTACCTAGTTCCTGCGCCCATGGTGACAAGTGAGAGGCAAGCGCTTCCTCTAGCATGAGCTCCTCATTTTATGGAAGTATAGTTGTTACTGGCCTTTTTACCTGAACTTCGGTCTCTTCTAGCACTTTTTCTCATGCAACTTCTGCCTTGTCTCAGCTGCTTTCAGAAGCCCTTGCCTGAATTTTGGAGTATGCAGATTATGTTTCTTGATATCATTGAAAATGGAATGATGGAACTTTATCCCTTCTAATTTTTGCTTTTGCAAAATTTTCAGGAGAAGAGGTATTTATATTGGTAGTTTCTGATTCAATTTTAGGATACATTGGACATACCAGCTTCAGAGGTGCAGGTCAGGGGCAAAGTGAGGAACACATGAAGTTTTCCAAAGATGCTCCTTCACTCACACACTTACATGCAGTTGTTAAGAATGAGATGTCATGGGAAATCTTAGGTGACCTTCAACCTTCGGTTTTATGTTTTTAATCCTAGCTTCTTTCTCCCACACTCCATGTCCAAGAGTCTCTGTTAGCAGTTAGGCATCTTTCTACTCAGAATACGCAGTCACGCAAGGGGTGACTTGACAGGTTTGTCATTCTGTGGGGCCTGGCATTTGCATGTTGCTTAGTCCTCGCAGTGTGACACTGTCTCAATGCCCTATCCATCTCCACGTCCACACAACTGGGCAGTGCTGCAGAACCACTGGGTGACAGACTGGCCTTTTAAAACTGCAAGTCATCATGGAGAGTCATTGAGCACCTCAAATAGCAGCTGTGTCACAACAGAGAAGGCAGTCTTTAGTTCTGAGTAATCTAGAAAGTATAAGTGTTCCATGAGATCTGGTATTTTTCTCTCGTGAGATATTATACCATCACTATCATCACCTCTGAATGTCAAGGACAAAGGTATCTATGTCTTCCTTTTATTACTATCTTCCCGAATCACTTAGCTGCTTAGCAACACTCAGCTACATTTTCTGGGCCTTTTATCTGTCACACTGAAAGCAGAAATGGCGGGGGGATGATTTGAGTATGATGGGAATGAATGTGAAAAATAGTTTGTTTTTTTAAATGGAGAGGACCTTACAGTATATTAAATTCTGTGCTGATGGTGATATAAGGTTGAATAACTCACTTGCCTCACACTCAAATGGAAGGCGTTTATTAAACACCTAGTATGTGCGGCAAACACATGCTGGGCATTTTATTCATTCCTCATAACAACTCTCTTGCATGCGTTATTATCTTACCTTGCAGAGGGTCAGCAGAGGTTCAGAAGGCAGGGGCAAACCTCAAGCATGGAAGCATGACCTGGAAGCTCCAGCTCCTTCTGGGTCACGCTGATTACCTTGCAGGAGAGGAGGAGGAGCAAGAACAGTCCCCTGCCTTGCGAGCCATGCACTCAGGCTAGAGATGAGACCAGGCAGCCTGGGGGCCCCCGACTCGAGCACCTGTGTCAGTGGCCACCTAGACCAGGCTCTGAAGTCATGGTGTTCCCTGACATCTTTCTGTGTCCGGAGGCTGGGGAGTGGGTGGCAGGGGCTGCCTGGCTTGAGGGAGGTGCCTGGGTTCCTGCGATGCTGGATTTCTGTGAAGATTGAAAGCTGTGAGGAACCCTCAGCGTTCTTGAGAGCCTTCGTGTCCCATGTGGGAGCAGGTGGGCCTCGTCCCTGCTTCCTGCAGGAAGCATGGGGAGCCTGTGGGGGGGCGTCTGAGCCTCAGTGCCCTGGGCTTTCGCGCTGGGCTTAGCTGTGGGAAGTGGGAGGCTCTCTGGCCCATCTGTTGGAGAGTGCCGGTGGCCGTTCCTGACCCTCTGTGTTCTCAGGCCTCACCAACTCAAAGTCATCTCACCGCTTTCCTCTCATGGAGGTTTTATTTTACATTTTTTGACAGAATCTTGTGTAGCCAGCCCTGGCTGGCCTGGTCTGTCTCAGACTCCCGAGTGTGGGATCCAGGGGAGCCACTAGCCCAGGCACCTGGCCGACTTTGTGGTGAGTCTACTGTAGCATCGGCCTTATGTCCATCTGCTTTTCACTTCAGGCTTTTTTTTCTTCCTGTATTTAGTGCTGAATCCAGGACCTTGTGCATGCTAGTCAAGAGCTCTGTCACTGAGCTGCGCCCTAGTGTCCTTTTTTCCTTTTTGAGACAGGGTCTTGCCAAATCGTGCAGGCTGCCTCTGGCCTTGAACTTGGGATCTTCTTGCCCTTGCCTCCCAAGTCACTGGGATTACATGCAGGAGACGTTTCTTTCTTTTCTTAAGGCATGGGGAAGTCGAACCCAGAGCCTTGTGCATGCTGGGCGAGGGCTGTCTCTACCCCCGAGCCATGTCCCCAGCTCTCAGGGCGGACTGTTGGAAGCTGAACTTTGCAGTCTGCCATTTTCTGTCACACAAAGGTAATATGACTGTGTAATTAAAAAGTTTAGCAACACTGACATTTCTGTGTTTGCCCTAGATTATCCTGACATTAGCGGGGATTGGAGAGCACTGCCACCTGCTAGAAACATATGCCTATGTTTGAGCAAAGGTTAATGAGTCCGTTCAGAAAATTGATTCAGGTGAGGGCTGTGGAGAAACTTGGTGTAAGCCAATGTAACAGCAGGACGTGCTGAGAACTAGGTCAGTTTTAGGCAAGGCAGCATGAAGTTTCTCTTTTTGGTGTGTGGGTGGATTAGTGCCTTCATTGATTATTTCAGTCTTAAATATGAGGCAGATTTTCTGTAGCTTGACTCAAGGCTCCATCTTGCAAGTCTGGGTCTACATATTAATTTTTTTTTTTTGGGTGCTGGGAATCAAACCCTGCGCTTCATGCATGCGAGGCACGTGTTCTATCACTGAGCTATGCCCCTGCCCCTCGTATGTTCATTCTGTGTCAAACTAGTTGTACACCTTATAAAGGAAGCAGTTGCCCCTGCATTTTAATCTTTATGCATTTGCCTTTGCCTGCTCCAGTGTTGTGCAGGAAGATGATAATTGTGATGTAAGTCTATATGCCATGAGTTGCATTAGATTTTTTGAGTGCAAATATAGGTTGATAAGTTTAATACCATTTAACCACACCCACCTTGCCTATCAACTTTCTGTTCTCTGATGTTCTGGTTTTAACTAAAGATAGTGGACAGGATTTTGAGCATCTTCTAAATCTTCGGGCCTTTGGGAGGGTGTTATTTGAAGGTATCTATTTGTTGAGGAGTTTTCTCTTTGGTTTACAAGAGCAGTAGCGCAGCATTGAGAACTGCTCTCTGGACAAACAAGGCAGCCTGCTCAAATCAGCATGGTGGTGTGACCTGGAGGAACCCCTTTACCTCCCAGAAACACGAAATAGTGAAACTGCTCTCTCACTTATTCCCCTTGCCTTCCTTTAAGAAGGGACTTAGTAGTTTAAAAATAGTCCTCTTTTATTCCGGCCTGTCAGGGCCTCTCTGCCTTCTCTCGGAGTTTACTGATGTTTTTTGATTGACACCCTCCTAAGTACTAAAAGGGAGTAGAAAATGGGAGAATGTTCCATTTTATTGACAGGTGCTGAGACCTTCTCAGAGACAATTGCTTAGTAACCTCCAGAGTGGCACTTTTGGGACTGGGGGGAAAAGGAATCACCTGTAAATGAAAGGTGAGCATACATGAAACGTCCAACTGTTATGAAACATGGAGCATTCTTCCCAACCAGGTCTCCACGTTAGCAGTGTAGTTTATGAAATGTGCATGAATTATGCTTTTCTTTTCTTGGGCTGTTGGATTGCTGAAGTGTTGAGATAACTTTAGGTCTTTGTGAAATAGCATGAATGTGAGTAAGTGAAAGGAAACTGGGTTCGGAGGAAGATCAGAACTCCTCTCTCAGTGCTGACTTGTCTCAGTGATGTGGCTCTGTGCAATCCATGTAACCTCCTGAGCTTCACAGGTAACAGTGGGAAACCACTTCGTAGAGATTAAGTAGGTTACGATGCACGTGAAAAGCACTTGTAAATTGCTAAGTGCATATGAAGCAAGTTCTCGTGACAAGTGGTCTGTGCACTAATATGATGCATATGAAGTTGGATATAAATATCAGCTATCAATATAGGAAAAGACTAGCGTACATTTGAAAGTATTTTTCAAAGCATCTTTGCAAACATCATATCGTATAGTCTATATAGTCATGTGACAGAAACTAACTCCTTTCTGTAGTCTCCAGGTAATAAGTATTAGTCCCATGGCTAGGTTATGGGGTTTTCCCCACTCTACTAAAGGGTGGGAGGGGCTTAACCAAGTTCAACTAATCCCCAAGACTTGGCCACATTCCCTCTTTCAACAGGTTCTGTTGCGACCTTCAATTATTTTTGGAATAAGGTGTCGTAAACGAGCTCTTTCCAAATTATCCATAGTGAATAACTCGGTTTTAAAAATTATAATCTGCCACAGATGGGCACTTTCATAAAATATAATAAAATTGAGCTTTTAGAATTGGAACTTCCTGGTTTGGACCATGCGTTAGGGTTAGATCATTGGAGGAAGCTGGGCAAATGGTACATGGAATTCTATATTACTTTTTTTTTTTTTTGCAACTTCTTGAGAATCTTGTTTCAAAAAAAAGTTCTAAGAATGAATATTTAGGAAAATGAGCTGGAAGCAGGAGAAGTTTCTTGGCCCAGTGTGAAGACAGACGAGAGAGCGAATTCTTTCTTAGCCTCTCATTCAGTCGAGACTTTCAAGAGGTTGGATGGGGTCCAGGCTTCTGATTTAAATGTTTGTGCCATCCAGAAACACCCTCACAGACACACCCACAAATAGCCAAGTATCTGGGCAGCCTGTGACCTAGTCCACTTGACACCTTAAAATTAACTTTCACATTCTTGCTCTATGATGAGCATTTGCCAATTCAGTTGCTACCCACAATTATCTGGCTGAGGCCAAGCCTGGACCCCCCTGTAGCTGGGTGGTCAGGACTGCCTAAAGCACAGAGCAGTTCTACATTGCAGCAGGGCTGAAACTGGGGCTGGGGAAGGATGTCGCATTGTCCAAGAATTTCTGTTATTTGTTCATCTCTAATGGATTCTTTACTTGCTGTGGCAGAGATCATTGTCCATCATTTGCAAATGAGAAGATTGTGAGGTTGTACCGTTTGGTCTGTGGGTTATAGAAAGGATATTTGGAAGCCTGAGAAAAGTACCTGGAGCCAGCCTTTCGTCAGAGGTGGCTGACCTGCGCTGTATGGGGACGCAGGCTTCCCCAGCATATCTCACCTCTGAGACAGACAGGAGCAGGCAAGGCTGTGGTTCCTTCCTGCTCAATCACAGTGCTCCTTTCTTAGATGTTTCCTGCATGTTGCATTTATGCACATGGGAATCCATGTCAGATCCGCCGCTACTCCCATACTGGTTGGAAGCCATGGCCCTGTCCTAGCTGTGACTCCCTGTCACTAGCCTGACTCTAAGTTCTCAAAGTCCCTTTTGTTTTCAGCCATCTAAGGTTTTGTGACTTTTGCTATTGGACAAAGTGCTATTTATTAATTTTGTGAAAACTGACCAAACTACTAGCTCAGAAGTTATTAATTCAGCCCAGTGACTCCGTATTAGTGAGTTTTCAGCTGGTTAATGCCACATGGCAGTCATAAAATGCCAGTGAGGCTTGCTAAGTGTTTCTGTGCGATTGGTGTGAAAGCAATCACATTTCTGAGTGAGAAAAGTCAGTGCCCTGCAGCTGCTAAGTGTCGCCACACTGACAGGACAGGAAGGGGACCACCACCCACTGCACACAAATCAGGTTAAAAAACAAATGCCCTTTGCAGTTGCAGGATAATAGCCCCGAATGCAGATGATGTGACTCTGGGAGACTGTAAAGCCTCCTTCTCAGTGCACAGCAGCATATAAATCCCCTCATCTATTTTGATTAGTCTGAGAGACGATAGAATCCGTTATTAGGTGCAGAAAACGTCTGCAGTGTGATAGTCTGGCATGGAAATTCTGTTACGTCTTAATATTTATTTTTTCTGGCTCCAAATTGCTTGAAAGGGAGAAAACCCACTGATCTTCGTGAATGAGTGTCCTATGTGAAGTAATGACAGTGGGTGTGGACAGGCACCTAAGTTAAAAACACGGTTTGCTAATATGGTGAATCAGAAACTCTGTAGGATCACATAGCTTTCACTACCTTTCACATTTCTGTGTCCCTGGAAGCTTGCCTGCACTTGTCATGAAAGAGACCGTAATATTAACAGTGATGTCTCTAGGTGGTGAGGTTACAAATCACTTTGTAATTCTTTGTATCTTGTGTATCATAGACCTTTCTGTAGTGGACACATGCCAAGAAAATGTATTGGAAATGATGCACTGTTTTAAGATGTATTTTCCTTTGTTCATCTTAAGGCCATTCTTTCCCCAAGAAATGTCCCTGAGAGTGCCGTGGCTTTTCTACCCCAAGATGGAGGAAGGTATTGAAAATGCCACATGAGGTGGACTAACAGAGCCCTGCCTGGGAATCATGCTGCATCTTCCTCTCTGAGACCTGGAAGCCACCGTGGCCTGACAGGCAGGAGGAAATGTGATAATAGAGACGAGGAGCCACTGCAGGGCTGGATTTCATTTCCAGCTTAATTAAATCCTGGAAACACACTGGACCTCTTGCTTTGAAGAGCCACTGCCTGAGCCGGGTGTGGTCATCAGCCTGGGCTCACCCTGCAGGGATTTCAGGGAACCGGCCTGAAAGAGAGGGGTGAGGGGTGGGAGCCGGGGGAGATGAGCCGGTACAGGCAGGAAGCAGGATTCCAGAGAACGCTGTTTCATTTGTGGCCATCTCTTTGCCCTTCTGCACTGCAGCTAACCTCCCAACATGCTGAGCTGAATTCCTCTACAGGCCCCCAGGCCCTGCCACCTGCACCTTACCCATCAAGGTAAACTGGGTATAAAATGCTCTTGGTTGGCTCTCGTCCCAATAGCCCATGAGCTATGTGGCTCCGCTGCATCCTGCATTTGCAAACATGTGGTTGCTCCTGGTCCCCTGGCCACTGCTGTCATTTGGTGCCACTCTCCAGGGGGCCCCTTGTTCTATGTTCTAGTGACCAGACATTCCCTTCAAATGTAGATAAAGGGGAAAAAAGAAACCCTTGCAGTGATGCACTGAGTCCAGGAGCTACATTATCTCACCCACCCAGGACATTCTTCAGGGCTTCGCGGGTGAGGGAATGGCGGAGCGGGTGACATGAGATCTGAGCAGCAGAGTGTGGGAGAGGGGTCTGGGTAATGGGATGTAATGAAGGGGTGTGCTCAGGAGGAGCCTGGAGGGAGGCTGGGGTGGGGAGGAAAGAGAGAGGGTGAGCAGGGACATGGTCTCCAGTGGGACAGCCCAGCCTCCTCTGCAGGGCCTCCGCAGCACAGACCACAGGAGGGGCCCCTGGAGGCCCGGACCACAGACCGGTGTTGGTATGTGCTGTGGCCTCTGTGAGGAAGGACATGAATGCTCAGGCCAGCAGGCCTTCCTCAGCCAGGGCAGTCCTCTGAAAGAAGGGGCAGTTGGGGTCTCATGGCTGCTAAAGACCTCGTATCTGGGGGATAATGACACCAGCCTGGGCAGGGGCTCTAGCAGAGTGTCATCCCCACTGCCAATCCACAATTAATCCATGGTACTTCCCTTTGGAACCTAAAAATGACTTTTGGGGCCAGGGTGACCCAGGTGGGTTATCTGTGTCCCTGGAGACTTATAAGGATTGTGGCTAACGTTTCTAAATCAGGCAATGCGTCAGAGATATTCACAATCAACCATGCCCATTATGACATTAGTCACTGCGATCTATAAAAAGGGTTAATAATAACATGGAGGGGCATAGTGAGAAAGCACGTGTGCAGACTTGACCCATGGGGTCTAAGACCTCAGGGGCCCTTTGTGCTGCTGAGGTGGTGCTGGCTCCCATTTCTGGTCTGCTTTCTTTTCTGTCCATTTCTAAGTGGTGTGTGTGTGTGTGTGTGTGTGTGTGTGTGTGTGTGTGTGTGTGAAGAGAGAGTGCAATGGAGATGAAAGGGACATTTTTGGGAGAGTCATGGCTACTCTGCTTCCTCTATGTGCCTTCATTGCCTAACCGCCTCATGACTTTGCCCCTGTGTCATTGGTAAAGCACCAAAGAGATACACTACATGCCAAGTGCTGTGTGCAGCAGGTACTGATCTCAGGAGTGTGCCTGGGGAGAGGGGCCCATGGGGGAGACCTGAAGAGTGTGCAGGGAGGAGGTGCCAATGGCAGGCCACCTGGCCCAGTTTTGGTGGCCAGGGCAGGTGTCCATCTGAGAAGGACTAACCAGATTGAGGGTGTATCACTGAGCAGAAAGAAACATCCTTCGGGGCCAGGTGTGTGGCTCCATCCCTAGCATGTGTGAGGCCCTTGGTTTGACTCTCCAGTACTGGAAAAAACAAAAAAAAAAAAACAAAAAAACATCCTTTCTGCCCTCACCATCTGTCACCATTTCCCTTGTCCTTCAAGCACTGCCTCCTTTTCTGTCCTCTGTGAAGACTCCCCTGGCCCCCAGAGGCGACAATTCCTTCCCCATTTTGACTTCTGAGCATCTTATTCTTCCGTAAGGGCTGACATTATATGTATTCAGAAAATAAGCACGAGTCTGCCCCCTTTCCCTCAAGGGAAAATTCTCATCTTATTTCGTGTGTAACACACCCACACTGCACACAGTGCCTTATCCACGGGAGGTGAATCACCGCCTCTTGAGTACCCTTGAATTTGGGGGATGCTTCTTGGCCCCTTTCCCTCAGTCTTCAGATAGTGGACATTAACTCAGGGTTCATGATTTGTGTGTAACTTGGGGACTTCCTGCCCCTGGTCTCTGAGCAACAGGAAGGGGCCTGAGGCAGTTACAGCAGAGTTTTACCCAGGCCCCCGGAAGAAAGGCAGGGGCTGGGAAGCGGGAAGATGGTTTCTTAGAATCGAGAAGCTGGGCACGTCACTCATGAGGCAGTGTGTGCACCTTTTTTCTTTTCTTTCTTTTTTCTGTACTGGGAGGTGGGGGTTGGCCCTAGTCCCTCCCACATGCTAGGCAAGTGCTCTACCACTACACTGTCCTCTGGCCCCTTTTCTATTGTTTATTTTGAGACAAGGTCTTGCTAAGTGCCTCTGGCCTTGAACTCACCATCCTCCTGCCTCAGCCTCTCCAGTTGCTGGGATGACAGTTGAGTACTGTGGTACCTGGTTGCTGCCTGGGCAAATTTGTTGAGGGCCAGAGGGGACAACACAGGTGAAACCCACAGGCCATACAGAAAAGACTAACACACAGCTAAGGCCAGTGCTGGCTCAGGCAAAGACAGGAGGCAGAGTTGCCTGAGTCCCTGCCTGGTGTTCAGGCAGCACATTCTGGGTGTGCTTGGAATTCAGTGCCTCCAGGCACAGAGAGAATGGAGGCTCAGTCTTCACCACCTGACTCTTGGGATCTGTATGTGCTGATTAGGCTCCCGGATTACACCTCCAATTTCAGAAAGTTCCCCATTTAATTTTACCAGGACATACACACTTTACAACGCTTGACACCTTCTCAAGCAGGCAAATAATTGTTTTGACACTGTGACAGTTGTAGAGAGTATATTTTTAAAAAAAATTCTGAAACCTGCCAGGGCAGTGAGCTCTCTAGGCCAAATGATTCCCTGACGCTGTGCTGACTCCGTTCCTTGGTCCTTATTGGCTGGTAGAGATCAGTTCCACCTAATTGTTCTGCTCCTCACTGATGGCTTATTTTTGATCTTTCATGATAATATTGATTATATCCATATATAATGCTTCACTTGTGGGCTTCTTTGGAGGGGTTCTTCTTACAACTCTCATCAGTTGAAAAAATAGCTTTAATTTAATTTAATTGTATGGTTGTTCATAACTTTACTTCCCTTGCAGGGTGACCCTGTGCTGGCCCATGGCTGTGGGGTATGGATGGGGTAAAGGAGCATTTGTACTTTTTCCTGGACAAAGGGGCCAGGGCAGGAGGGATGGCCTGAGGTGCAGAGTCCCAGGAAGCAGGTATGAAGCAAACTAGGATGTGGGGTGAAGGACCAGGGAGAGACCTGGACAGAAGCTCTGTTGTGTTTGGTATCCTATTCAGGAAGGTTCCTGGAAGTGCAGGAGGTGGAGGAGGAGGTGTGGCCTCCTCGAACAACTGGGGCGGTGTTGCTGCTGGACCATGAACTTGGGAGTGGTCAAGATGCTGGGGGAGGCCACGTGGCCCCCACCATCCTAACCTGCTCTAGGACTCTAGACAGCAAATGTTCATTCCCATCACATTGTGGATGAGGAACCCAAGGTCAGGTCAGGGAAGTGATGTGTCCTGGGGGACGCAGCTCATAGGTGTTCATCATTTTGTCTTTCTTTATGGTGCATTTATAGACTCCATTTTGTGAGTAGTAAATAAAAAACTGTCCTGCTTCTCTTTGCTTCCCTCTCCTCTTCCTATTTTCATAGTTACAGTGTTAGTTTATTACTTTGAGTTCTTCAGTTGATAGATGAATCACTTAAAAAAGTGTATGATCCATCAAAGTTAGATAAATTTCACTTGCTGTTGTTAATGATGTAAGATGAAATTAGAAATTCAAATTTCCACTTTTCCACCTTACAGTTCTCACAATCTTTCAACCAACACCATTGAGTTTTGTTACATTTGCATTCCATTTTCTCAACATACGTAAGCCTTCAATGCTTTACTGTTGTTAGGTGCTGTTGAGTCAGGTGTGACTCATAGTGATCCTGTATACAACAGAGTGAAACACTACCCAAAACACTGCCACGTACAGGATCTTTTCATGTTGGTTACAATTATTGTAGTCACTGTATTTCTTCTCATTTTGACTTGTGCCACATCAACAAATGGAGGTTCCAGGGGCTTTACTCCATTCCTATCATTAAGGTTGACTCTATTTTGAGGAGGCAACTCTTCCCCAGTCATTTCTTGAATGCCTTCCAGCCTCGAGGGCTCATTTTCTGGCACTCTATTTGACAGTGCATTTCTGCTATTCATAGGGTTTTCAGTGGCTGACTGTTTTAGGAGTGGGCTGCAGAGTCCTTCTCCCTAGTCTGTCTTAGTCTGGAAGCTCAGCTGAAACCTGTCCATCCTGGGTGGCCCTGCTGGTATCTGAGATACTGGTGGTGTAGATTTCAGCATCACAGCAACAGGCAAGCCCCCATAGCACAAGTTGACACATGGGGGTGCTTTAGTGTAGGCTGAAGTAAAAAGTCAAGCCACAATGCAGTGGTATGATGATTGCCTGTCACTCATTCCAAGACCACGAGAAGTGAAGGGCCAACTTTCTGAGGTAGGAAGCAAGCTAAGACATGTCTTGCTGGAGGATGTGGTCTTCCCAACACCAACATGTATTCTAATTTTCTTCATACTTTTAGTTTTTTGTGTAGGTTTTGTCTTGTCTATACTTTAAAAATTTCCTTCATTTTTCTTATTGAAAGGAAGTGCAATTTCTTCACCATTTTACAAAGAATTTTCTGCAGTATAATATTCCCTATCAAATATCGCCCCCCCTTTCTATACTGGAATTGAACCCAGGGCCTCTCACATGCTAGGCAAGTGCTGTACCATGGAGCTGCACCACTGGCCCTTTTTCATTTTGAGACAGGGTCTCATTAAGTTACACAGCTGCCTCTGGCCTTGGACTCTTGATCCTCCTGCCTCTGCCTCCCAGGTTGCTGGGATTATAGGCAGGCACCATAGTGCTTGGCTTACCTATCACATCAGGATCTACCTTATGAAATCTTTTGTCCTGAAACTCTCTCCAACTTACAGTTCTCGGTGGGGCGCTTTATTTTTCATGGCTAGTCACATAGTTCTCTGGTTTCCATTTCAATGCACTCGTGGCTTTGGCCCACTGTTTCCATGGTTCACATTTTCTTGGGATTTTTTCTTTGGTCTGTTAAAGTACATCCTCAAGTAATTCTCCCAGCCCTGGATAGGGTATGTGAGGAGGTAACTCGATGAGCTTTGTGATTTAATATTTAGCCCTCACGTTTGAGTGACATCTTGTGTAAAGCTGGAGGTTCAAGATTGTTTTCCCTGTGGTGCTCTGAGGTCATTTGCTGTGGCCAGGTGTTCATGGAGGATTATTAGTACCTTTGAGAGGAAGGGACCGGCAGAGCCCCTGAGCTCACACAAGCCCAGTAGCCTCAGTCACCAGGGTGGCTGCTGCAGTGGCCACTACTCAGAAGTATCATGCAAGGATGGAATGGACTGGACCTACCTTCTTCAGCCACCAGGTACGGGCTGCTCTGGGGAGGCTGAGACCTCGGGTGAGGCACCATCTGTAGCTGGGGCTGACCTGAGCAGCTGCAGCTGGAGTCTCAGGGCTTCCTGGCAGGAGGGCCAGGGCAGTGTCTCCATGCTGACCTCAGTGGCCATCCACGCCGTTCTTGCCAAAGCCTCAGTACAGCTTTAGGACGTTGCTCTTTTCCTTGGTATTTGTAGGGTTCTCATGGCATTGTGTGTGGAGAGGAGAAAGGGCCCCTCCTTGGAGTGGGGGTGGCCCTGCAGCCCTGCGCCATGGAGCCTGGCTTGGTGAGCGGGCACTGGTTGGATTGCACCTGTGTGCCCTGCTGCAGAGGGGTGACCTGCTTGGGGTGCCCCCTGGGCACTGGGTGTGTGCTGCTCATTTTGCTCAGCCTCTGTTGGGGCTTTTACCCCATGAGCTTGAGACTTAATTTAATTCTGGGGGATTTTCTCTGGCACTCTTGCTGCCTGTGAGTTCTGAGGGCTCTGGCAATTAGCAGGCTTTACCTGAAGGCCTGGAGCGGCAAGGATGGGCACACGTGAGGTTCCCCTCCTAACGCGGAGTCCTCATCCTGTTTACCGGCCAGGGGGATTCTGTGGGTTTCTCCCGTCCAGAACTTGCCTCAGATTCCATAGATACTGCTGCTCCTGGTCTCGCCTTGTTTCAGGGCTAATATGGATTTACCAGTGTTTTATCTTCTTTATAGCGGTCATTGGGGTCTGAGTGGGGCTTTTTAAGGAGAGTTGAGAGAGAAACCACGTGCACCACCCTCTGTCTTGGAAGGAATGCTCCTGTGGTATTCTGGATGAGTGGACAGGAAGTAGCAGAAGCTTGAGATTTTTTGGAGATGAGCTTCTGAGGCTGCACTCAAAGTGAACAGAGGTGAGGGGAAACGTGTTCTGAAACTATTTGCTCTTAGCAAGTACACTGTTTCTCGTTAGAGCCTATGGTTATTTGGCATACCTGGTGGCGGGTCATTAGAGATGATGGCGAGTCAAAGGTTGCTCATCCCACGGTACCATATTGTTTAGAAGAAGTTTTACTGAGTCAACTATTGATAGATGTGTGTCAGCTGCTTTGGAAATGGCTGAAATACTTTGCTTCACATCATATAACTCTGTTCACAGACACACTCCTGTATTGACAATGAAATATGTTTTGTGCAGAATTTCTCCAGAGGATGGCTCTGATAAAGACACAGTTATTTCTAGCAATGTGTTCACATTAGACTCATAAAAAGGCTGTTTGTCACTTCAGTTCCCAAATGCATCTGTTGTGAACTGAATTGTCTCCTCCACCCCAGAATTCATATCTCAAAGCACCAACCATACCTAGAGATACATCTCTACAGAGGTAATTCAGGCTAAAGGATGTCATGAGGATAGGTTCCTAACTGATGAGGACTGGTGTCCTTCAAGAAGTGGAAGACATGGGAGAGAAGAGGCGATGTGAGGACACAGCAAGAAGGTGGCCATTTGCCACCAAGGAGGAAGGCCTTCGAGACAACAAACCCTCCTCCACCTTCGTCTTGAGTCCCAGCCTCCAGAGCAAATAAATCTGTGCTGTTTCAAACGCTGAGCCTGTGATATTTTGTTCTGGAAGCCCCATCAATCAAATACAGCACCCTAATCTTTTCTGAGGGAAACTTTTGTGATACTGGGGTAGAGTCTGTTTCAACCAAATGCAATTTCCCAGTGATTTCTGATCTTTACGAAGGTCCAAGATTAAGTCATCTGGCTAGAACATCTTGACTATGTTTATGCTGGTCACGTGCCAAGCTTCACAATCACAGTGCATTCATATCTGTTGCGTTTCTTTCTCTGGGCTTAATGCCTAGAGTTTACAGAAGAACCATAGGATAGGGGCTCCCCCTAACGTGTTGCTTCCTGTGGGCTGATCTGCATTAATTGGCAGGGTTGTGCTCACTCAAGATGGGCACAGTGGACATTTCCATCAAGTGGACAGTTGGGTCAGGTCTGAGAAAAGCAGAGATGGGAAATGTTAACTCAGCTGAATGACAAACAGGTGGAGTTGTTTCCAGAAGACTGAAATGGTTGCTGCATCTGTACTTTGTGCTTTCAGGAGACTGGGACTCACCAGCTGTGGGGTGCTCTGCAAGGTGCCCATGGCCTCTCAGGCAGTGTTCCTCCTTTGCTGCTGTTTGCTGCATCCTGACACAGCCCTTGGCCCTTGTATTACCTGCTTCCTACTGAGTAGATCCTAGGGACCAGCTGAGTTTCACCTAACCCTATGTTGTTGTTGGGTGCTGTGGAGTCAGGTCCAACTCACAGTGACCCTCATAGGGTTTTCAGTGGGTGATTGTTTTGGGATTGCTTTGGAAGTGGATTGCCATGTCCTTCCATGTTTTTGCAGTGCTGAGGATTGAATGTGTGTCTTCAGGGAGTGCAGAGCAGGTCCTCTACCCACGAGTTAATCCCAAACCCAGTCAACCCTATATGTGGACTTAAAAGCAAAGTGTGCATCCTCATCATCTCTAGGTGATCATAATTACAGTTCCTATTTAACATAGAATATCCTCAGCCTGGTATAAGGCACGTAGTAAATATGTGTTAACATCAGGTGTGTCTGGAAGGCAACTTCTCTCCCTCAAGGAAGGATTCGCGCTTTCTACTACCTGCTTGGCCAGTTCTTCCCCTGAGCTCCTAGAGCGTGTGTGTGTATGTCTCTTATTGCATATTATATTATAATGATTTGTTTCATGCCTGTCTCTTTCCCTATGTCTTAAACCACAAGACTCCTATATTCTGTATCTTATAAATCCTATGTTTACATTTGATGGTAATTTTAGCTTGTTTTAAAAGGGTTTGACACATAATAGGCACTCAATGATTGTCTCTGATGAATACTTTAGATGAATTGCTCTTTGATTGGACATGCAGCAGAGAGAGAAATGAGAGAGAGAAAAAGGAGTTGAATTATAGAACATGGGTGAGAGAGGTATGGGAATTTCATGATATTCAGACTCTTTGTTGGCTGGCAACTGATAATCATAAACATTTGATATGCCGAGTGCTGTGGTACACAATTGTGATCCCAGCGACTTGGAGGCTCAGCCAGGAGGAGCACGAGTTCAAGGCCAGAGGCAACCTAATGACACCCTGTTCCAGAATGGAAAATAAAAAAGGGGCTGGGGTGTGGTTCAGTGGTGGAGCTCCTTCCCAGAATGTGCAAGGACCTGGGCTCAACCTCTAGCACTGAAAAAGAATTGGATGTGTGATCATCCAGTGAGAATAGAACAGGTGAATGGAATTCCATTTGTGCAGACTGGTGTTCTTAAGAACTGGCAAAACTCTCTTTCTCTCATCAGCTTGGGTGTTATTTTGGTTCTGCTTATAAGTAGCTATTAATGCCTGAGCCTCACTACTATAGAAAAAATATCTTCCTGAATGCCACCCTGTACAAACTGTGAAAGTATTTTCTCAGGCTAAATCCCTGACTTTTTTCTCAATCTGCTGGGATGAATGTACAATTATCTTTTGGCCCAGAGGGGGATATATATATATATATATATATATATATATAAAATTTTCTTTTCAGCCAAGCTCTCTCTGGGCAACCAACTGGCCTCAAACACCCTATGTAGCTCAGGCTGGCCTCAAACTCATGATCCTCCTGCCTCCACCTCCTGACTGCTGGGATCACAGGTATGACCATTATGCCCAGCAGAGAACATACTTTTAAGACATAATTTTGAAAAAAAAAAAACCAAAACCAAAGCATCGTCATTGCACATGGAGAAGAAACCATCATTTTTCAGATTCTTCACCTATGATAGGAATTTTATGATGCTTGGTTTGTGTGAAGTTTATGACACGTGGCAGGGATTTGTCTCTTTCCTGAGGGAGATAGCTCAGCCTTCTCATCAGTATGGGTTTTATTTAAATATTACTAGGGACCTGAATTGGTTCAGGAGATCATGAAATTCAAGGCTATTTTGCTCATAACCCCTGGTTGAGCCTCATCCAGGACACAGGGAAGGTGTTGGCTTGGATGACAGGCTAGTGATCATAAAATACTTTGAAGCATCGTTTGAATAAGGATTTTTAAAGAAAAGAACCATGATGTGAATCACACTATTTTCAGTGATTCTCAGTCTGTTAGGTGAGCTGACAAATTTGTGTGCATTACTGGTGAGGTAAATGGATAGGCAGTAATATTTTTCCTACTGAGAAATGGTACCAAGGAGGCTCTGAGCCCAGATTTAGTTCCTGAGTGACTTGACTACCTAAACTTGGTTCCCTAGTACTGATAACCCTTTAATTCCCACTTTAAAGCCAGGCTCTGAGGTACTCACCTATAATTCCAGTAACTCGGGAGGCTGAGGCAGGAGGATCACAAGTTTGAGGCCAGAGGCAGCCTATGCAACTTAGTGAAACCCTGTCTCGAGATAAAAAATGCAAGAGATGCTAAGTGATAGAGCACTCACCTGGCATGCACAAGGCGTTGGGTTTGACTCCTCAGTACTATGCATAAAAAGAAAAACAAACCATTTTTTTCACTCTATCTTAGAATAAAACACACTTCTCTGGCTCCCCATGGCTGCCCATGGAGAAGACATCCTGCCTTTGGATAACCCAGTACAGTGGTCAGAAGACACAAATGGGCACACTGAAAAATGAAGCTGTGTAAATATCTAATGAGCACATGAAAAACTGCCCAGCATCAGAAGTTATTCAAATAATGCAGATAAAACCACCAATAAATGCCATCTCATAGCCCTTAGCATGGCTAGAATTAAAAAGAGCTTGCACACCAAGGGCTGAAGATGGAGAAACACAACCATTCATTGCTGGTGGGATACAAACTTGGGAAAAGTGCTTTGGGACAACTTTGGCAGTTCCATGCAGATGTAGACAGTAATCTGTGCTATGACCAAGCAATGAAACTGTCAGGTATTTGCCCAAGAGAAATAAAATCTTGTGTCTAAAAACTCCTATGATGATGATCGTAGCAACTTGCTTTAAAAACCTCGAACAACCAAATGCCTATCATGGCTGAACTGATAAATATTTTTGGTATATTTATTCAGTGGAGTAGTATTCAGCAATGAATATAAACAGTTTATTAAAACATGGAGTAACATGAATAAATGTCACACATCATTGCAAAGACTATATACCATGTGAATCTGTTTATGTGGCATCCACACCAGGTGAAATTAATCCATAGTTATAAAAAGCATGCCAATCCTGCCTGTTGCCAGAGATAAGGGGGATTACTTTTAGAAGGACAGAGTATAGGAACATTTGAAGGTAGCAAAACAGTTCACATCTTCATTGTGGGGAAGTTACTGCAGCAGGGTGTATTAATTTGCCAAACATTATCAAGTTGAATCCTGAAAATATGTGCATTTTATTGTATGTAGAACATAACTCATTAAAATAAGTATTGAAAATATAACAACAAAATTGATGAGGAACATATTTGTACTTTAAAGCAAATTTATTCCTTAAGATAATTCCCCACATTTTCTATACTTATTCCGTGTGATAATTTGCTTGATATTAGAAAGGAATATGGAGGAATAAATATCTAAATGGCAGGATTTCTAGCAGAGCCTGAAATAAAAACTTGTGCCTCTTTGGGGAAGATATCTTGCCAGGGGGCCTTTTAAATACCACTAAGTTCTGCTCTATCTAAAAATATGGAATGCTAGGGAAGCAGCCTCTTCCTTCTCAAAAGGCTTGAAAAAGATGGTTGTGCTGTATAATCTCCTGCGGGATGCACCTTCGGGAGAGACAGAACATGTGGCTCCTATGTGACTCCCAAGCCCTGTTCTTCCTCTCTTTGCAGCATGGTCCAGGAAAGAGGAGCCACAACCTGCTAGTGGGTGGTGCTGGGATGAGCCCCATCCCCTTGGTCCATCTGATTCAGCACCGTGGGGGCGGACAGCTCCACACAACAACCAGGAGGTGGCCCCTCTCTAGTTTCTCCAAAGCCATCCAAGGCTGCCCAGCCTCAGGCAAGCTGCCCTTGACTCCCTACGGGGTAGATGTACCTGGGAACAAATCTCAGCAGTGGCACCTGCACCTCCTCTCCCTCAGTGGGGGGTCCCTCCTGTGAGGTCTACCTGGCTTCTCAGCAGGCCCTGGCTGACCTGCCCCTGTTGCCACAGTGGCAAACAATTCACGGAGCACCCCTTGCTGGCTTTCTGCCTCATCTATCTCCCCCACCACTCCCTTGCCTCACATACCGCTCAGCCACCCACTGCTCACAAGTCTTTGCCTCAACTCTGCCTTGGGGGGAAGTGGATCAAGTTCTGGTGTTGAATGCGAGTTGTACATTTGCCTCGGGCCGTCTCTCATCTTGTTTACTGCTGCATCCTCTGCCCACTGGGGTGCCAGTGTGAGGCCCTCCTCCTTCTCCCCCTCATCATCACCGTCCCTGTGCTGCAAGGCTGATCCATGGTCCAGAGGTTGGTTCCCCATCGCTCCCTCTGGGATTTCGGAGTTAGGTTCAAAGGATGCTGCCTCAGGCCTGCTGGATATGGAACTGGTGTGGTGACCTCCACTGTGAGCTCCTGGGGCTGGGAACCACCACTTTGATTTTGAGTTTCAGCATCACACACAAATGTTGGTGGATGCTACCCAGCTGATGGTTGATGGCTGGAAATGAAGTCTCTCTGCGAGACCAAAGTACAGGCCTGGTGGGAAGTCTCTTCTTCTCTAATGTTTTCCTTCATGTTCCCTGACTCTGAGCTGGGCTTTGCAGCCAAACCTGCAGGCCTTGTCTCTACAGGAGATGTGTGTGCCCTCCAGACCTCTGTACATGGTTAGGTAAGGCCCTGCCACATATGCCCAGAGACCTGGTCATAGCAGGCTGGCTGGACATAGCAGAGCCTCTTATGGTAGCATGACATTTCCTTCCCTTCACCCATCCTCCCATGTCCTTTTGACTTGCTACCAACCGAGAGACTCTCTGAGAGCCTGGGGCTGGACACACCTGTGTGCCCCACCAGGGAGGCAAACAGCAGGGTGAAGGACCTGAACATTGAACTGAGCATGGGCCTCGGGAGGTGCTGTTTCCAGCTGTGCCATGCAATAGCAGAACAAGCCTGGGGCCATCACATATTTATTTTGCTAATACTCAGCTTTTCTCATCAGGGAAAGGGGAACATGGAAAGCTATTGTTGTATCATTTTATAGGTCGGATGAAAAAACACATTTAAAATGCAATCAGAGAGGGTGTGGTGGCGCATAACCAAGATCTCAGCACTAGGGAAGCTGCAGGAGGAGAGTGATGAGTTCGAGCCCTGTCTGGGCTGCATAGTGAGACCCTATCTCTGAATGCAGAAATTATCAAACGATATCATTAATATCACATGCAAGCAAAATTTTACTAAAGATCATTCAAAAGTGACTGCAGCAGTATATCAACAGGGAACTGCAAGAAAATGAAGCTGGATTCAGAACGGGATGTGGAACCAGGGACATCATTGCTGGTGTCAGATGGATATCAGCCAAAAGCAGAGAATACCAAAAGATGTCTATGTTTTATTGACTATGGAAAGGCATTTGACTGTGTGGATCACAACAAATGATGGATAACATTTTGACAAATGGGAATACCAGAGCTCTGTATATAGATCAGGAAGCAGTTGTTTGAAGGGCAAAAGGAAATGCTGCATGGTTTAAAGGCAAGAAAGGTGTGCATCAGGGCTGTACCCTTTCACTGTACCTCTTCAATTTCTTTTTTTTTTGCGGTACTGGGGGTTGAACCCAGGGCCTTGTATCTGCACACCCTGCAAGTGCTGGACCACTGAGCTGCACCTCAGCCCATTTTTTTTTTTTTTTTTACTTTTTGAGACAGGGTCTTGCTAAATTATGCAGACTGCCTCTGGTCTCGAACTTGCAATCCTCCCGCCTCCGCCTCCCGAGCCGCTGGGATTACAGGCGTGCGCCACCATGCCTGGCCCACCTCTTCAATTTCTATGCTGAGCAAATAATCTGAGAAGTTGGATACTATGAAGAAGAATGTAGCATCAGGATAGGAGGAAGACTCATTAACATTCTGCATTATGCAGATGACACAACTTTGCTTGCTAAAAGTGAGGAGGATTTAAATATTTACTGATGAAGATCAAAGACCACAGCCTTCAGTATGGATTGTGCCTCAATATCAATAAAGCAAAAATCCTTGCAATTGGGTCAGTATGCAATGTCATGATAAATGGAGAAAAGATTGAGGTTGTCCAAGATTTTGCTTTACTTGGTTCTATAATCAACACCCAGAGAAGCAGCAATCAAGAAATCAAAAGACTCATTGCATTGGGAAAAACTGTTGCAAAACACTCTTTAAAGTGTTGAAAGGTCAAGATGTCACACTGGAGACAAAGGTGTGCCTAATGTCATGATATTTTCATTCTCATATGTTTGTGAGAGCTGGATATTGAAGAATGGAGACAGGAGAAGAATTCATGCTTTTGAATTATGGTGCTGGAGACAAATATTGAATATACCAGGACTGCCAAAAAAAACCCAATAAATTCATTTTAGAAGAAGTACAACTGGAGTGCTCCTTGGAAGCAAGGATGGCTAGATGCATCCTATGTATTTTGGACATGTAGTCAGGAGGGACCAACCCCTGGAAGAAGGATATCATGTTTGGGAGAGTGGCAGGTCAGTGAAAAAAAGGAAGACCCTCAACTAGATTGATTGACACATTGTGTCTAATCTCGATGGATTAGACACAATGGGCCTAAACATAAAAATGATCATATGTCTGGCAGAGTCAGGGAGTGTTTTGTTCTTTTGTACATAAGGTTGCTGACTCAGTGGTACCTAACAACAACATTAAAAAAAAAAGAAGCCTGAAGAGGACATTGCAAACTTTTATTTCTATGTCTCCTTTTGGCAGTCTGGCAAAGTCAATGGCCACCTCAGAACAGTTACTTTAAACTCAAAAAATAAAATGTGTAGAATTACAAAGGAAACTGATTATAATATAGTTACCAAGATATCTTTGTATAAGAATTTGCATTAGAACATAACATATATTGATTTGTTCATGTATTAACTACAATCAAGCCAAGGGCCTGATAACTGCTATAACTTTGAGGTAATAAAGGACAAAAGTGATATTTTGATTTATATACCAAACTGTAGGACATAAAAATATCTGTGGTTTCTGATGCTAACAAAGTCACATTGTAGTTTTGTAGCCTACATTCATTAATGAAAAAACAAAATATTAAAGAATAGTAAAGATAAAGATGAATTTACTCCCTTTAAGGAGCCCTGAACTTCTTGCCTAGCAAAGAGAAGGCACTTGATAGATGTCCATTTCCGTTGTTCTAGGGTCCTCTTCCTGCCGTCTCCTCTTGAGTACCACCCTCACGTTGTGTTCACCTCACATCTGAACAAAATGTGAACCCAGGACATGGCTGTCATCAGGCCTTTGACCTGTGTGGTGATCCTGGGTGTGTGTTAGTGTCTGTCACCATGACCAAGGTACCTCACAGAAACCATGGAAGGAAGGAACGGCTTGCTTCAGCTCACTATTTCAGAGGGTCTACGTGGTAAAAAGGGTAGTTGAGGAGCATGCACTCACATCACGGCAGACCAGGAAGCAGAGAGCTTGACTAGAATCAGGGGCTGAGTGGCACCTTCAAAGTCCTACCCCCAGTGACCTACTTCTGCCAGTTGGGGGCTACCTCCCAAAGCTCCACAACTCCGCCAATAGCACCACCAGCTGGTGGTGAAATTTTACCTTCAGACCATTCCAGTGAGTTTATATTTCCTTGCTCACATTCTTCAAAGCTTTTCTCATTGTGGAAGGAACAGAAAGAACTTCAATATAGAGATGGGGCGGCCTCCCCAAATCCCAGGAAGAAGGCGCATCACAAACAGAACAGATGGCCTGCTCTCCTCAGCGTTAGCTGTGGTCTTGCTGTAAACCGCCCTGCTGCCAGGCTTGACCTTCCCTGTGGACTCTGGAACAAAAGCCCAGAGAGGTCAGCTCTGGTTCCTGCTCTGTTCCTGGTGTGTGAGAGCGAAAGCCCACTGCAGGGGTCCCTTCCCAGCTTTGTGCTTAGTGACATCATGTGGGTAACCTGAAACCTGCGTGGTGGGAACATTTGCCCTCTGGGAATTGGCAGATGCTTCATGTCAGAGCTGCTCCCTTCCCGCTGTACCTCACTGGAAAGCGGGGTGTGGAACATTTGCCAGCACCTCACTGCAGGCACCTGCTTCCTGTCTAGCAGTTCTGCTCTGACAAAATTGGTTTTTCTTTCTGTTTGACTGTCTGATGCACATAGTTGTGTCCATTGGTCTAGGATGTTCTCTCCCAGACACATGCCAGGTTAATCTTCACACTTTCCACAGGTCTCTGCTTAGATAGCTCCAGCTCGGTGAGGTCTTCCCTGAGGATTCTATGAGATAGCAACTGCCTTTCCCCACTGGAACTATGGATCCCTGTCATTTTGAATTTTCTCTCTAATTGCCATTATATATTCACATTTAATTTACCTATCTGATAAATGCCATATACCTGTATATTTACTGCTTTTCTTTGTTGATCTGTCTTTCCCTAAGACCCATGAAAGCCAGGGACTTTGTTTTGCTCACTCCTTTACCCCTATGTCCAGAAAAGAGTAGGTGCTCAATGAATATTAAGAGAATGATACAAAGAAAAAAATAGAATGTTAAGATAGGCAAATGGATTGCATGGGTAAGGAGCAATTAATTTGGGTGGGGCTATAGTTTATGAATTGTTGAACAAAAAGTTGTTATTTCTTTTTTTTTTTTTTTTTGTGGTACTGGGGGTTGATCCCGGGGCCTCACGCCTGCATGCTTTGCAAGTGCTGGACCACTGAGCTGCACCCCCAGCCCTTTTATTTTTTTTTCCTTACTTCCTGAGACAGGGTCTCACTAAGTTACATAGACTTCCTCTAGTTTCGAACTTGTGATCCTCCTGTCTCCACCTCCCAAGCAGCTGGGATTACAGACGTGCGCCACCACGCCCAGCCAAAAAAGTTGTTATTTCTTTGAAAAATAAAGTTTGCCTATATTGGACAGCTATGTGGCTGACTTCCCAGACATATTTGTCTAGCATTTCAGGAGTCAAGTTACTGGTTCGATGTGAGGAGATGCCCAAGAAATTTTCCATTACCCTTTGCATTTGTTTTGGCTGTGTAGGACCATCTGGAAACAAACATGTTTGACCTCATTCCCAAAACCAACTTTGAAGTCTGTTCTCGCTAATCAGGAGCTGAATCCTCATGAGTGGCCTGTCTGTGCTCCACATTCTGCTCGTGTCCTTATAATTCTGCCTGGGGATGGGACTCAAGAGAACACTGAGCATTTTTCTCATCACAAAAGGTATCACTCATCAGAGATGGAGCGGGGAACAGCTCTAATATCCACTGCATTGGCTCAGTGCAACCAGTACTGCCAAGGAAAACAGGTGTTCAATGGCTCCTGGAACAAGTCTGAGCAGAGTCCAAGCTGCGCGTGAGCACGTGTGTCTACTTCCCCCCTTTTTTCTTTTCTTTCTTGCTTTTTTTTTTTCTTTTTTTTTGTGATGTGGATATCAGGCAGGTAAATGAGAATGAGGACTCCAAGCAGCAAGAGAAGACTCTTTGAAACATCTTTCATTTTGACATTCATTCAACCAATAGTTAGCTTCTCATTGAGTATCTGCTTTGGATGAGGCTCAGAGAACGACTCAGACTGGACCCAACCAGAGGGCATGTCCAGTAAGTTTGTGGGATCCCCATGGGTTTTGGGAAGGCTTCTCTCTGAGACTGTCTTAACCAAACAATACTGCTTGTGGGGAAAACAAACAAAAACTACAAAAACCCTCATCTGAGCAAGATTCTTTTTTTTTTTTTTTGCAGTATTGGGGGTTGAACCCAGAGCCTCACACCTGCATGCCTTGCAAGTGCTGGACCACTGAGCTGTGCCCCCAGCCCATTTTTTTTTTTTTTTTTTTACTTTTTTTGAGACAGGGTCTCACTAAGTTACGCAGACTTCCTCTGGTCTCGAACTTGCGCTCCTCCTGCCTTTGCCTCCAGAGCCGCTGGGATTATAGGCGTGTGCCACCACTCGCTTGAGCAAGATTCTTTAAAAGAAGGAGAAACAGAGGAGATGTCTCCACAGTCCAAAGGCAGAAAGTGCCCAGACTCAGCACTCTGCTACCACCTTGCCTACCAGGTGCTGGACTCTCCAGGCACACACTCCAGTCTCCTGTCTATGCTTGGACCTGGTTTCTTGAGCATGTGGTGTTATCAGGCCAACAAGGGCTATTTCAGAACTGCCTGGATGGCTCTTCCCAAGGTTCTGCACCTAGAGGGGCCCTTCACCCCAAGCTCGTGAGAGAAGAGACCCTCACAGCTGCGTCCCCTTCCATTTAACCACATATAACCCCGGGCAGGGTCTTCTACCCTCTGTCCATTCTGGGCAGTGGAAGGACAGGACTAGCTGGGAAGGGGTTTTCCTGGCATCCCTAGTGCTTCTCAGACTAGGCACTCATGATTGTAAGTGGGCCGCAGGAACAGAGCTGTCACTGACTGGAGCCATTTTCTACACACTTGGGATGCAGAGGAGGGAGCGCTGGGAAGAGATGGGGCACTATCGTCACCAGCACATGACTTACAGGTGGGGCACAGGATCTCATCCTTAAGGCATTTGATCCTACAGAGGTAACGGTGATGCCCTGAGGGTGGAGCTGGGATCTGCTCCTCATCCCAGTACCTGCCCAGTGCCTGGGCCTGCAGGGCTCTGGTGGCTGCTGACAGAGTCAGTGGAGGGAGGAGCTGGTGAGGATGCTGAGGGACACCCCTTCCTTGGCAAAGCTCTTGTCCTCCCTCCAGCTCCACCAGCTGCCCCTCACTCTTCCTGCACATATGGTGTCCCTGCTATTCATAGGGTTTTCAATGGCAGGTTGTTTTGGGAGTGGGCTGCTGTGTCATTCTCCCCAGCTGGCAGCACCTGGTGTTCCCAGGCAGTCTCCCATCCGAGGACTGACCAGGCTGACCCTGCTTAGCTTCTGAGATCAGGCAGGATTGGATGCCAGGGTGCTATGCATTGACATAGTGTCGGGCACGGCATTGTGTCGGGGAGGGTTTCACTCTGTTGTACACAGGGTCACTGAGTTGGACCCAACTTGATGGCACCTAACAACCACAGACAACAACAAGCACCCATCACATCTTAACTCCTTGCCAGGTGGCAAGGAGTTTCACCGAGTGTGTCCTCTTAAATAGAAAGTCGAATTCTATGAATCTCACAATTCCCAACGTCAAGCCCAGTACCTGGCCAGGCAGGAATCCCTCAAGAATTTGCTGTTGAATAATGTTACCTTTGCATTTTGATAACCTTCCCCCAATGTCAAGTCTTTATTATTATTATTATTATTATTATTATTTTGATTAAAAACTTGACAAAATTTATGTTTTTAATTAAGGAGCAATGTTATTTTTACTATAGTTGTAAGAAATAAAAGATAAAAAGGTTATTCATAAGCTCATATTTTGGTGCATTATCCTGTGGGGGAATAAAATGATGACATACTTATCTGAAAGAACATTTTCCAATATCAATAATTATTCCTCAAGCATTGGTGTTTAATGTCTATAAAATAATTTATCATAAATATTTAAACCACTGGCTGGGTTTGGTGGGGCACACCTTTAATGACAGTGACTTGTGAGGTGGAGGCAGGAACATTGTGAGCTCAAAGTGAGAGGCAGCCTTTGTAACCTAGGATACCCTGTCTGCCTAGCTAAACATGTTTGTTAAAATCATGAGCAACAGAAACGATATCCCAGATCAGGTTCTCTATACACACTGTTGTTGTTGTTGTTAGGTGCTATTGAGTCATGTCTGACTCATAGCGACCCTCATAGGGTTTTCAATGTTGTTTTGGGATTGCTTCGGGAGTGGATTGCCATGTCCTTCTCCCGTTTTTTAATGCTGGGGATTGAACCCAGGTCCTCAGAGAGTGTGGAGCAGCACTCTACCAACTGAGCTAAACCCTAGACATTAGGTTTCCTTAGGCCCTTGGCTGAGGCCCTGTGTTTCTGCTAAACCTGTGTTTCCTTCCTGCTTAAGGCCTGGGGCTCCTTTCAACTTTGTGTTACCTGAGGCCAGATAGCCTTTGGGTGCACCAGCTCCTCCCAAGGTATGAGCCTGTGGCAGGCAGGTGGCTCCGAGGGAAACTATGGGCTTGGCCACTGTCCCTACAGACTGGGAGCTAAGGTACTTTGAGGATGGGCTCCCTTGGGACTCTGACTCCAGGTTCAACACCGCCCACTGCAGGGAGAAGGGCCGAGTGCCTGGCTCGTGGCCTTCCCTGCCCACCGGGCCCCACTGCAGCCTATGATTGCAGACACTGTCATTACATGTGGGCTTTTCCAGAACATGGCTCTGAGCTGCAAGTGAGAGGAAGCTATAGGGCTTATTTTGACCACCCTGTGTGCGAGGTTGGGCTGGCTCTCTGAACGTGACACTCTGCCTGGCACCGTGGATGAGGGGTGCTGTTGCCCTCCACAGGCATCCCTATGGATCAGCCCTCAGGTCTCCTACCCCGAGTTTGTTCTGGAGCAGCTTGGCCCTTGGCCTGAGGTGTGTGGGCATGTGCTCTGGTTAGGGAACAGCTTTGTCCAGGTGGTAGGCTACAAAGTGCTCATGAGCTGACGTTGCCCCTCCAGCCCCATGAAAGCTCCTGGCTGGTGATGAACACCTGGGAGGATGAATATGTGGCTCTCTCGCCCTGTAGGACCAGATGGAGACACAACTTACATTCCCCTAGGGCCAGGCTGAGCTGCTCTTGGTGATAGCAGAGCCTCCTCCTCCTTCCTAAAGCCTCCCCGCCCCTGGCCTCCTCTGGAATGCTTTCTTTCTTTCTTTCTTTCTTTCTTTCTTTCTTTCTTTCTTTCTTTCTTTCTTTTTTCTTTCTTTCCTTCCTTCCTTCCTTCCTTCCTTCCTTCCTTCCTTCCTTCTTTCTTTCTTTTTTCCTGGTACTGGGGGTTGAACCCAGGGCCTCGCGTGCATGCTCTGCAAGTGCTGGACCACTGAGCTGCACCCCTGGCCCTTTTTTTATTTTTTATTTTTTTGAGACAGGGTCTCACTAAGTTACGCAGACTGCCTCTGGTCTTGAACTTGGCGATCCTCCTGCCTCCGCCTTCCGAGCCGCTGGGATTACAGGTGTGCGCCTCGCCTGGCTGGAACATTTCCTTAATTAACCACTCCTATGTGAGTCCCTGGAGAAAGACATCCTGTTTGGAAGAGTGGCAGGTCAGTGATAAAAAAAGGAAAACCCTCCACCAGATGGATTGACACAGTGTCTGCAACAATGGG
Organism: Pedetes capensis; assembly: GCA_007922755.1. Classification (NCBI taxonomy): domain Eukaryota; kingdom Metazoa; phylum Chordata; class Mammalia; order Rodentia; family Pedetidae; genus Pedetes; species Pedetes capensis. The sequence goes on along the minus strand of VMDO01000263.1, from coordinate 299,395 downwards.
CTTAAATATAAATAAGATTGTGTGCCTGGCACAGAATCAGGAAGTGTTTCGATCTGCTATACATAGGGTCGAGGCCTGCAGTGGTAGCCCTGTAGCATCCAATCCTATCAGATCTTGAAAGCTAAGCAGGGTCAGGCCTGGTTAGTACCTGGATGGGAGACCGCCTGAGAACACCAGAAGCTGTAGGCTTGGGAGAAGGACCTGGCAACCCCCTCCCAAAAATCAATCTGCCATTGAAAACCCTATGAACAGCAGAGAAGCACTGACAATAGTGTTTCCCCTGTTGTACAGAGGGTCGCTATGAGTCGATACCGACTCCACGGCACCTAACAACAACAACAACATACATAGGGTCACTATGAGTTGGAATCGACTTGATGGCACTGAACAACAACATGTGAGTCTATATATTGCCTGCAGCTGTAGCACTGTGGCGTCCGTTCCAGTCAGATCTCAGATGCTAAGCATGGTCGGGCCTGGTTAGTACTTGGATGGGAGACTGCCTGGAAACACCAGATACTGTAGGATTGGGAGAGGGACTCGGCAACCCACTCCCCAAAATCAATCTGCCATTGAAAACCCTGTGATTAGCAGAGATGCACTGACAATAGTGTTTCACCTGTTGTATGTAGGGTCATGTGAAACTTGGATGTATCATGTGCTTGGTGCATAACAGGTGCACAAACAAATACACTCCCAGCTGAAGGACCAGCCACAGGACAGTTGTTTCCTTCCTGAAAAGTCTACTCGGGAGAAATCAGTGAAGTAGTAATGAAGGGATTTTCTGAGCCCTTGAAAAGAACTGCTGGATCCTGAGTTGATTTCTTACTCTTTAGCGCCTATAGCCAGGCCTACAGCAAAGACTTCAAGCCAATGGTATTTAGCATCTTTCTCCTGAGGAATGCTTTCTAGCAGTATTCACTAATTCTGGCAAAAGGGTTTTACCCTTGATCCATTTCAGATGATATGCATATTTTAAAAGCCTGGTGACATTGACTGTAATTCTGGGGACTTATAAATTCCTCTCTTTAATTTTCTATGCAGAAATCTTGCACTAAAATTAAGCCTAGTCATCAAATCAGACATCAGGCTTGAGTAATGGATGGGACATGATTTAGCCACTTTAGGGGGTCAGAGTCTGGCATTATTGCTTTTAAAATTGTGAATCAGTATTATAACCTTTTGTATTTTTCTGTCAATGCCGCTAGCACATTCTCCTTGCTGTGCTTTTATCAGCCCTCCTTGGAGTGTGTAAACCCAGAAAATAATTCAGATGGATATTATGCCCTGCAGTTCCTGGAATCTTTCTGTTAAAAGATATGCAGGTGGACTTTGTGATTATGTAAGCACAAACCAAATAGGCCTGGCAGGAGCCCCAGCTGAGCACAGGCAGGTGCTGACCGTCGTCCCCAGGCCTCGCTCTGCTCTGCTAATATCTGGCGTGAGCTGGCCCGTGTTGCTGTGATATGGCCTGCAGGATAACCTCTCATTGCGCCCTGCCGTGGCCTTGTTCCCGACTGCAATGGGGAATGTGGGGACCCACACTTGGCCCCCAGCACCTTTTAAAGTCCTAACCCCAGAGGAAGCTTGTCCAGAGGCCCCATGTGGCAGGGTTGGGAGGTCCATGCCAAGGACTAGATTGAACCTGATGCTGCTGATGCTAACCCTAAACTCTGTGGCCTGGGTGTCACTTCTCTATTACTGCATAGCAAATCCCCCCAAGGTTTAACAGGAAAAAGCATCATGAATTTCTCATGAATTAGTGGGGCTGGAATTCAGACAGAGCCCAGGGCAGATGGAGTCTATTTCATGTGGTGTCTGCTGGAGCTGGAATGTGCCAGGCAGACAGCTTCCTCCTCAGGTCTGAAACCTGGTCTGCTGGACGGGGACTGGCTGAGACGGCTCAGTGAGGTGCTCCCATGTGGCTTTGCTGTTGGCTGCTGCCTTGGCTTCCCCTCATGCAATTGTGGGGCCTTTCCAGATGTTCTCTCCAGTGGGGCGGTGAGGTTTCCTAAGAGAGCTCAGTGCTCCCAAGAGTGCCATGGCAAGAATGCTAGGGATCCCCGAGGCCGAGGCTTGGAACAGGCATGAGCCCCCTTCACAGTGCTCTCCTTGAAGCGGATCACAGGTCATTCCAGAGTCCAGGAAGGGAGAGCTACAAAGATGTGAGGAGTGGAGGGAGGGGCCTCTGAAACCTGCGGGTAATAGACCTTCATGGCATGGTTTAGGGGTCGGCCACAAGACACACAGAAGAGGCAAATGCGGCTGGGGTTGGAGGGGTGCCTGGCGTCGCCATGGTGAGGTGCAGGATGCTCAGTTAAATGTGGTCTTCAGAGGCGCACCAAATAATGTTTTACTATAAATACATCCCAGGCAAGTTACCCAGCATGCAACATTTAAATTTATACTAAAAAATGTTGTTTATCTGGGATTCAAATTTAGCTGGGCATTCTGTATCTTCATTCACCATGTCTGGCAACACCATGTGGGAGCAGTAGGAATGAGATGGGGGTCCCTGTCACAGAAGCCACTCAAAATCTGGGTACAAGGTGGCTCAGGTCAGATCAGGGCCAGGGGTGGAGAAGAGAGGGGCAGAGGGAGGAGGTTAAAGTCTGGGAATGGGGGTGGAGCAGGCAGCCTGCGCCATCAGGAGGCACCTGAGAGGGGTCGGCAGATGGGGGCAGGGGCTCCACTTGCTTCCCTGCTCTAAGAGGCTGTTTACTGCTTTAGTCTCTTAGTGCTTTCAGATAAGGTGGGTAAGGGTGATGCTCTGCAGGGTTGTGGTGGATTAGGTACAGGGTATTGGCAATGTGCGGGGCACAGTGCCTGGTGCACAGCAAGTCCGGGAAACAGGTGAGGGCTAATCACCACCAGGGTGATGATGACTGTGATGATGGTGATGCGGTGGGGAAGCTGGTGCCGGGGGCAGGGATGTGCACAGGTGGCCGATGCCCCCTGGCCTGGTGCCTCCAGCTCTGCACCTCCCTCAGTCACAACATCACTGGTAGACACAATGTATCAGTCTCAGAGGAGAGTGGACAGTTGGGAGGAATTGATGATTTTGCACATGTGACAGTGAGGTCTGCCTATCTCCCAACTTTTCCCCCTAAAGTTCATTCAGTTGGCCTTGACAGACGCAGGGCCTGCACCTTGTAGCCCATTCTAAGCCTTTCACACTGACCTCAGATGCTGCTTTTAACCCTGAACCTTCCCTTCTCAGTTATAAAACAGGTGAGGAACATCCCCGTTGCTGTGGCAAAGGGCCTGAGGTACCTCTAAACTCTACAGTGCCCCAGAGATACATTATTTCATCAAGCCTAGGACATGAAGTGTTCACGGAATGGGCCACTTCTCTGTATTCTGCTAACTCAGGGCCTGGGCAGGAGGAGGAATGTTGTTGTTGTTATTGTTAGCTGCCGATGAGTCATATCCGACTCATAGAGACCCTTATAGGGTTTTCAATGGCTGACTGTTTCAGGACTGCCTCGGGAGTGGATTGCCATGTCCTTCTCCTGTTTTTGTGGTGTTGGGAATTTAACTCAGGACCTCAGAGGCTGCAGAGCAGTGCTCTACCAACTGAGCTAAACCCCAGCCCAGGAGGAGGAATATGGGTCTCCAAAAGGCCCCTGGGAGGAAGCTGGTGAGGCAGAGGAGAAGGGGCCCATTTTGTGGTGTACTGTCCTGTGCTTGCTGTGCAACACCCAAGATAAAATTCCAGAGGTGCAGCTTTTCCCAGGAAGCTTGCAGCAGGATTTGAGGACAGATGGGCAATGCAGAGAGGAGCACACCTGGACCGGTGCAGTAGCCCTCCGCTAGCTTGTTACTCTCTATCACCTTGCAAATAGCTGCTGGGGCACCAGGAAGTTGCCAGGGGTTGATATAATGACAATTTCACACCTTCCTTGTTGTCTGCTAAAGATCTGGCAGATGGTTACAGGGCCACTCTGAACTTTTGGACTTCCCTGGAGAGTAGCAGCTTAGACATACATGTGGAAATCTTGTTATCTATTTTATGGGCAGACGTGGTGTAAACAATGACTACTGAGGTGTGAGTGAGCTGGGTTGCACCTCTCACTCGGTTTTCTCTCCCTCTAATTTACCCTGGGTCTGAATCCTCTGAATCTGTCCTCCTCACATATTAGACGTGCAGCTGCATTCATTACTCTGGCCCCTTCTGCCAAGATCTGCCACATAAGGAACAAAATGGCCTGCAACCTCAGACTCATTTCCCTGGCAGTGAATTCAAGTAGCAGGACAAGATGAGGGTCTAGCTCTGACTTGTAGTTTTCAAGTTTAACGGAGGTAACAGCTCAACATGGCTGCTGGCCGTGAGTGTGCATACGTGTATGTGTGTGTGTATGCATGCACGTAGGGGTGGGTAGACATGAGTGTAAATGAGTGTGTGGCTTCTGAAAGGCGTCTTGTGAACACCGCCTTTGAACAGAGCGGCAAGAGCACTTGCCGCTTGGTAATGAGATTCAGTGTGATGGGCTGTTATTTTTAGGGTTGAAGCTATGAAAATCTCATTCCTTCCCCAGAGGCCTCCTTTCTGCCATTCCTTAGCACATCAAGTGAGAAATCAAGTGTCATCTTTAAAAAAATGATAACAGATCCCAAGCTGGCTTATAAAAAATACTGCTCTCCCCAAGTCTGGTCTGGTAAGAATGATCTTATAAATTGGAATTTTGATTTCAGACGAACAGAGAAGGGGCATAAAAAGAGAATGTGGTTTGAAAGACTTGAGTTAGATAAGGAAGGGTAGAGATAGAAATCTGCAAAATTTGGTGGAACTTTATTCTCTTCTTTATGGGTGATTAAAGACAAATGCCTCCTGCAAGTCTTCCAAACTGCCTGCGTACCTACCTACCTACTGTGGGTCTGATAAGTCCTTTTAATGAATCTTATGACTGTTTGTGGGTGATTTTGATCTGCATTCCCTTCTTGGCCATCCTTCTGTTCTGTGCCCACACATTTTATGGTCGTTCGATTCCGTGAATACAGCCAGTGACGTGCCTGCAGTCTTATTGGTCCAGAGGCTTTTGTGCTTTGGTTTAGAGGTTCCACAGAGTCTATTGTCCTCGGTATTTTTGACACTGTCTACCACAGCATGAATCTGGCCATTTGTTAGAACCCAGAGGCTGGAGCAGGAAGGTGCTCAGGCTTTGATTACCCGCTGTGTGAGCAGTTAGTCCACATGAGCATCACCAGCATTGACCTTTCTTATGAGGGCCATGCTCCAAGCCTGCTGCCTGCTCATGGTCTCCACAGGCTGTGACGTGTGCCTCAAGCTTCTCACCTCCCAGTCCCCACCCTCCTCCGCACATGGACATCTTGCTTTGCTCTCTGTTTTCCACTCTGCCTGAAGTTCTCGGCTCCTTGGGTCAGAAGTCACGGAGGCAGCTGAGCTTCATTCCTGTTCCCTCTCTGTGCTCAACTACCCTGTCCATCAACAAATTCTGTAAGCCTAACCTTCAAGTGTCTTTTGGGATCTGACTACTCCCCTCCGCTGCCCCCACCTAGATCCAACCACCTCCAGGGTACTGTGGCCTCCGGGCTGGTTTTGTCCCCTTGGCACCTGTCCTCCTATGGCCGTCCATGTGGTTTTTCACAATCCCTGGCTCACGCTCTCTGAAGGCTTTTCCTGTCTGGCAATATGGATGGCAGATCCCCACAGACGCTGCCCTCAGCTTCTCCCACCCTGCACCTGCCTCTGGCCTCCAGGGCCTCCTGGCTTCCTCCCTGCCCCCTGCTCACCAGACTGCTTTCATCTCACGTATGCACAAACTTCCCTGCGTTCCAGGTCATCCCTATTCAAATGTCACCTCCTCAGAGAGATGATTTTTGAGAATTTAGGTAAAATAATATCCCCTTTCCCTGTCTTTCTACCCTGCTTTCCCACCTTGCCTCCCCTGCCCTTCTTTGTTTTTCCTTGTACTACTCAAGACCCTGTGACATTCTCTGCCTGTCTGGTTCCTCCCACTGCAGAGACTGTGTCCTTCACACCTGCTTCTCCTGTGGCTAGAACAGTGGCTGGCAAGTGGAAATGGCTCAGGAATTATTTGTTAAAGAAATGAATACGCCTGTCCTACCTTTCCTTTCTCTAATGTGCTAGGACATCCACTCCAGTGTTAGTATAATTATTTTATTTGGATGCTTGGGGATGGATGTGAGGACCCCCCCCCCCATAATGGAACACTTGGTGAGTGGAGTAAGTGATGCCCCTCACTCCTGTCTCCCCCACGCCCCACTGAGAACTCCTCCTTTGGGGTGGAGCTGAACAGAGCTGCCTGTCCACCCAGGTGGACGTTGAAAGCCAGGTGGAAGCGCACAGGACTCATGAATCCAGGGAATGAGATGAGCAATGGCTTCTTTCTCTCTTGGTAAATATCCAGAGAGTGACTTCTCCACAGGCCTATCTCCAGGAAGGGCAAAGTGCTTCTTGTGGTCAGCAGAGCCTTGGCGGCTCCCCGGAGAATTCTGGGCCAGCTTGTGCTGTCTACAGCAAGGTGGAGGAGGGAAATCTCTTTGTTATGATGTTCCTTTGCACAGCTAGAAATAAACCTTTGGAACCGAGTGCTTTACAACTGTGCTCTCTTGACTCAACTCTATAGCCTGGATCTTGATTCTTTCCCAAGTTACCTATAAAGCTTGGTTTGGTCAGAAAATTTTGATCAGATGGTGCAAAATATTTCACTCCTTTCATATCAGCTTCAAATGAGCTTCTATAAGGGGATGGTTGTGTGACAGGTAGGCTTCTTAAAAACAAAGCAACTGGAAAATACCTGGGAAAAGAAGATGGCTACAAACAGTTACAGTTTGAATTGAGAATGTCCCCCAAAGTTCCGTCTGTGAATGGCTGGTCTGTACTTGGTAGCACTGTCCCAGAAGACTGAAGAATTTGGGGAAGTAGGGCCTAGCGGGCAGAAACTGGCCACTGGGTGCCGGCCTTTACAGGTTCCCTAGTCCTGATTCTGGACAAGCAATCTGTGCTTCTGATCTCTTCCCTGTGACGTCAGGTGCCAGCTGTGCTGCCGTGCCTGCCCATTGCGATGGACTGAGCCCCCATGAACTGTGAGCTGCATGAGAGGGACCTTCCTCTTGACCTTGCTCTGTCTAGCATTTTGTCACAGCAGCGAGAAAAGCTGATGAACACAGAGAATTGACACTGGGGAGTGGGGTCGTCACTGTGCGGAAACCTGAGCATGTGGTTCTCAGGCTGGTGGACCTGGCTTGGGAGAGGAGCCTAGAAGAGTGTGCAGATGTGGCTAGAGAAGCTTTAGCATGCTGTAGACAGCTGGGGGTGGGTGGAAGACCAGGATGGCCAACAGAAAAGGGGGGAATAAAGACAGTACTCACAAGTTTCAGAGGGAAATGGAAGTGGATTGGAGGCCATTCATGTTACATTCTGGCAAAGAATATGGATGCATTCTTCCTGTTGTGCTAGTGTCCTAAAAATTTGAGTGAGGCTAAATATAAAAATAATGAACTAAATAATTTAGGGGCCTGGGGTATAGAGTGCTGCTTTGAGCTCTCTGAGGCCCTGGGTTCCATCCCCAGCACTGTAAAATGGGAGGAGAACCTGGCAGCCCACTCCTGAAAGAATCCTGAAACAACCAGCCATTGAAAACCTGATGAATGGCAGAGAAGCACTGACACAGGCCCTGGCATGGCACACTGTTGGGGAGTGTTTCATTCTGTTTACACAGGTTTGCTATGAATTGGACCTAACTCGATGACACCTAACAACAACAACAACAACAACAACAACAACAACAACAACAACAGTGTTCTGATTAATCTCTAATTTTCTTGCAACCTTTAAAAACTCTGTATTGTCTTTGCTGTCTAATATATAATAGATTTATGTGAACAAACCATGGGCATTGGAAATCTATTCTCCACAGAGTCAAAGTTTGGTAATTAGTAAACCAACCTTTATTAATTGTTTACCTCAAATCTTTTTATCTAGTATGGTTAAACCATAGGAAGCCACAAAGAAGTTTATGGATGGGCTTCAGGGTGTCTATAAATCCCATACATATAGCCAGTGTACACATGATTGTAAGGAGATGGTTTTCATGAGATTCTCATAGGGGTCCAAGAGTCTAAAAGGATGAACAGCCACAGGATCTTGGATTTTGTTTTGTTTTTGTGACTATTTGATCTCTCAATAGCACTGTTGTTGTTGTTGTTAGGTGCCATCGAGTCAGTATCCGACTCATAGCGACCCTCATAGGGTTTTCAATGGCTGACTGTTTCGGGATCGACTTGGGAGTGGATTGCCAGGCCCTTCTCCCATTTTTGCGGTGCTGGGAATTGAACTCGGGTCCTCAAAGACTGCAGCACAGCACTCTACCAACTGAGCTAAATCCCAGCCCATAGCACTGTTAAGGAGGTTATAATTTTATTTCCTGCCTTCTGCTTTTCAATCTATATGTTGAGTCAATGTTGATTGATGCATGTTCATGGAAATTTACAGCGTATAATGCAACCTTGAATTTTTTTCTTTAACATTATAAAATGATAATTGTGAAATCTTTAAAAATCCCTTTTAATAAATTTGTGTTGAATTCAGCTTTATCTTATTTTACTACTTCAGTGTGGCTTTCAGTTCATTTGTATTTGCCTGACATGTTTTTTTCAACTATAGGGTTCTTGCTTAATTGGACTCTTCTTATATCAATCATATTTAATATGGAATTTTATTCCTTTTATGTTCATTGCAGTAAGTGATATATTTGCTTTTACTTCTATCATTTTGGTTCTATTTGGCTGTTGATAGTCACGATTTTTGTTATTGTTCCTTTCTGTTGCTAAATGGATTTTGCAGTCCTTGCTTTTCTTCAGTGGTTGGGATATTTTGATGGAAGTCTAGTTTAACACCATATTTTTAATCCTTTACAAGTTTTTCCAACCCAGGCTTGTGGTGCACACCTGTAATCCCAGTGACTCTGGAGGCGGAGGCAGGAGGATCACAAGTTCCAGGCCAGAGGCAGGTAGCCTGTGTACCTTTGTGATTTTCTATCGTACAATAAAAGTAAAAAATGAGCTTGGGTGTGGCTCAGTGGTAGAGCACTTGCAGAAGCAAGTGTGAGGTCCTGAGTGCAACCCCTAGGTACCTCAATAAGACAAAACAAAACCCAAACATACCCTAACACACATCTCTCTATTTAATATAACAAGTGAAATCCCAGACTCCAGGATGAAAATTTGGACACTTTTATTTGCCCTCTTTTCTTCTTCCATTTATTTACATGAAGTTACATTTAATTTAGTTTTGCGCTTCCATTATTATTTTCCTATTATGGATGTTCTGGAGCATATTGCCATTGCTCGTGTTGCTTAAATCATATTTATGAAAATTCAGCCAACTTACGTTAGTTGCTATTACTGGTCTCCACTCAGTTTTATACTGTGATGGTTTCTGTCTCAGCCTCAACATTTTGCTATGTTTTTCCCATTGCTTCATGTCATTGCTTCATATTCCAGGTCAAATAATTTCTTAAAGAGAACACATTTCAAGCTCCTTTTGTCCCTCTGATTGTCTTTCTTGGCCTTTCCACATGAATGACAGCTGTGAATATATCAGTTTAGCAATTGCTGCCTAAAAAGCCACCTTAACAGTCAGTGATGTCTTGGTTTCTGGAGGGTGGAGGGATTGGGGAGATGTTAGTCCAAGGATACAGAGTTTCAGTTAGACCAGAGGAATAAGTTCAAGAGACCTACTTCACATCATGGCAACTATAGTTAATAACAACATATCGTGCACTTGAAAACTGCTCAGACAATAGATTTTATGGGTTCTTCCCACAAAAAAATACACGAGGAAATACACGTTATGCAGCTTCGTTAGTGTTTCTACAAGGTACACATATATCAGAGCATCCTATTGTCACCATAAATGCATATAATTTTCCTTGTCAATTAGAAAAAAACCATTATTTAATGTAGCAACAAAATAATGATCATTTATTTAGCTCCAAGTGCTGCAAGTTAGCTGTTTGAGTTGAATTTTTCTGGCAAGTTCTTCTGGTCTAGGATGTCCTCACTTATGTGTTTGTAGTCAGCTGCTAGGTTGGCTAGAGGCTGGCCTCCTTGGGAAGGGCTCTGTTCTCCTGGAAGCTTAGTCTCCAGCAGGCTTGCCCAGGCTCTTCCTCTAGCAGTGGGTTAGGGTTCCAGTAGGAACCCTGAAGCATGCTGAATCTTAAGGCATAGGCTTGTACCTGGCACAGCACACTGTCCAGCACATCCTCATGTTCAAAACAAGGGACTCAGATTGAACAGGGAGAGAAATGGAGTCTACCTTTTAATGGAGGATGCTGCAAAGTCACATTGCAAAGAGGGATGATTAGACAGAGGAGATTCCCTTTGCCATTTGAGCAGATTGGTCGTCTACAGGGTGTGGAATTTCTGACACAGTCCCTTAAACCTGCAGATCTTACTTATCTTCTGGTATTTAGTGAGTTGTCTTGTTCTGCTTTGTTTATTTTGAGTTACAGTTAATACTCACCCACATTTTTTTTTCTCTGTATCTGGGAATTCTTGCCCAGTCTATGGGGTTTGGCCTGGGTGTCACCAGTTGACTTTCTGTGGTGTTATCCTTGCTCCTGCTGTTGGCAGTCTGGCTTTCCTGTGTTCCCATGCAATAAGCCCTTCTCCTGGTCTCTTTCCTGTCACTTCCTCTTGATGCTAATTTTGATTGCAACTTTTCCTCACCCCATGGTGAGGCTCCCTCTTCCCCTTTTGTGCCCACCTAGTACTTTCAGGAAATTTGATTTCACATTGCCCAGTTGGTTATTTCCAGGGACATTGGGCAACTTTCAAAGTGTCTTCTTTCTTTGTTTTATGGATTTTTTTCAAGTAGTCATTTCATGTTTACTTCTCTCTTTATAATCAGAAAAGGGTGGTTTATCTAGAATCATTTTTATCCTCTTTTTTGGTTTTTGGTTATTTTAAAAGTAAAAAGTTGTGTTAAGAGAGAGATATATTCACATGATAAAACATCAAGCAGTAGGTATAATAGCATAAAATAAAAAGGAAATCTCTTCCCCTATAACCTTATGTGGGGATGGAATTGGAAGGTGATAAGGGACCAAGAAAGGAAGGGAGGAAATGCAGTCCTGAGACTGCATGGGTCAAGGTATATCTAGCTCACCTTGAGTCCTGAGGCACACATGGGACTCTTTTATGACTCGCTGTGGGCAACTGGCTTGAGTCTAGGAGGTCGAGGCAAGATGGCGCCCATCTGATGTGACTGGGGCGTGTCCCTCCTTGAATTTCTTTCTGACTCATTAAGTCCTGATTGGCTATCCCAAAATGTCATAGATACTGATTGGCTGACCCAAAATGCTTAAAAGTGCAGTGCATAAGATAAAGTTGAGTTGCCTCCCTGAAGGACTCCCAGAGTGGCTATGTCTCTGTTGTGCTCACCACTGGTGGGGGTGTGGGGTTCTAACCCCGGGCTAAGGGGCTTCACAACCTTATCTGCTTGGTGGGGTAAGGCATATAACCAGAAATTATTTTTATCCATACATAAGCCAAATATTTTACTCAGATAATTCTATTCACTTTATTCAATAACATTTTTGCTTTTTCACTTAGTAATATATTTTGAACCTGTTCCTATGTCAGTACACATAGAATTATTCCTTGTTTTTAACAGCTCTATAGAAATCTATTACATGGATTAATCAAATTTATCCATTCCCCTACTGTCAAAGATTTAAAAGTATATTAAAATTATTGTTAGTATATTTTTTCTGTAACATAAATCCAGCAATGAATACCATCATAACTTTCTATATGTATGTATATTTGTAGATCCATTTCTAGGAAAGAAGTTTTTAGAAAAGAGCATGTGTATTTTACATTTTGATAGATATTTGCAAATTGACTATGAAAAAGTTTTAGCAATTTATTCTGTAACTAAAATGAAGTGTTCATTCCTCTTTCTGAAATTTTAAGAAGTATTTGGTTTCATCATTTGAAATTGGAATCTGATCAACCTGAGCATCCTTCTTGATATCTATGATTATTGACTTGTTTTGTGAATTGCTTACTTGTATTCTTTTTCTTTTCCTTTTATGTAAACTGGACTATTTATCTTTTTCTTATTGACTTTAAAAATCTCATAATTAGCACAGGATAGTGATTAGAAGCAGAGTTGTAGTGTTAGTCCACACTGTTTACATCCTGACTTAACTATCTGTTAGCTGTTCAACTTGTACAAACTATTTAATATTTGTGTATCTCAGTTTTGTCCCCTGTAAATAATAAATTATCACATTTCTTGTCAGAATTGAAATAGATAATTCATATGAAGCACCAAGCGTAGTACTTCATTCATAGTGCTAAAGAGGTATTCATAATAATAAAATAATATTTAACATACTAACGCATTGCATAGCATATGCATTGCAAAAGGTTTTCCAACTTTTACAACTCGAAAGGCAATTTAAGTTCAAGATTATTTGAAAATCAGTGATGAATTTTTCTAATAATTTTAGGAATTTATTTTTTAACTTTCAAATTATCAACTTATCTGAAATGTATTTTAGTATAAGGTTTAGAGTATTTCTGTACTTTCACCTTATTTCCAAATGGTAAACCAGCTGCCCCAATATGATTTTCTTCTCTAATGAAACATGTCAATTTCATCATATCACAAATTTCCACATAATTTTAATGTAGTTTATGGACTTCTTTAGGTTTTTCCATTTATTTTTAGCACATTCATTTGCTTATACCAAATTACTTTTAATTAAAGCTTATAATTATTTTTACTCATTTGGTATATTAACCCCCTCTCATTCCACATTTTTCAATTATTTTTTTCAGGTTAAATAAATGCATTCATTTATTCATGAAATTTAATATACTTTTTAAAAGATTTTGATTAAAGATTGACTAATATAAATGCAACAACAATATAAATGCATATTTTATCACATGTGATACATATATCAATGACTCCACTAACTTGAGAGACAGAGAATTACTTAGAAGGAGCCCTTTGAAGGCTCTGTGTGCCCCCTCTCAATCTCTTTCCACATGAAAACACTATTTTCAACATACATTTACATATTTGTATATACAACAAAGGATTATTTAGCTTTGCCTGTTTTTGAACTGTGTATGAATTGTACTGGATGAATTCTTCTTGAGTTAGTGTTTTTTGCTTAATACTATGTTCATGGGCTGGGGATTTAGCTCAGTTGGCAGAGTGCTGTTCTATGTTCTCTAAAGGCCTGGGATTGATCCCAAGCCCCACAAAAATGAAAGAAGGACCGAGCAGCCCGCTCCTGAAGCAATCAGCCATTGAAAACTCTATGAATAGCAGAGAAGCACTGATAGCCCGCTGAGCATGGCACAGTGTTGGGTAGTGTTTTGCTTTGTTATGACCTGACTTGACAGCACCTAACAACATTATGTTCATGGTATTCATCTGTATTGTTTTTCCCTGTTGTTTTTATTCCATTGCATAAATGTATCGTAATTTACATGTATATGTATATGTATGTATGTGCAATATATATATATATTGTTTACGGCCATTTGGCTTGTTTCTGGATTTTTAAAATGTTGTCTTACCGCACTATTGCTATGCATGTTTTTGGATATTTCTTTCTGTAGCATGTATGTAAAAGTTTCTCAAAGAAGAGAAGTGCTGCGTGTTAGGTGTGCACACCTTCAACCTTGCTAGTGACTGCCAAGTAGCATTAGTGAATGGCTGAACTAATTTACACTCCCAGGGGTCATAAGAGAGCATTTCTCTTCCCTCAGCCCCCAAATACTCATGGTCATTGCAATCAATTCCCACCACTATTGATATTTTATTTAGAACTACATTAAAAATATAAATTGGTAAAGTGATGGAAATATTAAATAGCTTGATTGAATCCCTCTGAAGCATGTACATAGATCAACACACATACCATCTTACTCCATAAATACAGACAATAGTTACTTAAAAAAGAATGTCATAGAAAAAATACAAAACAATAGTTTAGGGAGAACTGACATGTTTATAATTTTGTCTTTTATCCCAACACAATAAATATCTTTCTATGTATTTAATAAAGAATTTATGTTCCAAGAATTTTAAAATTTCAATTTTTTGTTGGACTTATTAATATTTCCCAAGTTTTATTATGAACATTTTAAGCCACAGAGAAGCAGTAGATGCACGTTATTATATGTTTGCTGAACAATTTGAAATTAAATTTTATACCTCATGACACTTCATACCTATTTTGCCTTACAAGAATAAAAAAATTGCTCAATATTAAGAGTAATTTCCCACTATTAGCTGGCTTACATTCATATTGTCCCAATTATCCTCAAAGTGTCTTTTTCAAGAGATTGAATCAGGGTTCACATATTATATATTGCATTGTTAAGTCTTCTTAATCTCTTTTTTAAGAATAATACCCTTTCATGCTTAATGACACTTTATGGAACACTTTTTAGTACAGAGATTTTCACACATATGCAAAAAGGACATAGGTTAATAAGTGGATCTGCATGTACCTACTATCTAGTTATAACAATTATCTTTAGCTTACTAATTTTGTCTGTCCTACTCGACTTTCCCCACACCCCAGCCAGTTTCTTCCCTGTGAACAGTTTTTGAAGAAATTCCCCGATATCACATCAGTTTACCTTTGGATAATTAATTATGCATATGTAGCTGGTAAGAATTTTTTCCATATAACCACCAAACCATTACAACATTGAACAAAAGTAACAAATTCATTTCCACTTTGTCTTCAGGTTTACTTGACGGCCTCACATTTTCTTTTGACATTGTGCTGCTTGAATTGGGATCCTTAAAATGGCCCCCATGTTGCTTTATGTTGTGATGTTATTCCAGAGGATGTACGGTTCACGTACTGTTTGCAAACGTCAGTTGAAACGGTTATTGTCTCTACTTTGAAATGCAGAGTTTTCTTTTCTCCTTTTGTATTTAACTTTACTTTTGAATGTGCAAGGCATTAATATATTTCAAGAGTCTAAAAGTAGAGGAGCAAAACTCAGGAAATTCTTATTTACATCCTTCTCCTTTTCTCTCAATTACTTTTCCCATTAGAGGTATAGATGTAGGACTTCTATAGGTAACTAGTCTTACTAGTTGTGGCTTATCTCTCCAATATTTTTGGTTAACAATCATCGTGTGTGTGTGTGTGTGTGTGTGTGTGTGCACTACTTCTTGATTTTATTCTTATAAAAGAACTATCACACTCTAGATATTGTTTTGACTCCTACAATTTGTCACCTAACAAGGTAGCTTGGAGATCACTCTATGTTAGTACATGTAGCCTTTCCTCACCTTTTTGTGTGGTATAGAATACTCCCCTAGGTGAGATCCCTAGTCTACTCAATCAGTCAACTAAGTATTCTTGAGCACATTTTCTCTAGTACTTTGGAGACGTGTGTTCAGGGAAGGTTGAGGGATCAAAGGGAAAATGCTTATGCAGTTTTCTAAGATATTCCTGTCATAATCTGGGATCTATTTTTCTATCTTCTGTCAGGCCAGATGCAACCTTTCTCAACTGTCAAGCTTTGGGTTGCATCCTTTGTCCACTGTGCAGGGTTGAGTACATTACAGATGTTCAGTTAAAGGGAAGAAACATAGCAAAGTTGATGGTCCAAGCTCTTATTTCTTGTAGGATTTTACTTTCTCCATCAGAGTAGTGCTTTCCACTCCCATCCACACTCCTGGGCCCCAGACATAGAAATTGGCAGTGCCTAGAATGCTCGGCTGCCAGGGACACCTTTCCTCTGCCCTTGCCCATGGCACTTTTTAAAATAGAGTTCAAGCAGCCCTAGATATGCAATTTATCCAAACACAAATGCCTTAACTGCTGCTCAGGTAATATCTGGGCATTACAATTTTACCCACGTGTAGGAAATGGCCCTTGCTTATGGAGCATTTGGGGAGCAGGCAGAAGAGGTGATTAGTGTTCTGCCTTCATTGTAGAATAGCAGGAGTGAGAACAGGCAGTGGAGAGGGACGGCTCTTTGATTCTCAGTTCTGCTCTTAACTTTTAGGTGGCATTTTCTCTGGATATATCGGCTCTTTCCAGGTTCATAGATTATTTTTTTAATTAAGCTTTTGGGATAGCATGAATTTTTCCACCTTTTGGCTAGTTTTCCCTTGTACTCTGGTGAGACGCTAGGTAGGAGAGCAAGCATGGGGGCTGTAGTCAAGGGTCATTTTAAAACAGGAAACTTGGTTTTTGGAGTATTGTATCTCTCAGCTATTTCTGTGTGACCACTGACTCCAAACTCCTGACTTGCTTGTTTGCGAAGTGGCTCAGCGCCAGGTAGCCTGGGCTTGGTGTGGCTGGCGATGCGCTTTGCTTGCTGGTCTGCTGGGTCTGTGGTTGGGCATGGTCTGCTCTGTGTCCATTCACTCCAGGCTCAGGCTGAGTCCCTGGGAAAGCTGTGCTGAGGGCGGCAGAAGAGGAGCCCTCATGTCTTCTCAGTGCAAGGTTTGGATCTGGCCCTGTTACCTGGACCTGCGCTTATTGGCCAAAGCAAGTCCCATGACTGAGGCCCAAATCAAGAAGCCAAGAAGCTGTGCTTCCTGTGCTTCAGGAGGAAGTCACGGCAAATCGCATGTCAAAGACCACGGAGTCAGGGTGGGAGCAAAAGATTGGGGCTACACGCAGGTCTCTCCAAGGCAGCTCTTGAACGAAAGTCCTTTGCCCAGTCCTTCCCACAGACTTGTCCTCTCTCCCACATCCCCCACATTCCACAGTGTAAATTTCCTTACATTCCTAAGGAGGATACTGAGGTTGAAGGGTTTCCAGAGATTTTTCCCACCACCAAACGCCTTCTATGGGACTGAGGTGGGATTAGGAAGCACGTCTCCTCATCCGGCAAACCCATGCCGTTCCAACTCTACTCCAAATTAAATTTCTCCCCCAAGTCCCCAGGAAACACGTGGTGCTTATAGAGGAAAACCAGAGACAAGACCAGAAGTTCTAAGCCATCCACCCTTGGAAAGCTCCCCTTAGCTACCACCTAAGATAGAAGGAGGTGAAAGATGGGCTCCTGGGGAGAATCAGTGCTTTTGCTAACAGGAATGGGGTTCACGCCAAGTATCAAAGTTTCTGGGTAACCTTGTAATTTGATGTTGGTTGGGTCACAGAGCTCAGAAGAGTGATTCAGAGACCTCCAGGAAAACAACCCCAGCCACATTTGCCTGCCCACTGTTAACATTCTGTGTCCACCATGCTGAGCAGGTTAGCAAAGGAGGCACCTTGGCTCCGAAGGCATGTGTAATAATGAGTCATGCAGTCATTAGTGTGCAAACCACAGGCAGGGAGCCCACATTTTGTGTCAGAGAAGAGTTCTTGTTCAGTCCTAAGTGCTCTCCTACTGGGTTTGGAATTGCTCTCTGTACAAAAAATGCCTGACTTCATTTTCTCTGAATTTAAAAGGAACTTCACATTTTGGCTTAAATATAAAAGAAAACTTTTTATAAATGAAAATAAATTAGAAAAAAGATGAGAACGTATGTGTTGAACATAGTTTCACTGAAAATGCCTGCAATGAAAATAGAGTTGAAGAATATTAAGAATATGCTGTGGCCCCAGCCCACCTCCTTTCAGGTATAATATTGCTTCAGTGAAGGGGAACAAAGAGAAATCTGATAGGCACAGATTATTTTTAATTTATATTTTGCAACATAAATTAAAGTGGGAGTTTCTTTTTAAATGAAAAGGCTAAGATAGAACTTAAAAATTATTTCAGGTTTTTCAGTGGTGTTAGGTATTATAAACAGCCCTGTAAAAGCAGGATTCAGAGTCTGGGCTTCAAATATTGACCTTGCCAGTGCATTACGGATTTATCTTTCTTCTCTCCCCTCCTTTTTGACTCCCATGATCTTCTCATTAGCTGTGACTGGGGTCTACCTTGCCCTTGAGAACAGATCAGCTTTGACACTTTGCCCTGCTGAGCACAAATAGAAGCAACCAGGGGCCGATTGGTACACCTGGGTACCACACTGAGGCTTTCTTACTGTTCCAACCAAAGGACATTGCAAAGGCATTAAAAGTTGGACAGTCAACCCCCTGGTAACAGTAAACACTGACTTTCTTTCCTGCTTGGGAGATGGATGGAACTCTAGACTTTGCACCATGGAAGGTAATCTTTACTGAGTGAGACCTGGGGGAAAAGAAGTGCCTGAGTAAAACCATCTCAAATGAAGGCGAAGCCATCATGCCCATCTTTTCTCAGGTCTTCTCTTCAAATTCCCCATTCAATGGAATTTCTTCTAGTGACTCTCTGTATTTGTCATTCCTTAGTGGTGTGATGGGGTGATATGTTTTATGCAGGGAGAACCTGAATGTTAACATTATCTGCTCCCTGGTAAGCCTCAGGCACGCATAGGAGAGCAAGTACATATATGTATGCTTTTTCTTGTGTACAGATAAGCTTTTTTCCTGAAGGTCTTTTATTTATTTTCTTTTTTTAAGTGGGCAGTGATGTAGGGTCTTCAATGTATGTAGGGGTACTTTCGGGATAAGAACAAGCAACTCATCTGAGTAGTAATATCTGAAACTCTTCAGTAAGTTCTCAGAGTTGGTCATGGAAAAAATTGAAACCTGTAAGCTGTTTTTAATTAGGGTTGCTGTGAGATAGGTCAGGGAATTTACCTGTGGCACTGGACAGGTACTAAGTATTGTGAAAAGCACCATTGAATACTATTAAAATCAATAATAATGATAATAAGAAGTTTCTTTTTTCTGTAAGCACTTTACCCAATGTCTACCTCCTCATAAATAGCACAGATGTCAGGGACTGGGGAAATTTGACTCCCTAATTGGTAACCATTGGACTGTCCCTGGCTATCCCGGATGCCAGGAGTAAAGGACTCAGTCAAATAGCCTGCTGAGCACCCTTATAACAGCACCAGTGGTTTTGAATGCATCGCAGATGCCTTGAGGGAGCCAAGGGACAATCGTGGCTGCATCACAACTCCAGCTCTTGGAGGTGCAGCTCCAGCCATGGCTGTCAAAACAGATTGCCATTTGTGCTGGACTTGTGCTATCACATGCCTCGCTGAGCTCTAGATGACCCCGTAACCACCTCAGACCAAAAGAGGAGCACCTCCTCTGGTGCTCCAGCAGAGGAACTGTTATGTTTGCTGCAAAAGGAACAATGCCATGATTGGTGCAAACATAAACCTTCATTTACATGAGAGGTTTGCTGTGATTGTTGTCAATATTCCTTCCCTGGCTAAATAAGATGACTTTTCAGCTCCTGTGCTGGCCCAATGAATGGTCTTGTTGCCTACTTTCAGTAGTGTGGGCTGAGCTGGTAATGCAAAGAAAGAATGAGCTGAGACAGCAGAATGGCAGTGATGACAGTGGTGAGGGACAGCAGATAGTGGAGTGGCAGTGGCAGGGATAGCAGAGCAGACAGAATGCTGAGCTGCAGAAGTAGTGAACTGGCTGACTGCTGGACAGTTGAAGAAGAGGTGAGGCTGCAAGACCAGTGACAGGCAGCAGCAGAAGCAGTAGCAGTGGTGGAAGAAGAAAGGCCGTGATCACTGGCTCCTGAATGGTGGCAAAATTGATAGCAGCCATAGCAATAAAAGGCATCTGAAAAGTTTGAGAGAGTGACCAGGCAGGAAGAAGCGGGATAGCAGAAGAGAGAGAGAGAAGGTTGTAAAGGGCCAGAGAAGAGAAATTGCTGGCCCTGGTCCCTGGAAGAGTTCCAGAGAGCTATTGAGTCTTTAGGACCAAAGGGTCTCAAACACCCTAAAGCCTGGGAGCTATAACATTGGTCACTGTGTAGGTCTGAGGAATCTTGTTACCTAGGCCCACCCAGATGATACAATACCAGCTGCTGTCAAGGGTTGAGGAATCCTGACCTCCTTGGCCAACATAAGAACTACAGTACTTATGGGTTTAGGAGTCCCCACCTTCTGGGCCTTCATAGGGGTTGTAACACTTGAAGGGCTGAGGAATCCCAACCTCCTTGGTGTGCATAAGAGCTGTAGCACATATGGGCTTAGGAGTCCCCACATCCTGGGCCTACATAGGGGCTGTAACACTTGAATGGCTGAAGAATCCCACCCTCCTTGGCCTGCATAAACACTGTGACACTAGAAGGTGCCACTTGCTGCTGCTGCTCCTATCCATCTGCTGTCACTGTTCATTGCTGTCAAATGCTCAGTGATACAGATACTATCACAGACCAGTCCTTGAAGAGCTTCACCTTGTTTACTTATCATTTCTCTCCAGGTAGAGCAAAAGGACCCCAGCCAGATGTTGGTGACAGCACTGCTGGCCCTGTGTTCCATTCCCTGCCATGAGCACTCTGAAGTTGCTGTCTGCTCCTAACCTGGTGTTATCTCTCTTGCTCCATCTGAGTGCTTTCAGACAAGAATTCAAACTGATTCACGCCACTGTGTGGGCAGCTGATAGGAGGAAGCGATGCTTTATATAGGGATGAGTATATATTTCCAGGGAAAGCCACAGGTACTGGTGACCTTGAAGATGGGGTGCCTGGACCCTAAGATTCTGTATAGATAGTGAAGAAGATCCTTGAATTATTTTAAAGTTTAAAAATACTCATGGAACAGCTATTTTTGAGGTAAATCAAAGTTTTGTTTTGAACCTGAAGGCTATCAACTCAATGTGGTAATTGAAGTTAACATGTACTGAAGAATAATTTATAAACACCAAATATTTGTTATTCAAAAATCCATCAGGGATGTAATTCATGGGGGAGTATTAAAAGTGTGTTTGAATGCTGAAAAGTTAGGACTCATAAATTAAAGAAATAAAGACTTAATAGCAATCTTCAAGATATCATCCTGGGATTATGAAAAAGGACAGGAACAAAGAGAGAAAAACAAAACAGTAATAGAATGAACATTCACTGTGTGTCTGAGGTAGGCAGGCGCCTTCAGTTGGGACTGTCTCACTCTAGTCTACCCCTGGTGTTTAATGCAGTGATGGTTTGTGGATGATACTTCATAAACATTTACGAAATGGGATAGAGGAGGGGAGAGCTTAAACAGCTTACCTCCAGACACTCAGGGAGCTCATATTAGAATCCCGGTGTGGCTCACCCTGAATTTGTATTAGGGGGATGGAAAAGAACCATCGTCAATGTCCTGAAGGCATCCACACAAAAAATTGTGCATCGTATCTTGTTGGTTACTTGCCTATCTGCATGCCACCTTGGGTTCACTGTGCTCTGTGATGTGACTGTCTGTCCTGAATTGGAAAACCTTCTCCTTTGCACAGCACCCATCATTTCCCTCTGTTACTCCCAAGAGAATGTGAGAAATGTGTGACTGAGTCTGTTGATGAGCCCTGTCTCCTCTTGGACACTGTGTCCTTTGTTTTGGCTGCACCGAGGTTCACAGATCCTGGCTTGGAGCCAACCCACCTAGCTGGGGCACTGCTGCCCATCCCCAGGTCTTGGTGAGGCTGATGTCAAGAGCCTGCCCCCTCCAGCTGAGCCTGCCTGGACTGGAGGGGTTCAGGGCTGGCCACCGTGCATGGCAGGTCTGGGTGGAAGCAAGGAAAGAGAGGTCCTCTGGCCTGTGAACCTGTGCAGAGACTTCTATTCAGTCACCATCCTGACATCCTGATCTGTCAATGGGGCTCAAGGCTCCTCTGCAGGGCTGGAATGCCACAGCTCAGAAAAATAGAGTGACATCAGGGAAGGAGTAGATGTGTACGAGCAAACGTGCAGGTTGGAAAGGGGTGGGGAGTCAGCCTGTGTGGAGTCGATGAGAAGGTCCACCGCTGGCAGTTGAGTTATTTGAATTTCAATAGATGTTTATGTGTTGAGGACCCACTTCTGCTGTGCACCATAGCAGGCAAGTTTTCTGCAGGTTCCAAGGGGAATCCAGAGCTCCCGAGACAAGCCTCCACGTTCGTACTGTAGGGGGAAGAAGGAAAAAGCAAACAACCAAAACAAACACAAAACCCACCAACCCAGACACAGAGATTGAGGTTTTACAGGGGCCTTTGCAGGTTTCTCATTTTGCCCTGTTTACAAGGCAGATGAGGCCACTGTTATCTGCATTTTACAGATGCAAACAAGGGCCTCATTTAAGATCACATGGCTCATAAGAGACGATCCCAGAATCCAGGTCATGGAAGTGCTGTTTCTAAGCTTTTCCATAATGTGACACTACCTCTTTATAAGCACTTGGTTATGATACAGTGCTGGGCTGACAGAACACAAAGAGAAAAAAGATTAATTCTTCCATACCAGGGGAGATGGAGGAACAGGCTTCTGAAAAGAAGTAATTTTCCATAGGTGGAGGAAATACAGATTGCTACAGGCAAAAAGGGCTGGGATTTAGCTCAGTTGGTAGAGCTCTGTGCTGCAGTCTCTGAGGTCCCGAGTTCAATTCCCAGCACTGCAACAATGGGAGAAGGACCTGGCAATCCACTTCCAAGGCAATCCCGAAACCGTCAGCCATTGAAAACCCTATGAGGGTGTTGGAAACCAACTCCACTGCACCTAACAGCAACAACTTGGTGCTTATATGTAGCTTATATTTGGGGCTGGGATTTAGCTCAGTTGGTAGAGTGCTGCGCTGCAGTTTCTGAGGACCTGAGTTCAATTCCCAGCACCGCAAAAATGGCAGAAGGGCCTGGCAATCCACTCCCAAGGCAATCCTGAAACAGTCAGCCATTGAAAACCCTACGAGGGTCTCAATGAGTCTTGATGGCAAACAACAACAACAACAACAACAACAACAACAACAACAACAGGCAAAAAAGCACTGAGGGGCAGGGGGGAAGTCAGTGTTCCCTGCTGAGCAGGTCTGGGTCTCCGAGAAACTCTGCGCTGTCTCCTTAGTCTCTATATCCTATGTGAGGACCCTAGTATTTCTCTACTTTTTGAATACGTTTTTATTTTAATTGGCACATGGGAATTGTACATATTTATGGGGTATGGTGTGGTGTTTTGATACATGTATATAAAGTGTAAGGGTCAGATCAGGCTAACTGGCATATCCATCACTTTAGACACTGTATCACTTTGTGTTGAGAACACTCAAAAGCCTGTCTACTAGCTATTTTTCAATATGCAATTGATGTCCACCACAGGACCCCCATATTTCTCAGGAAATGGACAAGAGGAGTGATGACCCCTGTTTTGGGGCACCATTCCAACTTCACCCCTCATGTCTGTCAGCTTGTGCTGTGGGGGTTGTGTGTGGCCGTGATGTTGAAAGCTATGCCACTGGTCTCTCAGATACTAGCAGGGCCAGGGAGAAGGACCCAGCAGCCCACTGCTGAACCAATTAGCCATTGAAAACCTTTCCTATTTGATTGAAAATTTGGTTGGACCTAGAATTTGTGTTTGAAAATTTACTCTCTGGGTTTTGAATGCATTGCCTGTGGTTATCACAGTTCTACTATACTATTAAGAAAGTAAAGGCCATTCTTCTTCCTTATTTTTGTTGATGTGATTTGATTTTGCCTTCTTCCTGGGTAGTTATGGAATCTTCTCTCTGATGAGTGTTCTGAAATTTCATAATGAAAGGCAGAACATTTGGTAGTGTCTTAGAATTTGAAAACTGATGCCCTTTGATTCTAGAAAATTTTCTTAAGTAATCCTACTAGTGATTCTTCAGTTCTGTTCTCTCCTCTCTTTCCTTCTTTCTTCTTCTCCTCCTCTTCCCCCTCCCATTTTTTCTTAGTCTTCCTGGTCTGGTTATCTAATTTTTCTATCTATCCTATTTTCCATCTGTCTTTGGTTTGATCTAGTCTTTGGAATTTTTCTTTTTTCCTTTCTTTCTTTCTTTCTTTCTTTTTTTTTTTTTTTTTTTTTTTTTTTTTTTTTTTTTTTTTTTTTTTTTTTTTTTTTTTTTTTTTGGCAGTACTAGGGGTTGAACCCAGGGCCTCGCGCTTGCATGCTTTGCAAGTGCTGGACCACTGAACTGCACCCCCAGCCCATTTTTTTTTTCAGTTTTTGAGACAGGGTCTCGCTAAGTTACGCAGACTGACTCTGGTCTCAAACTTGTGATCCTCCTGCCTCCGCCTCCCAAGTCGTTGGGATTACAGGCGTGCACCGCTGTGCCTGGCCCTTGGAATTTTTCTTGAGCTTCATATTTTAACTCTTCTGTGGCACTGTTGGTGTTTGTGCTTCGGTTTTTGTTTACATGAGCTCTTTTGTGATCTCAAGTGTTGCCTTTCTTTAGCACCTTGCTTTGGTTTCCTGCATGCATTATCCTCTCTTATTTCTCTGGGATGATTGATGATATATATTTTATGGCAGATATGCTTCCTCTAATTTACTTTCCCCCCCTGTTTTGGACCTTACATTTAATGTTAGAGTTTTTCTTAGAAGTCTGGTCATTATAAGTTTTGGGGTTATGCATACAAGACGCAAACTATGAATTTGGAAACTCTGAGAAATGAGTTGGCTTGAAGACGATGGAGCATTTAAAAAGATTCAGATTTCCACAATTTTGTAAGGTCAATTACCCCTTATCCATCTTCCAGTAGCCTTAAATTTTCAAGATTTTGTGACTTTTTCCTCCCCTGTTCTTCCCATGGTCATGAAATCACGCATTTAAGAACAACTACTTAACCACAGCTTTAGTGGGGTTTTGTTGTTAGCGACCCTACATACAACAGGTGAAACACTATTGTCAGTGCTTCTCTGCTATTCATAGGGTTTTCAGGGGTAAGAGAGGAGAGGCCGGGGGCGCTGACAGCCTGTCTTCTGGCCTGCAGGACAGTTGTGGCATGGATGGGTTGTTTTAGCTGCCAGCCTGACCCCAGTGCACATGGCATTTTGCTGGAGGCAAACATGTAAGGCAAGCAGGCGTGAGGAAAGGACCAGAAGACAGAGGCCAAAGAGAAGTGGGTTTTCGGCTCTGAAGTGAGGACCACGTCTTTCTCACGTCACGGGGGTCAGCAGGGTAGTCATTGAGCAGTGATTCTCGAGTCTGGAAATAGATAAGAGGGCAGCTGTGTCACGCTTAGGCCAAAGCTGCTGCGTCACTAAGCGAGGGAGGGTGTGTTCAGTGTTGCAACAATAGGGTCTCCTGGTGGAGAGTTACTAGTTTTGGGGGGCTGAACCCTTTCTTTGGGGCGTGACATTGGGGTGACAGGGATGGGGAGGGCAGCAGTGGTGGAGTCTCATGGGTGAGCTGAAGGTTTTGGGGCATCCTCATCCTTAGGCTTTTGACAGCAGACTCTCAGGGACCCAGGAAAGCAACCCTTCGAGGGCTGAGGACCTCAGGGCTCCAGAAGGACTGAGTATAGCTTTGAAAACCCCTGAGCCATGTGAGTCCACCCCGAGCAGGACCTCGATACTGAGCACAAGGGCCTCGGCAATGTCCTCTGGAGCTTTATTGTCACGTGGGTGAAACGTCAACAGAACTGCTCCTGCCAAGTACACTCAGGATAGGGCTGTCCTTCAGTGGCCAAGAGACTGGAATTCTGGTCCGTCTGTCCACCTCTCAAGACCTTGCTTCCTGCTGGAAGGGGAGCATGGTGCTCACACAGCTGTTGTGAGACTAAGTCCATGTGTCGTGAGCCTCGTGGGACATAAGGCTGGGTGCCTGGCATGGCTGTGCTCCGTGAAGCTTGCCTTCTGTTCTCGAGAGGGAGGGTGATGCTTTTGGTGGGAGTCTTGGGGGGACACCATACTGGATGAGTCATTGGCCATGGGTTCCTGGAGTTTTGCAGCCCCCCTGCCCTCTGACCTCAAAAGCCGATGCACCTCTGGGAACTGCCCTTTCCTCTGCCATCTCTTCCCACTTCACTATCCATGGTTTTCAATGTGTGGTCCCTGCACCAGGAGCATGGCTGTCCTTGGGGAATTCGATGTGCAGATGCACATCCCTCAGCCCTACCAAACCAGGAGCTCTGGGGTCACACCCTAGCATCTGCATCTGAGCCCCTTCCTCCAGGGAGTCAGCTGTAGATGGAGATCTGAGCACCCCTGATCCAAAGACTAGACTCTTGTTACACCTACTTTCACATTTATCTGCCCCCTGGACATGGTGCCCCTGCCTGGAAATGGAAGGATCAGTGAAAATCTCTCACTACCTCCTCCACAGATGGCAGCCCAGTGGTGGGACTTTATCAGGTCCCCGAGATGGTGTTTTATTTTTCACACCTGTGTGTACCCAGGTACGCCTGTGGTACTTAGCACTTGGCAAGCCCTTGGTCTCCACAGCAGGAAGCTTTGCTTTCAGCAATCCTGGAGACCTGCGCCTGGATTATGGAGCATAAACTTTATTGTAGTTTTCCTTTTAATTTCTACTCTATATTGGTCATGCTCGAAATGATTGTGTTTTGCCAAATTGGCGAGAGAAGGCTGTTCAAATGTTGCTGAACACTTTAATAGCTTTGAATGTTCTTCCCGATCAGAGAGCAGCTTGGGGAATGTGCTGGCCATCGCCCTCACTTTCCCACTCCCAACCCCTGTTACCTCTTTTGTAATTTGGGGAAAGTTTTTGCTGCACTAAGCACAGCACCAAGATGGCTGGAACTGTAATCTTTAAAGCTAGGATCCAGAAAATGATTGTCAGTGCCCTTATTTCTGTGGTGTCTAGCGTAGCATTGGTCTGCTGAGGGTACTCCATAAATCCCTCTCAAATGGGCACTCTCAAGCCCATCAGGCCCGGCTAGAGCCACCAGGTCTGTCTTGGCCAGCTGTTGGCATAATTCGAACGCTATTGAATTAAAGTTTCCTCGTGGTGGCTTCTGTTTATCTTGTAGGAAGCTTTGCCAAGATGAAATTAGATTTCATAAGGTCCCAGGTAGCTGGGGAGCCACAGCATGGTTTAAATATTTCAGAGAGCAATTATATTGGGCTTGATATCAAGATCATGTAAAATATGCGGCATCTTTACATTTCATTGGAGGTTATCAAGCACCATGGTGAGAGGCCTTGGAAATTTCCCTGATTTTAACAGCAGTTAGGGTTTGGCTAGGGATGGAAACAACTGGTTTGTATCAACAGAGCTTGCTGTAGATCAGAGCTGGCTTCCCAAACTCTACTCTCTGCCTTGGAGCCCTCATGAAAATCTTCCTGGCGGTAGTTCTTCATGCCATGTGCCAAAAGGCAGTGCAATAAAATGGTTAAGAGCAGATGCTGAGGCCCAGCCACTTGGGTTAGAAGGTGCCTCCCCTCCTCATAACTACATGACTTTAGGTATGTAACTGAGTGCTTCCCTGCCTCAGTTTCTTGATCAGTAGCTCAGAGATAATAGCACCACCCCTGCAGAGTTGTTGGGAGGATCGTGTGTAAAATGTTCTGAACCTTTCTTGGCACTACAAAAGACCTCAATCATTGTCAGCAATTACTATTACAATCTAGGTGCAGTCCCAAAGCTTCCTGTTTTGAGAGGCTTGTGCTCACTGCCAAACCTAGGAGGCATCTCTTCCTCAGCTCCATATGTGACTCATCCACTGGACAGTCTTCATGATGCTCAGCACAACCTGACATCAGCTGACACCAGCATCTGCCCATCTGTCTGTGTATCTCCCTGGCTCCAGAACACAGGCCCAATGACACCAGGGATCGTGACTTTGGTTACTACTCTAAATTCTCGGTGTGGGGGACACTGCCTACATCATGACAAGCATTCGGTACAGATGGTTGACTGAATCACAGGTTCCAGAACGAGCTCACTTCTGACAAATTCCAAGCTATTGTTCGTCTGCTTTGTGGAGAGATGGGGCAGGACCTTGGGCTTCCAGACCGCTTGGAGACCAGCTTTTCTCTTATAGTTCTTGAGTTAGAACTTGGGCTGTTCTTTGGTGGACTTTGAAGTCTGGCTCATTCTACAATCTTTTAGGGCCTCCTAAGGTCAGCAGGCCTGTAGCCATAGCCCTGTGGCATCCGATCCCATCAGATCTTGGAACCTAAGCAGGGTTGGGCCTGGTTAGTCCTTGGATGGGAGACCACCTGGGAACACCAGGTGCTATAGGCTTGGGAGAAGGACCTGGAAACCCCCTCCCAAAAATCAATCTGCCATTGAAAACCCTATGAATAGCAGAGAAGCACTGACAATAGTATTTCACCTATTGTATGTATGGTTGCTATGAGTTGAATACTGACTGGATGGCACCTAACAACAACAACAACAAGGTCAGCAGAGGGACTTCTCAGGGTCAGGAATGAAGTGCAGAGATAAGAACTTGCCTCACGTTGGATAGAGCTGCCTGTTTTCTTCATTGAAGATCCTTAGAATGAATGGCTACTCATTGACGCAGAAGAGGGTACAGATATCGCTAAATATGACTCAATTTCTCAGAAAAATCACAGTTGGGTGGAGGATCCTAACTAACAGTAACTTCTACACAACACAGAAGGTATAATCTAGGGCTTGGGTGAGGTGATATTTCCATCAGAAAAGGCTTCAGGCAGTGGAGCCATTTGCTAAGAGGCCTATAATACACAATTAAGAGCATTAATTTATTGAAGAGCAAAAGTTTTGCACATTTATCATGTGTAACATGGTGCCTTGATATACGTACCCACCATGGAAAGGCTAAATCTATCTTTTCCTATCTTTTCTAGGGGGTGGGGGTGAGAATACATCCAACTTACTCAGCAATTTTCAAGTCAGGAGGGAGCATTTAATGCCCTGCCATAGAAGAGCATGCCGATAGTGAACCGGCAGATTGGGGGTAAGAGCGTTCTGGGCAGAGGAAGCACTGTGTGAAGGCTGGAAGGCCTGAAGCACTGCAGTGTGCTGGGTTAGAGCAGAAAGGGAGGGCAGCAATCTGGTTAGAGCCACGAGCAAGGGCCCGGGCCCATGAGCCTTGTGAGCCGAGCCGCAGAGTGTAGGCTTTACCTGAGGGCTGAGGGATGCCTTTGTGGGGCTCTGAGCAGGGAGTGACCAGTGCTAAATGCCCAACTTCCTCTGGTAGTTGGCAGAGGATGGGTGTAAGGTGGAGGACTGGAAGCAAAAGGCCTGGTGGAGTGTGGATGAGCTGGGCCATGTGAGAGATCTAGGGTCTGCACTGGGGCAGTGGTCCCTAGGGGTGAAGATGAGACTGGCTGGGTCTGGCTGGGGTGGCAGGGGAAGGAGCGACACCTTCCAGTGTAGACCCTGCTTGGCCTGGGGGCACAGGAGTGAGTCAAGAGGACAGGACCCAGCAAGAGCTGTGTGAGGGTATCAGCCACAGTGGATACTGCCCAGATGCCTCCTCTCAGGCTAAGGTGCCCAGGCCCCAGCTGCTGGGAGTGCAGTCTGGCCTGGGCGCTGGGCATATCAGGTCCCCAGAAAACTATCTTCAGTTATCTGACATGAACTTCTCACGCCCCCCATCTGGGGGAAACTCACAGCCAGAGGGGGATGATACCAGAGTATGAAATGTCAGATCTAAAGGAGGGGGAACTCTGCATTGTCATTTGCCTCCAGATCCCCCTGTGAACTATGTTGAGGCTGCACTTTATCGGAGTTCACACTCCTGCTTAGCTTCTTCTTTGTCCCTAGTCTGCTTTCCTTTCTTTCTTTCTCTCCAATAATACATCACATGTACCAGAATCCTTGTCTCAGTCTCTGCGTCCAAGGAGACCAACTTAAGATACCAGGAAATGATGGCAAAAAAAAGTTGGTATCTGAGGAGGAGAACTGAAGCACATCCTATGGCCTGGCAGGATATTTAGGAGTAGATGAGGCAATAACACTGAGGGGGGCCCTCAGCCTCCTGCCAAATTTATGAAGGAGAATCTGGATTCTCCAAACCATATGTAAGCACTCTGCCCCTGGGGAGGTGGGCTGCTACCTGCCACCGAGGCCCCCAAGGTCTGTGGGACTGTGTTTCAAGCCCCTTTGGATGAACATTACATGAGTCAGGAAGCAGACTGGAGCAGTGGAGGAAAACCTGAAGAGGGCTGTTGGTATTGTTTGGTGCTGTTGAGTCGCATCCAACTCATAGCAACCCTGTGTACAACAGCATGAAGCACTCCCCAGCACTGTGCCATGTCCGGCACTACATCAGTGCTTCTCTGCTATTCATAGGATTTTTAGTGGCTGAATGGGGATTATTTCGGGAGTGGGCTTCCAGGTCCTTCTCCCATTTTTGCGGTGCTGGGGATCAAACCCAGGGCCTCTGAGCACATGCAGAAGCACTCCATCAACTGAGTTAAACCCCAGCCCTTAAGTGGGCTAGGCTTGCCTTCTTCACTAGGGGTGATCAGGGCAGGGAACCCACAGTTAGTTTTTGGATCCCAATCAGGACATCTGAAGAGAGAAAAGATAATCTTAACTGCTAGAACTGAATAATCTTAGCCGCTCCCAGACCTGGATTTAGTTCTGTCTTCTGAGAGAGGATTGCAAATGCCTTTCTCCCTTTCTCTCTCTCTCCCCCTTTCTCTGGTCTGGATGTCCTCTAAGGCTGGGACTGTAGAAATAGAACCCCCCCCCCCCCAGCTCACTCCTGCCCCTTTTCTAAGCTACCTTTCTAAGGTCCCCTTTATGCCCAGCAGCACCCTCCATGTGGGTAGAAGTCATTTTCAGCTGCAGGCCCAGAGCCCAGCTTCCCATTGTTGGGTCGAGTCCTGTTGAAAGCAGCCCCTGGGAGGACGTGGAGTGGCGGCCAGGAGGAAGAGAGCCAGAGCAGAGGGTGGTGATGGCTGTCCCTCCCTGCTTACATCTCTGGTGCCCAGAACAATGCTGAGGGGGGCAGACTGGGACTTTTATTTTTTACTTCCCATTCCAAAAAGCTTTGCCTCATTGTGGCAGAGACATAAACGCAACTGCCCCCTTCAGCAAGCGTTACACAACCCTCTCCAGACAGAGCCATGGAGCTGTGATCAGGCAGCTGCGGGTCCGCGAGCCAGGCACTGTGGTCACTTCTGAGCTCCTGGTCTGTGAGCAGAGCTAGGGGAGGGTATAGAGGGGAGAGAGGAGAGAGAAAGAAGGAAGCAGGGAGGAGGGAGGTGGAGGGGGTTGTGGAGAGGAGGGGGAAAAGGGGCCTGGGGGGCCCGGGAAGGAGGCATGGCTGAGGAGAAGGGAGGAGTGGAGGGGATTCGTGTGGCTTTGGAACTGGTGGGAACCTTGCCCATGGCAGGGCTGTGGATGGCCACCGTGGGCTGCAGCTCCTGGGCTCTAAGGAAGGGCCGTCGTGGGTGAGGACATAGTGGCCAGCCCGGGAGAGAGACGGGGCTCAGTCAGAGCAGGTTTGACACCCCCAGGGCCGGCCCTTCAGCCTCTTCCTAGTACATCCTCTGCCCAGGCACCCTCTGAATTCCTGGGGGCGCCTTTCTTAAGAAGAGGACTGGGGCATGGGGTTGTGACCTTCCTCCCGACTCTCTGGTACAGGAGCAGGGGCCAGGGTGCCTTGAACATCTGTCCAGAAACCTAGGATACAGGGTCTGTCCTGCCTCTGTCCTGTCAGTTTGGCAGCCTCGGGCCTAGCGGGTCTGAACTTTGGCCCCATGTGGGAAATGGGGATAACAGGCTCAGGGTTGAGGGGGGCGCCCTGCCCTCATATCCTCTGCTTCCTGTGACTTTCCATCAGCGTCCCCAAGCCACTGCGGAGTCTTCGCTTTCTTCCCCACATGGCCTTCCTCTCTGGGTCCTCAGGAGTGTGATCTCCCCTTGTCACTGGCTTGTAGCCCTTCTGGGCCCCAGAGATGCGTCTCCCTCCTCACCCCATCCCTTTGGTCAGTCTCGATTTGGCCTGGGTGAGAAGGTGGGGCCACAGCTCCTCCAGCACCCTGGGCCCCTGGTGACCCTCTGTGCTCAGGATTCATGGGTCCTGGGCGCATCTCGAGCTTGGTGGTTGGAATGAGGCTGGCATCTCCTGCCCTGGGCTCGGCCAGCAGTGGAGAGGGCAGCCCTGTGCTCTGGGTGCCAGGGAAGCCAGGCCCTTCCTGTGCCAGGTCAGAAATGGCTCCTTCAGCTGCTTGAATCCATGGCCTTTGTGGCCTCCCAGGGCCCTGGTTTGGGACTCCTTGCTGTCCTAAGGATGAGGGCCCTTGGGTAGCATCAGAAAGAGACCAGAGGCACTCCGCAGGTGCTACCTGGCAGAGAGCAGGCAGATAGCACGTATGTCTCAAAGAGAGGCTCTAGCCCAGCACTCATTGTGAATTGCCTTCCCGGCTCTGTTCTTCTCACCCTTGGACCAGGCTCAATGCTGTGATGTCCCTGGTCCCCACTATGTTCCCTTAGATGCAGCAGTGGATGGCACCATTTTCCAGGGAGACGGGGAGGGGCTTGGTGAGAGGGAGGCCTCATAGATAGGAGACCGGCATGGATGGAGGCTCTGTACCTGGGTTGGCCTTTGGTAGAGGTCATGGTGGGGACAGCAGGGACCCTGGCTGTGCCTGTCATGCTCTAACAGTACCAACGGAGGATGATCAAGGAACATGACAGACATGGGGGTGAGGGGTGAAGTGGCAAAACCTCAGACTGAGGTGACTTTGGTTAGAAGCTCAGACTTAGTGTCCACTGCTGCTGCCTGGCTATTAAGGGCAGGAAAGGAACAGAGGCCTCCCCTCCCTTTGAGGTCTACTCCATGTACTCCATCTTTCTCTGAGTCTCTGTCTCTCAGATGTCCCCCTCTTCGGAGAGAGCCCCTTGTACTCCTGGGGTGGCCCAGGTGGCCTCAAGGCCTCCCCTTCCTGAGAGTCTTCAGGAGTCCATGTGGGTCTGCCCCGAGCTGGGCACTGTGGCTGCCATTTCTCAGGGAAGAAGAGGGACGTGCATTATGTGGGAAGGTGTTTATCTTCCCTGCCTGGCTGCTGACGCTCTGCCAGGGCTGGAGAGAGGCAGGGAGAATTCTGTCCTTGTTTTCTCTAGGGCTACATTATGTGCCCAGGTGCCTGGCTCTGGCCTCTGCATTGCTAATCAGTCTGCATTACAGGGACCTGTTTCCAAGGCTGTCTCCACCCCTGCACTGCAGGCACCACTGAGCTGGGGGCCAGGCCTGATACATTGTCCTGTTTGAGTGCAGAACCTGCAGGGAGATGTGGAGGGCAGCCCTGGAAGACCGCATTGCCTCCACACCCTCACCACAACCGTAGGTCCCCTCCTGTACACCAGGAATAGAGACCCAGTGCTGAACCAGAGTTCCACGGAGGCAGGGGGGCAAAGGGATCCCCCAGAGATCCGCAAGCTGGGCCAGTGAGAAATGTGCGGGCTTCATAACAAGAAACTGGCGCCTTTTAGCCTGGGGTGCTGGAATAGGCCACATCCTGCCCTGTCTCCCTGTGAGCCGCCCTCAGTGGGCACCCCTGGCCCTGTCCTCAGTGTTATCTTGGTTTTGTTAGAACACAGCCCTCAGCCAACTCACTCCTGAGGTTCTGATTTGGTAGGCCTGGGCTGGGTCCTGAAAATTTGCATTTCCAAGGTGCTCCTGGGTGGTGTTGCTACTGTAATTCACTGTGGAAGCCAGTGCTTTTGCTCAGTATGAGGATTACACTGGGCAGGGAGCATGCTTTATGGTCTTCCACGCTTGAAAACCTAACCCAAGCCCCCCCACCCCAATCACAACAGAAGTGATTTTAATAATAACAACCACCACCCCCATAAAAAGTAAATAAGACAGAAAAGTCATACTTGGCTTTGTAAAGTGGCTTTTCATGGGCTCTTAGTTGGAAATGACATTTGCTCAAGACCAGTAGCACCCAGAGGTGCTGGTCAGGTGACTTGAGGCTCATAGGAAGCCGGGCCAGAAGGCTGGCATAGGGATGCGCTCTGGCCACACCTGTCTTCCTGGCACAGCTGCCTCCAGGGCCTGGAGACTTTGCCATCTGTACCTGGGATGTGCAAGACACATTTTAAAATATACGCTATTCAACGTAAGACCTGTCCACCAGCGCACTGCTGCACCAGCTCCTGGGCGGGAGCACTGCTGACAGGAGGCTGGCCTATAGGACCAGCTATTGCGGGGTGCAGAGGCCACTCATAGGCAGTCACACCCTCAGAGGGCTGGGCCCCCACAGGTCCCAGGCACTGAGTGAGGGAGTGCCGGTGTCTCTGACGGCCTTCCGGATGCTCCCATCATTCCTCCTGCTTGCGGTAGGGATCCTGGGCGTAAATACCATCAATCCCTATGTCTACCAAATGCCCCAATCACCCACAAAATTACTGCTGCTAAGATGTGCCCCTGCCAGGAAGCTGTCCGCCTTCTTGGTCCCAGGGTGTACTTGCTTTCTTCTTCCACTGTGCAAATTAGGTCTCTGTGCAGGCTGCTGGCTTCCTCCATTGTGAGCATTCAGAGGATGGTACATGGCCCGGCATGACAGACCTGTTCCTGCTGTGCGAAGGATTCAGGTCTGCTCAGTCCATGCCACGTTCCCCCTGGGACTGTCTGGGGCATCATGTTAGCTTTGGGCCCCGTTGTCAGCTTGGGAACACATTGGAACCACAATTTGTGGCCAAAGGGAAGAGATGAGGGAGCAAGGGAGTAATGGGAAGGGAGATGGAGAAGTGGGAGAGAGACCTGAATTCTGGAGGATGTTTTCTGGCCGGTCTCTAGAAAAATCTTCCTGTTCACTCTGTGCCCAGAGCCTGAGATCATATGTGGATTTTCTGTAAACTGCAGCCTACAGACTAACTTGTGACTTGAAGAGAGAAAGACCACCAGGTGGGGCTACAGAGAGGCTTTTGTGGGAAGAGGCCACAGCCAAATGGCCTGCCTTGGGGTCTTGGAGAATGTCCTTTCCCTATTTTGAGACAAAAGTTAAGACATGGTATATCTTTGTAGCTCAAGTTTCTTCTACAGAAACGGCACAGGCTTTAGCAGGGCCAAACACTGTGCTTTCCATCTAAAACCAAAAGTGTCCAACCCTCCTCCTGTGGTTCCCTCCCTCCCTCCCTTTCCTTCTTTCCTCTCTTTCTTTCTCTCCCTCCTTCCTTCCCTTCCTCCTTTTTCCTCCTTCCCTGCAGTCTCATTTTGATTAGTGATTCATTGGTCTGTTGGGACAATCCAATTTGACTCTGCTCTCCAAAGCACTATTTCTGGGGACTAACGATGAGTCGGGCTGGGATTTAGCTCAGTTGGTAGAGCACTGTGCTACAGTCTCTGAGGTCCTGAGTTCGGTTCCCAGCACCACAAAAATGGGAGAAGGACCTGGCAATCCACTCCCAAGGCAATCCCGAAACAGTCAGCCATTGAAAACCCTATGAGGGTCGCTGTGAGTCAGATACTGACTCGATGGCACCTAACAACAAAACGATGAGTCGATGAGTCGAATCTCCTTGGTCTCTGAACAAAAGGAGAGAGCAGCTCCCTCACTGGCGTCTCTCGTTGCTCTGGACTGATTAGCATTATTACTCTGGAGAAATTCTTCCAGCAACGTTCCAGCTGAATATTTGTGTAGCACTTCCCAGGGAAATACTAACCGTTCTCAGAATAATCCAGCCGTCTCATCTCACTGACGTGTGTGTGATCTGTGCATCTCTGAGAATTACTTAAACTTTTCTTCCCTCACTTTGAAGCACCACACTTTTCCCAGTCATACTTTACATATAAACATTTCTAAGTTCAGAGTGCATAAATAATAAACAATTCTCTAAAATTTTACATTAATTAGTAATTTTTGCAAAGAGCTTTGAAGATGAAAAGTGTGGCAAATCATCATGTCTAGTTAGCATTGATTACAGAGATTTTTAAAACTTTGCACCATGAAAATCTTGGCTCTTTTAGACTTCTTGTACTGTGTTGCCAGAACAAAAGGGCACTTCTTTAGCATCTTACATCAACTGTCAGGCTGAAGAGAGAGAATCCACAGTCTCTGTGAGCACAGCAATGAGTCAGATACAAACACATGCAGGCGCCTGAAGTGGTGCTGCCATGGAAAAGGCCTTCTGCTTCCCACACAGAGGGTCCTGGGGGGTGGGAGGGGCAAAAGAAAGGACATTCATTGGAGCCGTCCACAAATGTACCCTGTCTCAGAAATTGAGATAATGAAATTCATTGCAAAGATGTTGATTCAGCCCTCACAGGTCAAGAAGACTAGGTTGGAGATAGGGGAATACCGGTGGGTGCTCAGGAAAAATATCCCCCAAAGTGGGGTGTTGAACACAGACCCCGTGCTCATGGGGCTGGCTTGGGCTGTGGGGCCCTGTCAGCACAAACCGCTACTTGCCCAGCTGCTTATTGGCTATGAGATCGTGGCACAGTGACCTGCCGGCTTGACTTAATTTCCTCTCTGAAAGATGGGACCCTAACCCAGGGCTAGTGTTAGGGAAATGAGGTAAACGGGCTGAGCACTGAGCTAGGCTGGGCAGTGATGCCTGAAGACACCCAGGGAGGTGCTCCTCTGTCACAGGGATGAGGCCTATGGGGTGACAGTGTTGGAGCTGTGACCAGCCATAAAAACTTCACGTTTGCATCCTGCCTCCCTGTCCTCCCTAGAACGCAGCAAGTCCTTGGAGTCCCCTGATTACCCTGTGCTGACCTCAGGGAATCAAGGCTGAACCTCAGGCCACGTGTTTGGCCAGTGCTTCAATGGCATCACCGCATCACTCCACAGCTGCGTTGGGACCCCCTGAACAAGCCCTCCCCTCACGCCATCTCAGGGTGGCCTGTCCTCTGATGGCCTCATTCCAGAGGTTGGCACAGGCTTTCTGGGATGTCAACCTGGAGGGACCAGGACACACGCTTTTGACTGCTGCTTTCCATCTCTCTCTGCTCCATCCTCAGCATTAAAAAACAAACAAACAAACAAAAAACCCCCAGAGGGCTGGGCCTTCCCAAGCGGCAGGGTTATGAAGTCTCGAGTTCTGTTTTTTCCCTTGTGCATGTGGTACAACTCAACTCCCTTGGGAGCCCACAGACTATAAAACATTCTTCTCTCCAGGTAGTAGTTGCCTTGCAAGTCCTGCGTGGACATTGAGCACCGGTTGGTGCACCGCGTCCGCTCCGCTACCCACTCTCCTCTTCCCCAGCGGGGCAAGACCCCAAGGCCATGCAGCCTTTCTCCATTCCTCCTGGTCATTCTGGGTCCCCACAGCACCCATCATGATTTATCTGGCTCTTGTAGACCAAGCACTCCTTGAGGGGAAGCAGAAAAAAGATGGCAGCCAGTGCCAGGAAGAGAGGAGGCTCTGGTTAAGACACCAGAGCAGAGATTTGAAGTCTGATTCCACCTCCACTGCGCCCCTATTGTTCCTCTGTGCTCAGGACAGTCAAGGGGGGGCACCTCTCTACTGGCATCTGTTGAGACCCAAGACAGTACCCTCTTTAGCTTCCCCTGTCAGGACTTGTAAGGTCAACCTTAACGACAGGAATGGAGTAAAGCCCCTTTTACTGATATGGCACAACTCAAAATGAGAAGGAACACAGTGGCTGCAACAATGGGCTCAAATGTAAAAAGATTGTGTGCATGGCACAGTGACAGGTAGTGTTTCCTTCTGTTGTAAATGGGGTTGCTGTGAGTCGCTGAGATTCTGCAGGGAGTCTGAGTGAACAGGACCCACAAACACACAGGGCCGAGGACCTCCAGGGCCGAGCACGTCTGGGGAGAGGGGTTTGGGGATTGCAGAGTTCCTGCCATCTTTCCCTCCATCCCTTTTTCTGAGGTGTCTCAATAAGGCTCTTTTAGAGAATCCTGGCTCTCTTCCAGACCCACTCTGCTATTCTAGTGCATTCTTTGCCTGCCCTTTAAAACACATTAAATTTTATTTTCTCATCTCTTCTGTATTTTTTTAATTCACTATTTTCAACCCCTTATTTGGGAGGCAGGTATTCTGGTCTTAGGCATTGCTATGTGTGTGTCATAAATTATTTTCCCTCTCTGGGCTTAGGATTTACTCCTATGCAAAGTGCCTGAGCAGGACAGATGGTTTCTGGCCTCTGTCTTGGTGGCTTTCTCTGACACTGCTTTGGAGTCAGACAGGGGTGGTCTGTGGCGGCATCTCCCCAGGAGTGGCTTGGCATTCATTTTGGAGGGTATTTGTGGGAGACATGGAGCTGCACCATCCGGAAGGAGAGCAGGTGTGTGTGCAGGGGGGCACCCAGTGCTGGGCTTCCTGGTAGCAGAACCAGCTGCTGGTCAATGAAAGGAAGTGCGCACTGGAAGCCAAGGCCTGTGGGCGACCCTCCTCACCTTCGGCAGTGATTTCAACCTCCTCCCTGACCCCTCTGACCTGTTCCTTTCATGACCAGAGTTGCGGACAAGGAGAATCTTGACTGAATTAAATTTCATCTTCCTTAATGTTCTTGGTGGAGCTGCAGTTGGCTTAATTGGCAGAGTGCTGCTCTGTGTTCTCTGAGGCTCTGGGTTTGATCCCCAGCACTGAGAAAATGGGAGAAGGACCTGGCAGCTCACTCCTGGAAACAATTCTGAAGTAATCTGCCATTGAAAACCCTATGAATAGCAGAGAAGCACTGACATAGTGCGCAGCCTGACACAGTGTTGGGGAGGGTTTCATTCTATTGTACATAGGGTTACTATGAGTTGGACCTGACTTTACTGTACCTAACAACAACAACAACATCCTCAGTGTGGCTGAGAAGACTGTTAATGAGCAGCAGGAAGCCAGGCAGGGCCTGGGAGGAGTGAGAAGGGGGCTGGGCCACGCCCACCTGGCAGGACAATCTGAGGGGAGCGGTCTGCTGTGACAGGTGTGCAAGCTACCCTCAGTCCTGTGTCCTCCAGCTCAGCACTGCAAGGCAGCTTTGCTTAGCCACAGCCCTGCAGAGTGTGGGGATGCTGGGCTCTGCTGCCCTTTGGAGACAGGTCTGGCCTCTGGGCCACTGCAGACCTCCAGGACTCTCGGCACCTGCCTCATGGATGAAAGAAGTGGGTGTGGAGGACCGTGGGGGGAGGATTGTCAGGGGAGGATTATGGGAGGAGGACAGTGGAGGAGGACTAGTGTGGGAGGACCACAAGGGGAGGATTATTGGGGCAGCCTGCCCCAGTGCTCAGGCCAGGGAAGTGCCTGTAACTCCTCCCCATAGAAAATTGGTCACCGACCCCACCAAAGGGGTGCCAGGCAGTAGAGTGGGTAACTTGGTGCCGGCATCCTTTCCACTGTCTTCTGGGTCTGTTGGCCTCCAGGTTCTTGGGGAAGAGTGGGGAGAGTGGGGTGCTCTGTGCTCCCGGCACCCCGTCCCTCCTCCCTGGAGAGCTGCTCAGGATGCAGCTGCTTGGCGCCAACGCGCCATCTGCAATTGGGAACTTGGGCTTGGGGACTCGTGGTGAGCTCTGCAGATGTGCTTGGAACCCTTGTCCCCTGACTATGGGTCCCCATGTGCAAGGCGGTGTGGTGAGGGGCTGGGGCCCCAGTGCGGGCAAAGCCCCTGCCATGCTGGGTGATGGGGGGCAGGTGGCCTGTGGTCAGACTGCAGGGGGCTGGGGAGCCCATTGGAAGCGGTGGGTAGAGTCTGGTTCCATCACCCTCAG
This sequence comes from Pedetes capensis, assembly GCA_007922755.1. Taxonomy (NCBI): domain Eukaryota; kingdom Metazoa; phylum Chordata; class Mammalia; order Rodentia; family Pedetidae; genus Pedetes; species Pedetes capensis. The sequence goes on along the minus strand of VMDO01000263.1, from coordinate 260,071 downwards.
CGCAGCCAGGATCCCTGGTAACTGTGAGGTGACTGGGGTGGACCAGTGGGAGGTCTCAGGTGTGTTTTGAGATTTTGGGTCTGTGAGAACCTCATGGAAATTGTTCCCCGTCTCTGATGGAGGTAAAATAAAATGAATCCTTGACCTCCAGAGGCTCATCTCAGTCTTCATTGGTGCCCCTCCAGACAGCAGGTGCCATGGATTGTCCTGACCACCGTGCCAGGAAGAGCTGCCACCTCCAGCCATAGACAAACTCCCCTGCCTCTCGGGTGCCATGTGTGTGCCCTCAAACTCCTCTGTCCCTTCCATCTTGGAACATGAAGGACTTGAACCCTGTGTGGGATGCTCGGCCCTGGAATTAGAGACTCTCCCCAAGAGCCTCCACGGTGGCCCTTTAGGTGACAAAAGTTGCTGTTACTTGGTGGCGTTTGTTGGTGGGATTCTCAGCCTGTGGCCTGTGGCAATGCCCTCCATGCCTGCATGGTGAGCCTATGACCTTGTTAGTGGCGTGGTACCAGGCAAGCACACCAGAGATGGTCTGTGGCGGTTTCCGTTATGGATGCATAGTGCTTCTTTGCTGGCTCTGGAGGGAAACGAGGTTTCCGTGGCCTGAGTTCCCAAGGAGGCCACAGCTCCTGCCCCCTGGGTCACAGCACAGCTGGGTAGCCACAGCTGCCTCTGGCCACCAGGCTCCTGAGTGAGTTCACAGAGGGTTGGTCAGCCCAAAGATGCCTGTAGGCAGGAATGGAAACCCAGAAAGGGTACAAGTGGGCACCGGTCTGGTGTGGCTTCTAGCATGTCCTTCATGTGGGAGTGACTTAGTAACCAGGGCATGCGGAGTGATAGCAGGAAGACCTGAGCCCATCACCCAGCAGGAAGCCCTCCACCCCTTGAAGGCATCCTGGGCAGGGCAGGCTCTTGTTGATGGGGTGTCCATGCCCAGCCACTTAGGGTTGGTGGCAGTGAGGGCTGCCAGGCAGAGGGCATATCCAGACTCTCCCTTTGGACTCCAGGGAGGAGGAAGGACCAGGACATTCCTGCCTCTTGCTCCTTCCCTCCTGCACTACTCAGGAATTCAGAAGTCCAGAAAATTAGTTTGTTAACCAAACGGGGAAGTTAATGAACCTGGTGATATCAGAAGAAAGGCCCACAACATCTTCATCTGTGTAATTAATCAGCCTCTCTGTGGAGTGTTCCATGTGTGAAATGCCACAGGCATCTTGTGTTAATTATTACTGTGCATGGGAGACATAGCTGGATTTCTTGACCTCTGGGTACTTAGTAGCTCTTGTTTAATGGTGCAGTCATTGTAGCTTTATTTTTTTGATCAGCACTGATTCTCTTTCAGTGATCTATTGAGACAGTTTTTCGTGCCTTTTGAGAAAATCAAGTTTTGAAAATGTATTTGCAAATGCCAACAGCAGCAATGAGGAGCCACTGAAGGTGTCTGAGGTGGGAGGAGTGTGTATGTCAGTGGAGACAGGCTTTTAGGAGATGCGTGCACTAGAGCCACATTAAATTAAAACCACAGGGACCCCAAGCAGACGTACTCCTGCTAAGGCAGTAGGTAACAGGCCTTTGAGTATGGGCAGTGCTGGGAATAGGTGGTTGTAGGGTGGAGAGAAAAATGTATTGCTTTAGGAACTGTTGAAGACGATGTCTGAATGGGCCTTCTGGTGTACTAGGGCAACTCTATATGTAGCTTTAACTGCCCTGTATAAAAAATGAAAAGGAATAATGCAATGTAAAGTTTTGGTTATGAATGATGGATGAGTTCTGGAGACCTGCTGTATAGCGCAGGGGCTATAGGTAACTCTGGTCTTGCATACTTTAAAACATGATAAGAGAATAGGTTTCATGATAAGTATTCCTAGCTCACGCAGATAAGGAGATATTTGGAGGTGGTACTTAATGTTCACTACTGGGATATGGCGAGGGTATCATGGGTGTGTGCAGATGTTCAAACTCATTAAAATATATACATTAAAATGGGCATTTTTGTGTATCCATAATACCTCAATAAAGGTGAGAAAAGCGGGGATTGGGTAGCTGGAAGTAGCCTTGCAAATGGGCAGAGGCAAAAGGAATTCACAAGGAGACAAGAGCCCCCGACAAGAGCCCAGTGGTCTTGTGGGGGGAAGCCCGTGGCTGGTGTGGCGAGGCCCGAGTCGGCACCCTGCTGCCCAGCAATCAGGCTGGTCAGCGTAGTTGTTCTTGATGCGGCACTTGGACTTGGAAGCTCAGTGGAGGTGGCTACACCCAAAGTCATGGACACAGTGGGACAGCCGCCAGCCTCCACAGACTCAGGTGACTGAGGACAGAAGCTACCAGGGTTTCATGAAATGTCACACAGAGCGCCGACTTCCCACAGCATATGAGATGGGATCCAGGCAACTGTATCTGCTTTTCCCAAACCAAAGGGACTTCAGCTAATACCTAGGTATCAAAAGGAGAGGAGGACTGTAGACCTAGAGACGCCCCTGCACACTGAGGATCACATTGCAGAGAGTTACACTATCCAGTCCTCATTTTCTGACTTTCTCATATCTTTTCCAAGCTTTTTAAAAAAACCCTTTCTCTTCAGAACCCCCTGTGCCAGATTACTGTAGGATTCTATCGAGGTGACTTCTAGATGTAACTGCTCTGGGTCACTTATGATGGTTATCTTTTTAGTAGTCAGGGGTTGAACCCAGGCCATCATGCATCTAGGCAAGGGCTTTATGACTGAGCCGCAGCCTAGCCTGTTTTTCTTTTCTTTTTTTTTTTTTCTTTCTTTTCTTTTCTCTTTTTTTTTTTTTTTGTGGTACTGGGGGTTGAACCCAGGGCCTCATGCCTGCATGCTTTGCAAATGTTGGACCACTGAGCTGCACCCCCAGCCTTTTTTTTTTTTGAGACAGGGTCTCGCTAAGTTACGCAGACTGCCTCTGGTCTTGAACTTGCAATCCTCCCACCTCCACCTCCTGAGCTGCTGGGATTACAGGCATGCGCCACTGTGCCTGGCTTTTATTTCTGTTTTGAGACAGGATCCTGCTTACTTGCACAGGCTGCCACTGGCCTTGAACTCGAGATCCTCCTGACCCAGCCTCCTGAGTCGCTGGGATCAAAGGTGTATGCTGCAGCATCCGGCTTATTTGTGACTTAAAATCATTTGTGACTTAAAATGATTAAAAGAAGATGAAACCCTGAGACAACTTTTGGCTCCCAAGACAATTTTTGGCTTGTAATGCTACTAAAGAATGGACTAAATTAATTTTCCCCAAGTTCCTCAGAGATTAAATATGGCTCTGCTATCCCAGGAAATGCACACACAGGAATGAAGTCTTCCAAACTCTACCTGCTTTCCCTAATTCCTTTTTAAAGTCTCCGTTTCTGTCTTCTTTTGTCTAGAATGTGAGTGTTGATAGAAATTAGCAGTGGAGGGCTGAAAGCTGGTAGCTGTGTATGAATTTATTTATGGATGGCTTTTGTTAGTAAATAGCTATGGGATCCCCATGACAGGTCACCCAGTCTCCCCTCCTCTGCTTAGCTCAGGCGTTGTATCCACCCATTGTTTCATTTTTCATCAGATTGCTTTGTTTGGCTGGCTTTATTGACAAAACATGCAGCCTAACCAGACATTTTTATCTGCCAGAATAAAAAGAAAAAAGTCCTGAATGTTGTCTTCCTCAAATGGAAGGGAGGCAGACTATCAATAGCTGTGTGGGTCAGAGCGCCCCACCCACCTGGTCTTCACCTGGGCAAAGACATGCATGGTGGAGTCACTTATCCTCTGCGCAAGAAACTTCTTTCCCATGGGAGGTGCCAGGCCCACTCAGACCCTGAAGCCATGCCAAGTATCCTGGTGTCCCTAAGACATTTCGTTCCCTGTGCTTCTTCCTTTTGTCATGCCAGGCCACAAACGGGTGGAAGGCCAGAGTGACTTTAATGAGGTTGGAATGGTGCCTAACCCCCACAGAAATCCACTGCATGTTAGATAACAATGGTAATCAGAGAACCACAATGCCCAGCTCACGTGGGAGAGAACACCAAAGAGCCTGGAGTTCTCCTGCCACCAGCAGTCTGGCCTAGGAGCATCCCGAGGTGAATCTAAAGACGTCAGCAACTCAAATCGCATTTCCCACTAGAAATAAGTCTTTCAGCTTGGAATAATTGCTGGCTTACTCTGTGGTTCCTTAGTCTTTGTTAGAGTCTTCTAGTTCTGGAAGAAAGATATTGTGTGTTAATGATAAATAATCTCAAAAGAAGGATAAAAAAATCTGCCGGTGCCCTCTCCTCTGCCGCCTCTTCCTGTGTTTCTTCCAGCTGCTCTGGTTGCTCTGCAGTAAATTATTACCATATGAGCTCAGCTTAAAGAGCTGCTATAGAAAACAAGCTGCTGCAAGCTATTAAGAAAATAACCGTATGCTAGTGTTGAGTGAAAAGGGAAAAAGTTGACTCCCTTCAAGACACATATGTACATATTATTGTCATTGAACACCACAGTCTTTCTGAATAGTGTCAATGGAAAGGGACAGTGGCCTTCTCACCCCCATTCTGCTCCTTCCAGTTGCCAGTCTTTGCCTCTCCGTTCCCGGAGGAAGCCATCAGAGGCCTTGGCTAGCAGCTTTCTGATGGAGACTTTAATGACTGGTTTGGAAAGAGCCAGGGTTGGCTGAGTGGACGTTGCTCTGTCCCCTCAGGAGCCACAGCTCTGGGCAGAGAATCAGTGTCCTTAGGATGGTGGCCTTGGCGTCACTGTGTACGGCTGGGCAGTCATGGTCCCCTCATTTACTCAGGCCTAGGCAGTCTGAGAAGAGTGGGTGTTCTGTGAGGAGACAGGATGCATGAGAGAGTGATCCTACCCAGTGTGTCCTCCCTGTAGAGATGAGTCAGCACATAGGGCTCCCCCATGAGCAATCACAGAGGCAGGTGCGGGTTGGGGCGGGGGCTAGGGGGCCACGGGTCAGGAGCCACGCCGAGAGCTTGGAGTGGCCACAGATGCTTTCTGCAGGAGTGCCTTCAGGAACAGGTGGGATGTGTCAGTTGAAGATGGGCCAGGAAAGAGCCCTTCCTTGTCACGCCTCACCTGCTCCCTGCCCCTCAAAGCTTAGGAAGAGTTTTTTTACCCCAAGTTTTCACACCTTGTGAAAATTCCAAGGAAGGGCCTGTGTTTCAATCACTGCTACATCCCTGGGTCCTCAGCTAATTCTGGCATCTGTCAAGCTATGATGGAGTTGATTGTGGGTCAGGTTCTTTGAGACATCTTATTTGTCTTAACTTTACTCCCATATTTACAGATGGGAAGGCCAAAGACACAGAGCTGATGGTCATAAAGCTGACTTTACTTCCCCAAATCTAAGCCATTCTCACTAGAACATGTTGCAGATTATAAAGGAAAAAAAAAAAGAAAAAAAAAAGAAAAAAAAAAAAAACCTCCTCTATGGTCTCAGAGGAAAAAATGCTCTAACTGACCCTTCCACTTTCTAGCATGTCAAGACTGCATCTGGTGTATGCTATTTGCCTGAATAGCTCAATAGCATTATTAGGACCTGGCAGCCCACTCCTAAAACAATTAGCCATTGAAAACCCTATGGATAAGACAGAGAAGCACTATCAAATATAGTGCCAGAAAATGAGCCCCCCAGGCTGGAAGGAGAAGAGTTACCTCCTCAAAGTAGAGTCGACCTTAATGACAGGAATGGAGTAAAGCCTCTGTGGCCTCCTTTTGCTCATGTGGCACGACTCAACATAAGAAGAAACATAGTGGCTGCAAGAAAGGGCTCAAACAAAAAGATGGTTTGCATGGCCCAGTGTTGAGTAGTGTTTTGTTCTGTTGTACTTAGGGTTGCTATGAGTCAGATCCAATGAGATAGCACCTAACAACAACAACAACAACTATCATTTATGGCTGTTTTACTGTTTTCTGGCCACCATGAAAGTATGGAAATATTTGAGTAGCTCCCAGTGCTGTGCACCTGCTGAGTGTTAGATATGAGTATTGGATGTGAGTAATAGATGACTATTAAATGTCCCCCATGCCTACACAGCAGTTTGCGGGAGTGGGTGTTAAATTGCAGTGCCTGAATCAGGATAGATCGAGGGATGGAGGAAGCAAGTAAACTATGCTCTCACCTTCAGTCACAGCAGACTCTTAGCTCTCCCCTGTGGGGAAAGAGGAGCACCTACCTGGAGAGCTGACCAGAGAAACCCATCACTGCTGCACAAGCCCCCTCCTCTCCCTTCACCCAGAGGGGAACACGCCATCCTGGTGTTAGCATGCATTTGCTAGGGACCTTGAAGTAGGCCTTGTACAGAAATGTGAGCTGTGCCAGTGGGTGCTGTAATTCACGGTCAATGTGCTATGAAGGTGAACACCACCCGCCAGTCACATGGAGGTCCCTGTGGCTTCTATCTGTCCTTTCACCTGCCTCCCCCTTATTTGTGAGCTGACTTGAACAACCTGCAAAAGAGATCTAAGAGAGAGGGCGAAATGAGGAAGTGCACTGGAAAAACCCTTCATTTATTATTAACTTAAAACTCCAGTTGACTTGCTTCCCCCAGGGCTGGAGGCTACAATGGGAATGGGGGATTGGTCCAGTCAGGCTAAAAATTTCAGAGGGAGAGATTGGTGTGGCGGAAACAGCCACAGACTGGGGGAGAAGAGCAGAATGCTAACCAAGGACGTGGTTCTCTGAGCCCCTTAACTTTTCAACGACTCTATTCACACTTTAGAGGCCTTGCTATCTCTACTTGCTGGCTTTTGCTTCTTGTCTTTCTACAATTGTCTTGAGTATTTGTGAGGTTAAGGTATGGGATGGATAGAAAATGCTTTAGGAATTTGTTGGTTGATTTTTGTTTTGTAAAAATCATCCTGTAACTTTGTGGCTTGAAACAAAAGTGCTTTTACTCAGTCCGTGATCCCACGTGGTGTCCAGTTCTGTGTAGGAAAGTGTGGCTGACCATGGCTGGCTCTCTATGCGGCTCCACTAGAAGGCCTGCGCTGACCACCATTTGGGGTCCAGTGGCAGGGACTGGAAGCCAGGGTCTGGATGCTGGCTGGCTGGGGGTGTCTTGCTGTTCCTTCTGGCTGGATGGAAACATCTGGTGTTCTGGATTGTTAGCTGAGAAGAGGGGACTGCCAGAGTGCTCAAGTACTTTCCAAACCTCCAGTGACAACAAATTTTCTTATGGCCAAGTGGCCAGAGTAAAACATATGGCATATTGGGACTCAAAGGGTGAAAAAGTTGATGTCATTTCTTGACGGGAAGGAAGGAATTTATGCGATTTGTACAATTTATCACAGACTGTATTTTGAGACATTTGAAAAAAAAGTTATTGTAGTGGCAGATACCTTTATGAGGGTTTACTGTGTGCCACGCATGATGGCAATCGCCAGATTTACATTTGAAGAACCGCTACCACCTCCTCCTCCCCCTCCCTATGAATGCTTGGAGCTCACTAACAATTCAAAATGTTTACCTGAAGTGTTACAATGCTTGTTTAAAGTTCCTGTATAAGTAAGTCTGCTCAGGTTTCAATTTCCTGACCTAGGTGGGGGGTTCTCTGAAGAGGAAGGACAGTTGAAACTTAGTTTCCTTGTGTCTTCCTGCCACCCCTTAAACTGTCTAAAAACCCCAAGCCCCTCTCTTTCGGGGTCGCCTTCCCTCCCTTGCTAGGAGGCTCTATGGAGGGTTGACCCTGGCACCGAAAATAAAGCCTCATGTTTATTGCATTGATCTGCGACTAGGTGTCTCTCTGGGGCCTCTCTCCTAGAAGATCCTAATTTGGGGTCGTACACATTCTGATGATCCTGGACCTCCGAGGCCTTGATCCTGTGCCTCTGTTACAGACAGAAAGTGGCCCTTTCAGAATCCTGCTCTGCTTTATCAGGCAGATGTGGTGCAGAAATGTTTCCAGTAAACAGAAATTTTGTAGCTTGAGTTATATTTTCAGCACAATCGGGGAGTTGGCTATTTCAGTGAACTGTGTTGTGAACCCTCTGGGGAAGTAAAGAATCCTTTTTTAACACACCAAATCACCTCCTGGTTTAGCTGTGTGGTAGGTCATGGCAGAGGGATTTCAAAATACAGATAATGTAGGAAAGTCTCTGAAGCTTTGAAGTTGAACTGCCCTCAGTTCAAATCTTACCAGCTATGCCATCTTAGGCAAGTTATTAAACTTCTCTAAGCCTTGGTTTATTTTCTGGTAAAGTAGGATTAATAGATACCTACTCCCATTGGGGGGCTGGGGTTTAACTCAGCAGGTAGAGCGCCTGCTCTGTACTTCCTGAGATCCAACTCCACACCTAACAATAACAACAGCTCCCATGGGGTTATCAGGAGGATAACAGGAAAGAGGAAAACTTATAAAAGGCAAAGTATTTTATAAAAGTTCAGTAAATGAGTGCAATGTATCCTTCCACATTGTCAGATGCTACATTTTATGTAACAACCTAGCCTGCCACCCCTCCCCCAATAGACAAGAGCCTTTCAGAAAACTTGTTTTCCAGTTTTGGAGTTGGCTTGGCTCAGTTTTCCCTGCCAGTACTTTCAAATCTTGCTGTAAAGCTTTAAAGTCATTTTTATTCCCTGATCAAATTCAAGAAGGTAGATGAGGAAATGAATTCATAGCTCTGTAGACATCATGGGGTAAAAAGTCTGTACTAAACCAATTTAAAATAAATTATCTGAGAACAAGGCAGGGGCTGCCTAATCCAGTATGGGAAATTATCTTTTAACCTGATCAGCAGAGAGCAGGAAAATAATTAACAAATTAGAAAGCCACCCCAGATGTCTGAATGCCACTGATCACAAGGCGGCCATTGGCGAGATGCCACCAACGTTGGGTCACTGGGTGGATCTGCAGTATCTGCAAAAACCTCGCCTCAGAGTGGCCGACCTCCTGGGCTGTGGGCTGTGAGGGCACTGGAAAGAATTTACAGCCAGCGAATTGGAAAAGCAGCTCTAATTAGCCCCGAGAGGCAATTGCATAAGAACTACAGAGAACATTGCAGACTCACATTTGCTTCCTTTGCAGATTTCATGTGAGAGTCTGGTAACAATGTTCTTTAACAATAGCAGCCAAGAGACATTAGGCTAATAGCACTCTTGAGGATACAGCCTCCTGCATTTGCAATCCTGCAAAGATCAGCTGGATACTATTGTTAAGCTTCAAAATTGCCCCCAGTTTATATTGTGGCTTAAATCAGAAGGGAAGACCATGGAGAAGAATTCTTCCTTAACATAAATAATCTAGCACCAATTGGCTTTGGAATTTGTCTTAAGGACCAGGTCATTTTTAAAAGGAGTTTCAGGCATTTTTATTTTTTGCTTGTTTGTTTGTAATAAAGAGTAATAGCGTCTCTGATCCAGGCTGAAATATCATTTCTAAAGTCAGGGGTTGCTTTGGCTGGATGTATCAGCTCTGCTTCTCCTGGGTCCTGGGGAAAAGGTAGTCAGTAGATTAATTTTCTAGCTGAATTTTGGAGGGTAGCTCAGAAATTTCCTCCCTCCCTCCCACTCTCCATTTAACAAGTACACAGCAAACCTACCATGGAAAGCCAGTGTTGCAGGTGTGTGACAGGTGGCAGAGAGTCCACTAGTTCTCTGGGGTCTTCCCTGAGACCAGGATCTTCCAAGGGCTGTTGCTTGTGGCTAGACATCCTTCCAGGCTGCTGGAAGGGTCTTTAAGGGCATGCGTGGAGATTTGGTCGTGCCCCATTCTTCCTTCCAGAATCGGGGAGTTCAGGAAAGAGGCAAGTGCAGGGAGGAACTCTTGGCTTCAAGTCTTGGGAGGTGGAACACTGGATTTTACTTATGCGTGGTTCACAAAGTCTGGCCCAAACTTGGTCTTTCTCAGTGCTCTGCTCTGATGCCTGCATTTGAGCCCAACCCTGGCGGCACAGTGGTTGCTATGCAGGGGACAGTGGATCTGGCCAGGAGGGCTTCACTGACCTGTTGCTAGAGCTATCTAATTGTTCATGAAGATATCAACTCCTAGGCTGCCCCTGGGCCTTCTGGATCACTGTGTCCAGCCAGGGGACTGAATTTTTGTTAAAAGTGAAAGCTTCCCTAGCATAGTGGAGCCACTAGCTGCATTTGGGAACTGACTGGACTGGCTCCTGCAGCTTGGGTGTCCCACGCCAGATCCCGAGGGCGGGCAGCCACCTTCTCTCCTCTGACAAGAAGTACCATTTCTTCCCCTAGAACTATCCTCGTCTGGCAGTAGAGAAGGGTTCAGCACATCAGCAGATCCCTCAGCACGTCCAGGCAGATGCTGCGTTTTCCTAGAGTGATGTAAGAATAAGAAGAGAGGCCGGCTGAGGCCCGCCGACCCTGCAGTGCCTCTGTGCAGCTCGTGTTAACAACTGGCGTCACAACACCCAGAGCTGCTCCGGTCCAGTTAGGTCCAAGTCTAGGCTCTCAGCCATTTCTTGGGCTTTGCGAATGACCACAGAGGCTTCAAAGAGATGATGTTTGGGCCTAGGTCAGTCCACCTTGCTCTGTTGGCATCACCAAAGGAACAGGGAAGGGCAGGGAATCTTTATGTGGGTTGGGGTAGGGGTTGTGGGTTTAGGGTGTCGTGTCTGGTATAAGAAGCGTGAGTTCTCTGCCCCTGCTCCAGCCCTCGGGGAGCATTTCTTCCCTCCAGTAACTGCTGAGTTACCTGTAAACCTCTGCATTTTAGATCTGTTTTTCCTTCTAGCCTCTGAGGACAAGGACTGAGTTCCAGGGACAGGCGTGGGGCTGCACGTACGGGGTGGCCCATGTTACCATATGGTACCTGGGTGTGGTGCCGGGCTGGCCTTGCTTGGGACCTGACCCAACCTGTGAGCTGTGTCTTGGCACGTGGGACCTTTTTCTCCCTGCTTTCCCCCAGTCCTGTTCTTCCTAAGGACGTGGAACCAGGTTTCGGGCGCCTCCAGTTGGGCTGTTAACCTTAGTGTGTGCAGTCCAGACTTTTCTCCTGGGTATTAGGAATTGGTATTTCTTGGATTAGTTTCTCATATTGGGGACTATGTTGCTTTCTGTCCCTCCTGAGTCTATGCTGTGTTAATGGCATGACAGACCAAAGAAAAATAGCCACGTCTAGCTTCCCCAGAACTTCCAGAAATAAAAGTTTCCAATTAGCATTCTTTCCTCAGCAGCCAACTCTGTGATTAAAGAGCTTCAGCGGCTTCAGAAAGTTTTAGAATTAAAACCAAGTACTAACAGAGGCCCAGGGGCAAGACCTTATGCATAAAGGCCAGAAAGGAAGGCAGGGAAAGCAGATGGAGCCAATGGAGGGAAAAGGGGAGGACAAAAATAGCCTAGGAGGTAATTTGCTGTTCCTCACATGGAATTTGTGGTGAGTTCCACAGAGGCTGTGTGGTCTGAGACTCAGGATGTTCCAGGGCGCCTGTCTGTGTTCTCACTTTGTGAAAGGCCACTGAATACATCAAGGAATTTGTTTGTAGCTCCTTTGTCTGTAAACTCACCTCATGGCCCCATGTAGTCTGAAATGTCATGTCTGAAAGAGCCAGCTGGAATGTCAGAGGTCAGGGTGGCACAGGTGGCCACCCCTGGGCCAGATGTGTGGAGAGAGGACTGTGCGCTCCGGCCACACCCCACATCTACCTCCTGCCCCACTGCAGGCCGCCGTCCTCTCAGGCCACTGTGTTCTGCCTGGCACTGTGCTCTCCCACACCCATGCCTTGGCGTGCACTGCCCTCTGCCCAGAACATCCTGCCCCTTAGCTCAGGTCGGGTCCTTTGAAGCAGAGATGAGGACAGGCTTTTGTACAATTAAATTAGTAGTCCCAGGAAATGGGGAGAGGAGCAGTCAGGGGGGCAAGTGTTAGGGGAGCATGTGATTTTGACCAACCCTCCAGGGGAGCTGTGGGGTGGGTGGGAACCGCTCCATAGAGACTGTCCCATGTGGAAGCAGCAGGCCCTGCACCCCCACATCAGTCAGCCACTGGACAGCAGAGGGTCCTGTAGGCGAGGGGTGAATCCTTCCAGATGGCATGAGCAAAGGTCCTGAGAAGGGGCAGGTGTGAACCAGGGCAGCCCCTGTGGCTGGATGGGGGACACACTGCCCACAAAGGGGACCTGGGTGGAGCCTCTGGACCTCCTTGCCTCCCTCTTCACTTCCACCTGATTTTCCCGTCCCTTCCTCATTTTGTTGGTTTCTGTCCCCTGGCTTTTCAAAACCTGGCTTGGGCAAGCATGCTTTGACTGATTCTTTCCTTTGCAGCCTGTGGGCCTGTGTCCTCTGTGTTTAAAAAGCCTCTGGGCCTAAGCCTCGTTGTGACTCCCTGCACATTAATGGGCAGGCACGAGAGTCTCCTCTCTCTTCACATCTCCTGGTGGCCTCGGATTGCCTTCCCAGTCTGCCTGGCACGGCACGGCACGACCCACACAACTGTGCTCCACTAAGTCGTGCTGGGCGGATGAGCGCGGTGTGGGGTCCTTTCCTAGTTTGCTCTGTGATCAGAGTTGGTCACTTCACTTTTGTGAGTTCTGCGCCCACTGTGTGAGTAGGGACAGTGCTGTCCCTGTGTGCTGGCAGTGAGGCCAAACCCCAGATCGCTGTCTACCCCGGGCCTGGCCTCACCCTTGCCCAGCTTAGGCCCTGCAGTGCCTTCGACATCGGTAGAGATCTGTCTGCCAGTTGCTCCTCTCGGCTCCGGGAGCCCCTCACAGCAAGCCCAGCCGCCTTTACACGACAGCCCTTCTGGGTGGATATTTTTGGAGCGCGGCTGTCTCGTCTGCCGTTCTCACCTCTCGCTGACAGTTGAAGCCAAGCCTTTGAAGTCCTCGCCTTGCTGTCTTCCTTCCTCAGTTGTTAGCAGCTCCCGCTGGTGCCCAGATGAGGGGGGAGCTGAGAAGCTCTTTTTTTTTTTTTTTTTAAGTTCCCAGGAGAGTAGCCCTCAGGAAGGCCTTCTGAGGACACGAGGACTCCTGGACCTGGTTTTCTAATCCTGCCGGCTGGAAGGAAGATGCTGCGAGGGCCCTGGCCTGGCCGCCCTTTCCTTGGTGACAGTGTGGTGATACCCGGCCTGCCCAGCACCAGGTGTCCCTTTCCAGGGTGGAAAGGGTGGTGACATTTGGTGGTGAGGATGCAGCACAGCCCTGGGTCCTGTCTTTAGTCACTGTTAGTTCATGTGTTTTTGTGGGGGTTCAGGCAAATCCATCTATCTGCCCTGCAGCCCTCACTGGAGGAGAAAAGGCAGAGGAGGGAAGAGCAGACAGGGCCCCGAGAGTGAAATGTGCCCACATCAGCCTCAGCATGACCTGTGACCTCGGAGCCTCAGCACCCTGGCCATTGGTGGCAAAAGGAGCCTGGAGATGCTACCCCAAGGCTGAGGAGGTGCAGTAAGGACCCAGAGAAGGTGCGGATCAGACCTTCTCTGGTGGAGGCTTCAGGTCAGATGGGGGCCAAAAATGCCCTGGGACATCAGGCCCAGCAAGGGTGACTTTTTAAGGCTCTTGGTGACTGTGGAAGACAGAGGAGTGACCTGAGGGGCACAGAGGGCACACAGATGGCTAGGGTGGGGGATTTTCTGGGAAGCCGTGGGTTTGCACAGGAGAGAAGGCCCTGGCTGCAGCAAAGGTGGGGTACAGGAGGATATTGTAGGGTGGAAAAGGTGTGAGTCTGTTTAAATGCTTTTGGGGAGAAGTGGTTGAGAGGAGGAGTTGACTGGGTAGCAGAGAGATGGGGAGCCGACATCCTGAGAGGCCACCAGGGAAGAGACCCAGATGTCGGAGGAAGGCTGAGCCTGGAGAAGGGAGACTGCCTCTATGCTGCATGGGGTGTGTGTGGCTACAGAGGAACCCACATTCTGAATTGCTGACCCAGATGATGTTCTCTCTACTCCGCCCACAATATTGTTCTCTAGACTTCAGTTCTAAAAACCCCTCATGTCTGTCAGTTTGCCATACTGTGGGGGCTTTGCATGTTGCTGTGATGCTGAAAGCTATGCCACTGGTACCTCAGACACCAGCAGTGCTACCCATGGTGGACAGGTTTCAGTTGTGCTTCCAGTCTAAGACAGATTAGGGAGAAGGACCTGGCAGCCCACTCCTGAAACAATCAGCCATTGAAAACCCTATGACTAGCAGAGAAGCACTGTCAAATAGAGTGCTGGAAAATGAGCCCCCCAGGCTGGAAGGCATTCAAGAAACGTCTGGGGAAGAGTTGCCTCCTAAAAGTAGAGTCAACCTTAATGACAGGAATGGAGTGAAGCCCGTGGGACCTCATTTTGCTGATGTGGCATGATTCAAAATGAGAAGAAACGTAGGGGCTACAACAATGGGCTCAAACATAAGAGACTGTGTACTTGGACAGTGTCAGGTAGTGTTTACTTCTACTGTACTTAGAGTCCTTATGAGTTGGATTTGACTTGATAGCACTTGAACCCCTTGTGTTGAAGAGGGGATGGGAGTGTCCTGGGGCCCCAACCACCTCCTGAGTTGTTAGGACGAGCTTCTTACTCCCTCTTTCCCACTATGCAGCCAGGCTTGGCACTTCTGCCCCAAACCCCGCACACCTGTCCTTTCCAGCATCCCTTCTCGCTGGCTTCCCGCGTTTTCACCTGCTGACCAAATCCCCCTCTTTCTTTTTGCCCACAGGAGTCACTTGGACAAGCTGAGACTGCTGGGCATGTGATGGTCCTCCTCCCTGGGCTGGTCCAGCCTGGCTGCATCTGGGTGCAGAATGAGGGTGCATTCTTGGATGCTCTTGGACAGTGCTGGTTTTCTTATAGAAGATGTCATATCCCCATTATCCTGATCTCCAGAGGGGCCCATGTAGTCCATCTACCATGCCTGTGGGAAGTGGATCACGCACCATTTGTTCTAACCAAGAGATGACTAACTAGATGCCGCATGTGTTAATAAAATGCTGACTGGAGTGTCGCATTAAAAAATCCAAGAATTTTTTAAAAACACCAGTTAACTAAGAGTTTTAATATGCTCTTGTGCATAACCAACTTTCTAAACATCTTCAGAGAGAAGCACACAGGTTTTTTTTAAGGTACTGAGAAACTGTAAGTCAATAAATATTCTATTCTCATGTCACCCTATGCATGCCCAACCCAACGATGATGAAATTCACCCTGACAAGAACAGTAGGAAAAATAATAACATTATCACGGGATCAATGTCTACTGCCAGTTTCATAAATAAAGGACCTGGCTTCCCATTGATGTATAATTTTTGTAAATGCCTCTGGAGATTTAAGTACAGTAAGAAGACACTATCCTGAGATAGTGTTCAATTCCTCCTAACAAAAGCTCATAAACGTTGGATGTGTGCAGTGTTCAGTCTGGGGAAAATTCAGGAGAACCAATCTCCTTGGAGCAGACGGTGGCAGATTCATTTTAAATAGGCTGGTTGTAATGCTACAGGTCTGGGGACAGAGGGTAGGAGGTGACTGGCATGGAAGCAGAGCACCCTGGAAGCCTGTGCCTTCACATAAATGCTTCCCGGGGAGGCTCTTATGTCCGTGATTCTGCAACACACGCCAAGTTCAGCCATACCAGGGGCTGGGTGTGGATGCCAAGGGTTCCAAGATCCATGCCAGAACTCATGATGTCCTGGTGTTTTTATTTCTCCTCCTTGCTCTACTGCAATCACCCCAGCACTGGCTATAACCCCAGGGGCTGTGTAGTCAGAGCCTGATAAATAACAAAGGAACCTGGGCTAGCTCTATCCTGGGCAAAGCATTGGAGGACTTTGAAGCTGTCCAGTCATAGGTATCAAGGGGAAAGAGCTTCCATGAGAGCTCTGATCTCCTTGCATTCCTTAGTCCTTAGGCACTTAGAGTGCAGGCGCCCTATTCCTCAGAGGGCCAGCTACTTAGAAGAAACAGCAAGTAAGGGATGTCTCTCTTCTTGGACTTAAAACAGTGTTTCCTGACCTTGCACTTGTATCAGAATAGCCTCGGGCTCCTAAGGTGCAGACGGCTGGATCCCCCCACCCCTAGAGTCTCTGACTCTGTAATCTGGGGAGAGGCCCTGGGATTGGAATTTATAACCAGCTCCCGTGGAGCTGATGCTGCTGGTCAGGAGACCATACTTCGAGACCCACTGGACTAGATTCTTGTGGCCCAGAAGCTGGACTTCTTAGGCCAACAGATGCATCTTTTTCACTCTTGGGCTCAAGTAGCAGGAGGAAATGTCTGCATTCCAAAAGGAAGCCCCTTTCTTTAGAGGGACATCTGCAGAGGGGCCCCATTCTTTTGGCTGAGGAATGAAACACGTTTCCCATCAGGACCTCAGTGTCTGGTTCCAGATACTCCAAAGTCACGTGGGTTTCGAAAGCCACAGGCCTTCCTCCCATGTCCTCCTGAACCTCAAGCCTTTTGCCGTGAGAGGGAAAGAGCCCTCACCTTTCTGGGAACCTGTAGGAGACAGGCAGGTCTGCAAAGGCCTGACCCCTGCACCAAGAGGTTGGCCCTGCCATGGTGCTAACCCAGAGCCGGAGAACCTGGCCTGACCTGATGAGGGTGGCTGGCTGGCACTCAGATTCTGTGGTTAAGCCCCTGAGGCAGGACAAGTTCACAGTCCCCGGCACCACCCTCCAGGTCTCCTGGCCAGGTCTCACTATGAGGAGGGATTTGGGAGGCAGAGGGCAAGGCAGGGAGTGGGGGGCAGGTGAAGCAGCTTCAGCACAGAGACCAGCAGGGGGGAAGGAGAGGACAGTCAGTGGGAGAGGGCGGAGCGCGCAGAGCAGGGAGAAGTCTGCAGGCTTTTCTACTTACTTACTTACTTAATTAATTAATATTTATATTTTCTCCCTTTATTAGTAAATGATGGAATACAGAGTAATGCAATATTAGCTTTTTCCATTATGCAACCATTACATCACTTCTGGCTACACTTTCGTCAACCCACAAGGTTTATGGAGCTTTATGTCTAATATGTAGTAAAACTCATATGCATATTTGGGTTCTGTTCCCTGGTTTTCCCTTGTACTCATGGAGTTGTGTTGTTTACATCGAGGCCATCCTCTTTCCCTTTATCCCTCTACGTTGACCCTCCCCCTCCACCTTTTCAATCTTCACTCTGCTAGTTCCCTCCCTCCTTCTTTCTACTCTTTTTTTTTTTTTTTTTTTTTTTTTGGTGCTGGGGGTTGAGGGTTGAACCCAGGGCCTTGCACCTGCATGCTCTGCAAGTGCTGCACCACTGAGCTGCACCCCAGCCCATTTTTTTACTTTTTGAGACAGGGTCTCTATAAATTACACAGACTGTGTCTGGTCTCGAACTTGGCGATTCTCCTGCCTCTGCCTCCCAAGCCGCTGGGATTACAGGAGTGCGGGACGGCACCCGGCCTTCTTTCTACTCTTCATAGTCTCAGCATAGGAAGTCTGGAGGCTTCTCTGAGCTCCCCTTGGATGTCCTGTGGGAACCGCCCTGTCGTCCAGAGCATGGTTCCAGCTCCATCTGCGTGTGAGCAGCGAGAATAGCCTGGCGCTGTGCAGGGTTGGGTCCAAAGCATCCTCACATGAGTTGCCCTTGTCAGTGACGCCTTGCTGCCTCTGTCAGTGTTGTCTGAGCCGCGGCCAGCCTAGGTTGGCTTATTTTCTGCTGCATTCCCTGCTCCTCTCAGAGGGCACCTGCTCGTCGTAGGGTAGAAGTGTGCACTCAGGGGCCAGGTCAGCTCTGCCCCGCTTGCCTCCCCAGCCAGGCAGCTCACACCTGGATGCACTCCCTCCTCTTCTGCTTCGCTAACTGTGGACGTCACGCGGGAGGCACACTGAAGAAGAGCACAGACCAGAAGCTTTCGGCTTGCAGGGGTGGGGGGGTGGGGGGGAGGGGCTTCAGAGCAAAGAAATGGGGCGACCAGCACCCAGATCAAGAACAGCAAATGACCAGCACCCCTAAATCTCTGAGTCCCCCTTTCAACAATCCCCTGCCATCACAGGTTACTGCTTGAGAGAGGAAAAGGCCACACAGACAACGGCCCAAGGTCAGAGCGATGCCTGGTGGCCAGATGGGCTGACATGGGAAAGAAATTGGCCCCAAGGTCAGAATGTTCCTGAAATACCAACTGCCCGGGAAAACACTTCCCTCCCTTCTTTTCAAAAGCTTCCCTGGCCTCTGGTTGCCACCAAGCCCCCCCAGCCTTCTAAGTCCCCTGGCCTCGCTCAGCCCTGTGCAGCCGCTGCCCCCGCAGGAGCTGCCTGAGTGGGTTCCCTCCCACCTGCCTTTGCCTGCTCCCAACAAATTTGCTCTCTGCAGGTCAGTGCTCTACTGTCTGCCTCTGCCACTGCTGTCCCCATTTCTAATGCCATAGATTAATTGTGACTTTTTAAACTTTGTATAAATGCACTTATTGAATGTGTACTGTTTCCATGTCTGGCTACTTTTTCTCAATGTTGTGTTTGTGAAACGTGTAGTTATATATACTTGGAGTCTGTTCATTTTCATCAGCCTTGGCCTGTACAGGGAGCACATCACATTTTATTCATTCCAGCCCTGATGGACATTTGGGTTTTTTTTTTTCAGTTTCAGGTGACCACAGATTTTGCTAGGATTAACATTCTTTTCCATGCATTTTGGTAAACACAGTCCTCCTGCTGGATTTATACCTGGGAATGGAATTGCTGTTTCATAGACTGGCATATATCCAGCTTTAGCAGACACCACTGAACCAATTCTAAAGTTGCTCTACCAATCACCCCCATGTGAGAAGTTCAAGAGTTCTGGTTGCTCTACAGCCCTGCCCACACTTGGAGTTTTAATTTTAGTCATTCTGGTGGGTGGGTGTTGATAGAGGATTTTGGATTTAATTTGCATTTTCTCAGTAGCTAATAAAGTTGGGCACCTTTTAAATATGTTTATGGATCATCTAAATCTGACTTGTGGTGAAGTACTTGTTAAGTAGTTTGTTTTTAAAACTAGGTTATATGCCTTTTGTATTGCTTTTGGGAGTTCTTTAAAATGCTGGATATGAGTTCTCTTACGGGTGCTCTGGAGCAAATGTCTCCTGCCAGGCCAGGGCTTCTCTTCCCCTCTCTTCATCAAGCTCTTTACAACTGACCAATTCACACTTTCAACTCAGCTCAGAGGGCACCTATTTGGTGAGTTTTTCTGCATTTCCTTCTTCCTAGAGTTGTTACTTCTCTGTCTTTCCACAGCTTCTGCCCAGCACTGCCTCACACCTGTGACTGCATGAGTTACACGGACTGTCACCTCTTGCTCTCTAGCCATGAAGCTCCTTGGGCATAGATGGCTACTAAGCAGAAACCGTGGCTGCCATTTTGGAGGGATTTTGGGTAGTGTGTGTGTGTTTGTGCTTCATAATTATCTGTGTCCCAACTTTCTACTGTATGTGTGTATTACTTTTGAAATGAGAAAGGTAATTAGAGTTTTACCTTGAAGAAAATAAACATATCCTGGTCCATGCTCATCTTCAGCCCTGTGTCCTGCGCACCATCCCTTCCAGAGGAATTTTTAAGTCAGCATGTTGGAAAAAAAAGAGTGAGTTCCTCATTTTCTTTCCCCTCTCGCCAGCCCAGTGTCCTCCCTCACCTCTTGGACAAGTACAGAGTGGCAGGACAGCTCCCAGAAGCTAAGGCTGCAGAAAGTTACCCCTCCTTCCACACGTTCTTTTGCTCTTGTTGTGGTTTGGATCCTCAGAGCTCCCTGGGGGCCCCAGTGTTAATGGCCCGGTCCCCAGCCTACGCTGCTCCTTAGAAGTGGAGACCCTTTCATGGGAGGAAGTCAGGATGCTGAAGGGCAGGGCCTCGAGGGGTGCTGAGACCCTGGTCCCCTCCTCTCTCTCTCTGTTTGCCTCCTGGCCCCTGTGAGGTGAGACATTTCCCTCCACCTCATGTTCCTGCCCACAATGTTCCTCCTTGTCACAGGCCTGGAGCAATGGAATCAGCGGTAACGGGCTGAGACCTCTGAGGCCATGAACTGAAATTCACCTCTACTCCTAATGAGGCCATCATCCTGGGGGTGTTGTCACAGTTGATCCGCATGACCCCTCCTCCCAGAGCCCAAATGAGCTGGTGGAAAAGTGCGCAAGGACCCTGAGGGGAGGTAGCCAGTGTGATCAGGCTGTCTGTGTGTGCTAATTGCTGCTTGTGAAATTTCGGCTCCTCCTCTCCCACAGGCACTGGAAGCACAGCCTTTACCTTCTCAGTGGCTACATTTCTAAGGGATGGGTCTCGGGTCCTTGAGGAAGATGTTTCTGGATTGTAAAACTGGCAAGGAAATAGCTGGGAGAAGATTCACATTGCAAAAGGGCAGAGAAGGATTTCTAATTGCAAGTTCTCTAAAGTCCGTGCTCCAGGAAAAGGGAGGCTGAGTTCTATCGTTAGGAAGAAGCTTGTTGAAAATTGAGTCAAGTGCCATACCGACCACCAAATGAGCTCAGGAGTGTGTTAAGGGTCTTGTGTGTCTGTGTCCTGCCGCTCTGGAAGGTGCGTCATGATGAGGACTTTGAGAATGGCTCAACCATGGATGTGACTGGAGTAGCCACAGGGAGCCTGAGGAAGATTCCAGTGGGCACCATTCTCCGGGACTGGGCTGGAGACCGGGGTCTCCCCATCTCTCAGCAAACCCTGCCTGGGGCTGTTCAGTGTAGCAACACAGTCATTGCTTCTGGTCTTCTCTTGTCTCTCTTTTTGAGGCCATGGAAGCCAAAAAGTAGGACAGGGCCTGTGAGACCCAAGTTGTCAAGAGCAGCTGCTCATGACTCCCCAGCTCCTACTGCTCTACTTTCTGTTGAGTGTCAGAGTAATGCTATCATTAGATGCAAGTATTGATTTTTTAATGTGAGATTATGGCAAGCCATTTTGCATTAGCTAAGCATTTTGATGTCTGCAGCCACAGCACCCTGGCATCCAATCCTGCCTGATCATGGAAGCTAAGCAGGTTCAGGCCTGGTTAATCCTTGCATGGGAGACTGCCTGGAATACGAGGCATTGCAGGCTAGGGAGAAGGAACTGGCAACCCACTCTTGAAACAATGACCCTTGAAAACCCTATAATAGCAGAGAAGCACTGACATAATGCTGGGCATGGCACAGTGTCGGGGTGTGTCTGTACTGTTGCACATAGGGTGGTTATGAGTCAGATCCAATTCGAGGGAGGGCACCTAATGACAACAACAAGCATTTTGATACTTGTATTTAATGCTCTCAATGTCTTAAGTACAATGCATGAGACAAAAACTATTATTTTAAAGGTGAAGAAGTGGAGGCTGAGGAAGTTTAACTTCCAAGTACCACAGGATGTAAGTGGCCGACCACAGGGTGATCTGAGTCATAGTCTGGTGAGAGCGAGGCAGGAGGAAGGAGACCAGGTACATTGCCAAGTTGTCAGCCTGCCAGCCAGGAAGACAGTTCTTTCCTCTTAGGTAGCTGCTTGCAGCGTGACTCACCTAGACTTCTGAGTGGACCAGACGTCCCTCAGTGGAGGATGGTTGTGGCACCCAAGGATGTTTAAAAACATCCTGAGACCTTTCTTACCCAGGAACCACCAGCAACCCTCCAAGGTCATGGAAATCCCCTGAGCCTTCCAAGGTCAAGGCTGTGGGCTGATGGACCAGTCGAATCTTGTGTCCGTCCTCTGGTCAGGAAAATGGGCATGACACCCTTAATGTCTCCCAAATGACAAGGAGAAAGCTAAGCTTCCTGCCACTCTGCTCTACTGAATACATGGAACTCAGTTGAAAAGCCATACACATTTGTTGTTGTTGTTGTTGGGTGCTGTCCAATCAGGTCCGACTCATAGTGATCCCTATATACAACAGAATGAAACCCTCCCTGACACTGCCATGCCTGGCACTATGTCAGTGCTTCTCTGCTATTCCTAGGGTTTTCAATGGCAGACTGTTTCAGGAGTGGATTGCCAGGTCTGTCTCCCTAGTCTGCAGCATCTGGTATTCCTGCGGTCTCCCATCCAAGGACTAACCAGGCCGACCCTGCTTAGCTTCCAAGATCTGGCAGGATTGGATGCCAGGGTGCTGTGGCTGCAGGCAGAACACATTTAAGTGTCTGAAATTAAATCTGCAGTTGAAGCAGCAGCATCTTATTACTTTTCCTCAGTGTGGTGCGCGAAAGCCCCTTTGGAGAAATCACGGTTTTACCTTGATCTGTGGAAGGCATAACTGCCTTCTTATTTCTCTGGTCCCTAGAAATGACAGGGGACTCTTTGCCCTGCCTGTCCATCAGATTTGGAGCTGCCATCAGCTTCCACCAGGGCCAGGGTTGGCGACAGATTTAATTCTTAGAGCAGCTTCTTTAGGTCCTTATTTTCCGGCTCTCAGATGTCCTTGTCTTAATAAAGGGACTGGAAGCCAAGGGATTAGTAACTATAGTTACCATTTATTAAGGAGTTTCTTTATCAGTTAAGGTTTTTAGTGGCACACAATCAAAGCTGGTTTGAACAGAAGGGCAATTTATTAAGGGATATTAGTTGTGCACAAAATCTCCAGCAAAGGTAAAGAATGGGATCTGGAAGCTGGGCAGCTGCCCCAAATCTCCAAAATCTCACTACACTATTGGAGGTAAGGGGGACAGCGCAGTTGCCACCTGTGGGTGCATGACCACAGATTGAACTGCTAACGCTGAACCCTGAAGACAAAGTCGTCTACTCTGCAACCAGAATGCAAGGTAAACACATTATGTCTATTTTTCAGGTGCAGTAACTGAAGTCGAGTGGTTAGATAGCTTGTCCCCAAAGTTACCTGGAAATGCTGCATTGTAACTGTGGTGAGGCTTGAGAGTGTGCTGGTTTTGTTCAGCTAATCTTGATACCTAGTATAGTATTGTTGTTGTTGTTGGGTGCTGTCGAGTCCTGTCTGACTCATGGCGACCCTCATAGGGTTTTCAATGGCTGATTGTTTTGGGATTGCCTCCAGAGTGGTTTGCCACATCCTTCTCACATTTTTGAGGTGTGGGAATTGAACCCAGGACCTCAGGGACTGTACAGTGGCACTCTACCAACTGAGCTACCAACCCAGCCCTTCTATAGTCTGTGTTGTTGTTATTAGGTGTCATTGAGTCGGTATATGCCTAATAGCGACCCTACATATAACGGGTGAAACACTTTGTCAGTGCTTCTCTTCTGTTCATAGGGTGTTCAATGGCAGATTGATTTTTGGGAGTGGGTCCTTCTCCCAAGCCTATGGCACCTGGTGTTCCCAGGTGGTCTCCCAACCAAGTACTAACCAGGCCTGACCCTGCTTAGCTTCTGAGATCTGACAGGATCGGATGCCACAGGGCCATGGCTGCAGGCTGTCCAGTCCATAGGTGTTAAATATATTCATGGAAGGAACAAATGGAGAAAATGGTGCATATGTTTAGAGGTTATTTTGTTTGTTAAAGTTGGACACATTCTACTTCCCACTCCCTGTTGGACACCTTCCTTGGGTTCCATATCCCCTGTCTCTGGCCAAGGACTGGGCAAAGTGCCTCAGGCTGAGGTAGTCATAATAGTATAACTTCTTGTCTATGGTAATTGGTCCCAAAGTTGGAGGAATGTGGGTTTGGTCAGTTTTCCAAAGATACAGTAAAAATCTGAGTGTAACTGTATTATTCACATGTCATTGCTGTAGCAGAAGAACAAAAACTTATGGAGGAGAAGGTTTATTGTAAGCTCACAGTTAGAGGATCCGTCCATAATAGCAGCAGGACAGGCTGGGTGGTGGTGGAGGCAGGGCCTGTGGCAGATGACCTCACAGCCTCATGGGGCAGGAGGCAGGGAGCTTCTTGGAACTGTGGGTCCCAGATAAAAATCTTCAAAGGCCTGCCCTCAGTGCCTCATTTCTGCCAAGCCAGAGCCTACCTCCCAAGGTCCCATAACTTCTCAGGACAGTGCCACCAGCTGGTGCCCCATTAAAGCATAGGACCTTTGGGGGGACATTTTATATTCAAGCCAGGACAGCAGCATAAAAGAATAAAGCCACTGAGCAGAGAAAAGCAAAACTAGGATTTGTGATCAATTTTCATGTGTTACTAACAATGAGCCTTTGATAAGCAGGTGATATTACTTTCGCTGTGAAAGGCATTTTGAAAATGGAGACTTGTCTGGGAATGGGATTTTACCTTTGATGCAAGCTCTAACACCTCATCAAATGTGTGCACTTCAAGAGCTATCTCAGAACTGACCACGGCGTGTGTCTGCTTCATCCTTCTTCCTTTGTTCTTTCCAAGCCCCTCTCGTCTTCTGTTTAGGTGGGGTCTCTCTTAGCTGTGGTTTCTCCACCCAAAATCTGGCTCAGAAGGCACCTCTGGAGTGCTACTCACTGGGATCTCTGCTGGCCCAAAGTGATGGGGAGTTGAGGAGAGGAATTTTCAAGATGGACAGAGCAGGTTCTGGTGGCATGGCAGGTTTCAGCCTGGGCATCTGTGCTACCCCTTCCAGGGGCTGCCCTCTGTTAGGTGGGGCTCTTGTGCTGGCCACGGACAGAGCACTCATTCAGGCTGGTTTTCAAGACACCACTGTGAGGTCACCATGGAGCCTTCCAGGAGCACAGCCACAGCATGGGGCTCTGTGGATACAAGAAAATAACTTGAGAATTAAGTATTTGCTCTGTCCAGGTAGCTCTTGTCTATCCAAGGTAATCTTGCCTCAGGCCTTCTTGGCCCATGCTTACTGCAGCAGGGCTCTTTCAGTATCGGGACTCAGTTCCCCTCCCTTTTTTCTAGTGTAGCCCAACACTAACAGGATGACCCTCCCTCTTACTTTCATGGACCACTGCTGGCCTCAGCCCAGCTTCTTGCCAGGGAAAGCATCCTGTGACTGCTTTCAGGTTAATGCACAGGGCTGTTTCCTCTGCAGGGGCTGTGAGGAGCTGAGAAGGAGGGAAAGCCACTCTATAGCTTTTGCAGCGTCTGACAAATGACTTATTTACGGCTCTAGTCCAGAAAAGCAGCTTGGGCTTCTTCATAGAGGATGCTGAGATTCCCGAGGGCAGCAAATGGGTACTGAACCCAGTCCTGTCATCTCCAACCTCCCGATCCCTGTAGGCATCTGGCATCCCACACAGAGCTCACATCTCCATGTCAGGGGATCTTCCTCCACATCAGTGGGCTCACCAGCCAGGAAGACCCCCTGGCTGCAGTAGGCAGAGTTTCCATTGGCGTCTCATTTCATAGGCAGCGTAGACTAACTCCTTGGCCACATGGTTGAACTTGATCTCCAGTTCTCCTCTTTTCCCCACAGATTTCAACCCTCTAGTCATGTGGCTGGTCCTTCTGGTGATCGACCTCCACCCTGAAGCTACATGGGGGCTCTTGAGTTAGGGCACCTCACTGGCATGACCATGACATCGTATTACCAAGCAAGATCCAAGGGTTTTTGAAGTCCTGTGCCAGGAACCAAGGACAAAGGCCAGATATATTTATTATACTACAGTTTTAGTTTGGGGGGATTCAAACTAAAACAAAAAGTTTTTTGCCCACATTCAACACCTATCACAAAGCACTCTGTTGGCAGGTTCCAAGCTTTCCTCATGGAATGCAGGAGCAGAGGGCTTAGAGGTTGGTGGGACCACATCATGGAAGGCGGTAGATGTCATATAAACAGCAAAAACAAGTAACAGCACTTTTGATTTCTTAAAGAATCATAGAACATGTTGGCTTAGAATGTCCATCAGAATCACACACGGAACTGAGGGTCCTGGACAAGACATCCTACAGTGCTATGTGTCATCTGTCGGTATAGACAACAGTCAGGATGGAGATGGGGAGGCCCACTAATGTTAACTAGCAAAAGATCCCACCTCATCTCCACTTATAGGGCACTGCCACTCCCAGCTTACAGGACCCAAGTGCATTTCAGAGGCTCTGGAAAACTCTGGCTCCATGTATCTTCATGTCCCACAGGCCATCAGAGCCTTGCCTACCTCTGTATTTGGCAGACATAAGTTCTGGTGCCACTTAGCTTCCTCAGCTGCTTCTGGGTTCCCTTTCCTACTCAACCCTCTCATCTACAATGCTTAGATAAATCCATCTCCATTTTCCGGGCCCATGTATGCTTCTGCATTTGGCTGAGGACTTTCCTGGCCATCTCTTCCACCTGCTCTGAATACCTCTGAGCTTTTGCTGTCCTCCTGGGCTGCTGGCCTTTTTTCCATCTGCATCTAGAGGGAAGCAGCTCCCTGTCACTCCACCCCATTGCTGCTTGCCTTAATAACTTTGCTTTTCATAATGAGGCTTAATTGTAAGTTTTATTGACAGACTTATGCCACAGGAACCCATTTTGAATCAGTTAGAATCAATTAATCACACCGTGATTAACTTTAATTGTGGGATGTTTCTTACATCCAGAAAATAACCATTCACATATGTTTCAATTAATATTTTAACCCCCTTCGTTGACAAATGATCTATTATACTTAAAATTAATTTAAGTGTTAGCATGGTCCCCAATTAACATGCATTACCAATAAAAGATACCTTGATTGTCAATACCAAGCAAATTCTGTGACAAAATCTCCCACTTACAATGTACCTCAAATGTTATTTAAACACAAGGGGCCAAACCTCTTTGCCTATATGGATGGATGACTCAGTCAACATGTGAAGCCACATTTAAAGCTATTGAAAATCTTATGATTTTTGTCTTTTCCTTGAGATAAGCAGGGAAAATAAAATTTTGTCCGAGTAGAAATAGGTGCCTTCCTCTGCATTTTGATGATCCCAGATTTAATGTGTCTGGTTAATCATTACTTCATCCATAGCTTATTCTATTCAATATTTTATATTATCTTTGTCTACTTATCCAGTCTTCTCTGTTTTGACTGTTTCTTTACCTAAATGCTCTTGTCCTATAAATTCCAAACTGTATCTTTTGATTTTCACTGAATCTTTTGTTTTTAAGATCCGCTTGATTAGGATGTGTTGGCCTTTTTCATATGCAAGTGATATTCATCCATGTCCACACTGACAGGCTCCCAGATTGTTTCCAACTCTTGGCTTATTTGGGGATCTGTATGAGACACATCCCTGGGTAAGGCAACCACTGGGTCATAAGACAAGAACAGAGCACTCCAGGATTGGTCTTGTTTTATGTAGGTAGAAGGGGAAGTCCAGAGATGTCAAGCAAATTTTCAAAGTCAAGTTTGTGGCCAGGCTGGATCTTAGGTCTTCTGAGTCTTAGTGAAGTATCCACTTCACAACCTGCTTCCACCTTGGTTTCCGTGAGTTGGAGGGAATTTTCTAAAGCAAATGTCTCTAACATAATAGTTTCATTGTGTCCTTGTTTTGGTTACTTTAAGAGTCAACACTCAGTGTGTGAGTTGCCACTGACACAGAGGCTTAGGCCAGTATTCTCAGGCGGTGGCCCTGGGAACAAACTTCCCTTCAAAAACATGGGCCTCTGGGGCTGGACAAAGGCCTTGGATAAAAATGATCTGGAATAAGTGATAAGGATGTAACAATTATCAACTTGGGATCTTGCGGTTCCTCTCACAGAAGGGGGCAAAACACTGCTTTAGTGATCAAAAAGCATCACTCCCGAGTTTATCTTTTAAAGCCAGCTTGCCCTGGAGCAGGTGTATGTGCATGTCTTTGAAAGATAGACAATTATATAAACCTTCTAAGCTCTTAAGTCTTGGGACTGTGTTCTTTTGGGTGTCTGGAGAATGTTTGGCTGGGGTAATGCCATTCCTAAATGCATTTTTTCCCCTCTCCTCCTCCTGTGCCCCAGTTCATATCAATTCCTTAAAGGTTAATTGAGCAACTACTGAGTTAAAGCAGTGGACTGCTGGGACAGAATACAGTCCTGCCATTATAACACAAGACAGTTGGAAGGAAGTAACTCACTTGAGTGCTGAGCCCAGGAGAAAGAGCTCCGGAGTCAGAGAGGGCATAGGGGGCACAGAGGTGAGGCTGAGCTAGAGCTTAACAGATGTGAGGGAATCGGTCTGGAGGATGAAGGAAAGCAGGCACCATAAGACCAGAAGACTGCAGCTCCCTTCCTCTTACCCTCACATAGCACCCCCTTTTCCTCCCACCTGATGGTAGCCATGTGCAAAAAGAATCCAGCATCCCACAGGGGAGAGAAGCAAGTGTTCAGCATCCACCATGCTCCGTGCACCCTGCAGTCCTGTGCCTGTGAAATGCATTTCACACCTCATCTGTTCCCTAAATGAGACATGAGAGCAGTTGACACCTTGTTTACATTTGTGCTATCTTGCCCAATGGCATGGATAGCTCCACCTCAAATAATGTAGTGAGGTCCTCACCCCTCTCTCTTTAGTCTGGATCTATGTGGCTCTTTGGATGCTTGCAGGCATGCAGGAGGCCTCTGACATCTGGAGAAATGTGAGGAGCCGTTGGCCCTCAGTGCCACCTACATGGAGGAAATGGCCTTTCTTCTAGGCTGACAGTGCTGTACTGAGGCATACTTTATGTAAACACAATGCAGAGATCATAAGTGTACAGCTAGAAGAACTTTAACTTTTGCATATACCTGTGTCACCAACACCCAGATCAGTGTGGAGAATATTCTCACCCCTGGACATTCCCCCTTTCCCCTCTGTAGTCAAGAGCCCTCTCCCTAAAGATAACCACATTTCTGACATTTACCTCCGTGGATAAATTGTGCCTGTTCTAGAATTTCATGTACATGAAACAAATAGTGGGTGCTCTTTGATCTCTGGCTCCTTCTGCTCAAATGATGCACATTGCTGCATGTGTCGGTTACTTGTCCCTTTGAATGCCAGAGTAGAACTCCATTCTATAAGTGAACTACAGTTTAGTCATTGGCCTTTTGGTGGATTTTTTTTGGTCTATTATAAATAAAACTGCCATGAGTATTCTTATGCAAGGTTTTATGATTTCATATACTCATTTCTCGTGGGGGTCTAGGTCTAGTAGAATTTCTTGGTTGTAGAGTGGATGTATTTCAACTTTATAGGAAACTACTAAATAGTTCTCCAAAGTGATGATACCATTTCACATCCCTACTATCAGTGTATACAAGTGCTTGTTGCTTCTTCTGGTCAGAGGTAATAAAATTATGTTCAAAACCATTGGAAAGCAGCACAAATTAATTCAAGGAACATGAGATAAAAGACATTATTTTGGAAAAAAATAGCTAGAACCTCAAAAGATTTCCTGTGCAAGAATCTTTATTGCCCCAAACAATCTCTCTTCAATGTCCTGATTTTGCCTAAAAACATACAGCAGACTTTGTCTCCTTCACATAATATGCTTGTAGGATGTAAAAGCTGCACGCCAGAAGTGGCACTTCAGTCATGCACAAATCAGCCATTTGCCCACCTTTCCCCAAGTTAGATTGATAATACTTCCATTTTTAGCAATCCAATGAATATTTGTGCATAACTTACACAGTTTAAAATTTTTGTGCTTTGATAATTAATATGGTAAAGCATTTTGCTTATTATCAATATTTTTCCATAGTGAATTGGATTTTCCTATCTTTCGCCCATATAGAGGTCAGTCTCTCAGGCTAGTATGAGGGACCCTAGTTTTGGGTCCTAATTATTTTAAAAAATCCCCAACATTCTCTGGTGGTTTGTTTTTTTCCTATTGCTATTTGCTGCTGTTATTAGGTGCTGTAGAGTCAGATCTGACTCATTGCAACCCTGTGTACAACAGAAGGAAACACCCCCTGACACTGTGCCATTCCTGGCACTATGTTAGTCCTTCTCTGCTATTCATAGGGTTTTCAATGGCTGATTGTTTTAGGATTGTTTTGGGAGTGGGATGCCAGATCCTTCTTCCATTTTTGCAGTGCCGGGGATCAAATCCAGGGCCTCAGAGTGTGCAAAGCAAGCATTCTATCAACTGAGCTAAACCCTTGTTGTTGTTGTTGTTAGGTGCTGTCAAGTTGGGTCCAGCTCATAGTGACCCTCATAGGGTTTTCAATGGCTGATTGTTTCTGGATTGCCTCAGGAGAGGATTGCCACTTCCTTCTCCCATTTTTGTGGTGCAGGAGGATTGTGAGTTCAAGGTCAGCGGCAGCCTGCAAAACTTAGCAAGACCCTGCCTCAAGATAAAAAATTAAAAACAGGCTAGGGGTGCAGCCCAGTGGTAGAGCATTTACAAAGTATGTACAAAGCCCTGAATTCAAGTCCCCAGTACCACACACACATACACACACATACACAAGAGTACTACTTGATCATCATAAAACATTTAAATAATAGAGAAAAGTTTAGAGATATATAAAAATTCTGCTCTATTCTACTGCCTGGAGATAAAACAAAACTCAGAAATAAACTTCTCATTAAAATCACTTCAAACATCTCTCTATGCAAATATACAGAAAACTAATTATGTATATAGGTAAAGGTTTAGAAGAGTTGCTTTCAAAATGCAAAACAAATTGTATTTGAAATAGCCACACTTGAAGTAGGTATTTCTTTATTGTAAAAGACATTAGTCCTAAAAGATTCTTTGTCATGAAAAAGTTTGGAATAATTTTTGAACCACAAAAATTTGACTTTGGATGGTATCTTTCCTAATCTTTGCTATGAAAGGTGTAAAAATTATCAAAAATATTCTTTTTCTATCCTCAACACTTCTAATTTTGTTACCTCAGTATTTTAATGTTGTTAAGTTTTGTAATATTTGAAGACTTTTTCCTAACTGGACCTGCTACTGTTGTCCATTTTTCTTTTATTTTTAAACAGATCATCAGCCTTTCTTTCACCTTGGCATTTCCATTTCATTTCTTTATTTTGATTTATTGTTTTTTTATGTATATTTTATTATTCTGATAACATTTTTCATGAAGACCTCATAGGTGTGAGATTTCCTGAGTTCGTGCATATTTCAGAGTCTTTCTCAGTTCCCTTTGTCTTTGAAGAATGACTTAGGTAGGTGTACAGTATCAAGTCACATCTTCTTTTACTCAGACCTTTATGGCCATCACACCATGGTCTACTTGCTGATATTAAAGGTTTCTTAGGGTAAAGCTGCCAAACTCTGCCAATAGGGGTTCACTGGAGGGCACACATGTCTGTAGAAGACTTTCTCTTTCTGTCTTGATGCCTATTTGATTCTTTCCTTTTAAAAATTCATGTATTCTAAACTGGGCACAGTGGTGCATGCCTTTAATCTCAGTGACTCTGGGAGCTGAGCCAAGAAGATCTCGTTTCAAGGCCAGAGGTGGCCTGTGTAACACAGTGAGACCCTGTCTCAAGATAAAAAATCTAAAAATGGGTTGGGGGGTGCAGCCCAGTGGTAGAGCACTTGCAAAGTATGTATGAGGTCCAGGGCTCAACCACCATGTACTCAAAAAAAAAAAAAAAAAAAAAAAAAAAAAAAAAAAAAAAAAAAAAAAAAAAAAAAAAAAAAAAAAAAAAAAAAAAGCAACAAACAAAAATTCATATGTTTTAGTGGCTCCTCTCAAGATTACAATGTGTACTTTTGATTTATCAAAGTTTAATATTACAAGGAACGTTTAACCTCTTCTTGGACAATGTTAAAATATTTTAACTCCATTTAACCTCCTATCAACTCCAGTACATTTTCTTGTATATCTCAATTCTCTCTATTTTAAACCACATGAAGCTCAACTATTGCTATCATTTTGTACAGGAAACAGGGATTTGGGTGAACATGTACTTAGCTTTTCCATGTTCTTTCCGTCCTTGGTCTCCAAGCTTCCAGGTGGAATAATTTGCTCTATAGGAAGAATAGCCCGGTCATTTCCCTAGGTGTGATCTGAATCTGCTGCTGGGTCCCCTGGTGGTTTGTTTTGGTCATTACTTTACCCTCATTCTCCACATGTATTTCTGCTGAGCATTGACGTCCAGCTTGAGTAGCCTTTTGGTATTTGGATGCAGCTTCTGTGATCTTCTCATGCTATGGCTTCCCGTAAGCGGCAGCCACCTGCAGCCTGCAGGCTGCCCTTGATGGAGACAAGGCTGACTCCATTTCTTCTGGTTCGATTGCTAATGGCTTTTATATCCCATGCCGCCTTTGGTCCTTCCTGCCTCATGTTTAGATGGGTTGGTAAGAAAGCCTCAGAGCGTCCTTTGGCACCAGTAGGGGAGCCAAACCATCCTGTGCCATCAGGGATCTCACTGCACCAGTCCCCACCTGTGGAAAGCCCTGGCAGCCTCTCTTATGGTTCCCTGAAGCCATTTTGGGTCCCCCTGACAGACCTGCCCTGTGTACCCCAAGACGGCAATTAGACATGCGTTGAGCCTTCTCACACTCTCTTTTTGTAGTTGCCTTTTGCTGTTAGATACTGTCGAGTGGGGCCTGCTGACTCATAGAGACCCTAGAACAACAGAACGAAACGCTCCCCAACACTGTGCCATATATGCGCTCTTTTTATGCTGAGCCCATTGTTGCAGTCACTGTTTCTTCTCATTCTGAGTGGTGCCACATCGGCAAAAGGAGGGCCAGGCGCCTTATGCCATTCCTGTCACTAAGGTTGACTCTACTTTGAGGAGGCAACTCTTCCCTAGGTGTTTCTTGAATGCCTTCCAGGCTGGGGGGCTCATTTTCTGGCACTATATCTGGCAGTACTTCTCTGCTATTCATAGGGTTTTCAGTGGCTGATTGTTTCAGTAGTGGGGGCCAGGTCCTTCTCCCTAATCTGTCTTAGTCTGGAAGCTCAGCTGAAAACTGTCCACCATGGTGGTGCTGCTGGTGTCTGAGATACCGATGGCATAGCTTCAGCATCACAGCAACACACAAGCCCCCACAGTATGGCAGACTGACCGACATATGGGGTTTCCAGAGCTGAAGTCTAGAGAGCAATACTGTGGGCAGAGTGAAAGGTTGGCCCCTTGGAGATTGCAGGCAGTGCTTCTGGGAGGAAGGAACGTGGTTGGAGGGCTCGGATGGCCTCCCATCTGACTGAAGAATATTCTGGTGGGTCACTTGGAAACTTCCAAGATATCTGCACATTGGGATGAATTGGATGCGGTTTCGAACACACTGTAATGTAATGATGGGCTTCTTCGAACTTCTATTCCGAGAGCTACTGAAGTCCAACAGGACTAATTCCTCCAGTTCATCACATCTCTATGGATGTGACCTCACAATAACAAGGCAATTCTTTTGTCATGACTGTGGATTAGCAAGTGTGTCCTCTTAAAGCTTCAAGGATTTGGGGGAAGGAATAGTAGTGGTAAGAATGGAAAAGAAAGAACTGATTGTTTCCAGTCTCTACATCAGTGGAGTGACCCATGTAGGGCATGAAACAGAGCCCTGGCAAACAAAACAGACAAAAGGGACAAAAACTCAGTAATTTCCTCTTGACTGGATCAATAGGGCTTGGGTGTGAGGGCGGGTTATTGGCAATCATGGTGTGTGCGTGCGTGCGCTCGTGCGTTTGTGTTTGTGTGTGTGTGTGTGTGTGTGTGTGTGTGTGTGTGATTATGACTGAGTTAGTGTTTCTGAAGAACTCTGCTGTGCAGAATGATGAACACAAAGTGCGAATCTCAGGCAGTACCCCAGACGGCATGGAGTGTGGGTGATGATGAGCTGAAGGTCACAGTTTGCTGGGCTGCTTATGGGGGAGGTTCCTGCCTTATGGGCTGCCTTTCTGCTTGGTTAGGCAGGATAGAGGATTTAAGAGTTGGAGAGAATGTTTAGCCCCAAATGATATTTCTGTCCAAACTTGCTCCTATAGCCTGTATTCACCAAATACCTCCATACTGTCCCTAAAAGACCACTATCATGATAAATGCAAATCTTTCCTTTTTTCTCATGGTCTTTTCCTAAAAGTGCTCTTTGAACACTATTATTTTTGGCACCTAGGTCCTAAAACTGAATGGATGTCAGTATTTCACTACTACAGAAGAAAGTGTAAACACATAACCACCTTCACCAATATTTGTGTATATATAATCTCTCTTGCACACATACACACATCAAAACAGTGAAAACTAGGAATGCCAATCTGGATGAATAGTCATTTTAAACAAACTTATTGCCATTAATAGAATAAATAATTATAATAAGAACAAGGTCATAGAGAACATTGAGTCAATAAAACAAAAGAAGAGAATTATGAAACGTTCTCTATTGCTGAAGTAGGGAAGAGTTCTTAGATATAAAAAAAATGTGATGGGAGATGTAAAAAAATATCATTAGAGAAGTCTATTCAAGTATGATTTCTGGAATAACTCAAATAGTTACTGACTCTAAATTCAAATTCCCATGAGCTCTTTCAAAAGTTACTAAAAGAAAATAGGTCTCAACTGTTGGGTGTTGGGAGCAGAGGGAAGATGTACATCAGCCCCTAGTCAGGCAAGTCCTCCTCTGATAATGGCTGAGTTTCACCCACAGATCTTCTCCATGGAAACCCTGCTTTTCATTGTCTACAGAAGTGAGTGTGGCTGTTAGTGAAATGCAGCAATCCACTTATTTGTCTTTATCCCAGCCCTTTTACAACACTTCTCTTCTCTGCTCTTCACCAACAAAACAGGACCAGATTTGCACTGGGTCATTTTCCCAAAGAATGTGACACCAGAAGCGAGAAATTGGTTTTCAGTGGCTTATATCCTCTGAAGAATATTCAGAGTGGAGGCCAGTTGTTCTTAACTTTTTTGTTTTTATAAGGGGACAAAAGTTAATGAATTAGGGTGACCATATAATTTATTTTCCAAATCAAGACCTGAATGAGAGTGAAAATAAACCATTAATGAATAGCTGGGTGCTGTGGCACACACCTGTAATCCTAGTGACTCAGGATGCTGAGGCAAGAGGATGATGAGTCCAAAGCCAGAGGTAGCCTGCCTAACTGAGTGAGACCTTGTCTCATAATAAAAAGTAAATATGGGCTGGAGTGAAACTCAGTTGTGGCACACCCTGGGTTCAATTCCCCAGTACTGCTACCAATCCCCCCACCAAAAACAAAAACAAAAACAAAACAACCCCCCCCCAAAAAAAACCCAAAAACCCAAATCCAAACCAAACCAAAACCAAAGAAAAACCAAACCAAACAAAACCCTTTAATAACTGTGGTAGGACAAAGAGCAAAATGGGATCACCAGGCCCCCAACTTATGATAAAAATAAAAACATAACCCCTATCTAGGTCCCATTGATTTATTGCAACATTCAAACTAAAACACACTTAATATCTAACATAAACATGGTTATATAATTTTTATTTTCATTCTTCCCTGAGGAGAGAAACATATGATAATCTAGTGAAAAATGTACCATATAATGTGACACATGCTGTCTTTTCTCCTGACTGTCCTAAGGTAAGATAGTCATAAATAGAACTTAAATAAATCTGTTATATAAAACAATGAGCAATGGTGATTGTCACAGAAAATAGATTTAAGAGCCTTGGTTGCTGCTGGTAAAATATTCTTGGAGCTCAGAGAAAACTGAAGATATCAAAAATGTGAAAGAAAAGAAAAGAAAAGGTGCATGGAGAATAGATAAAGGATATCACCTATACTTGTAGCACTATCTAGAGAAAAAAGGTAAGAAATGTTTTTTCCTAAGATTAAAAACAAAACAAAATCTTGCCAAAACATAATTGTAGCAGTAAGGAAAAATTCCCTAAGGGCCAAATGAGCTGAGTATATATTTTACGTTCATACAATGAGGAAATGTTCTTTTTGCTCCATGCCTTTAGGTTTGCTAGCTTTTTGATAATAGCTGTTCTATAAGTTTGAGGTGACATCTCATTACTGTTTAGATTTGCATTTCCCCATTGGCCAATCATGTTGAGGAATTTTGCATATACTTATTGTCCACTTGTCTATCTTCTTTGTTGTTGTTGTTAGGGGCTGTTGAGTTGGTGTCCGACTCATAGTGACCCTATGCATAACAGATGAAACATTATTGTTGTGCTTCTCTGCTATTCATAGGGTTTGCAATGATGGATTGCTTTTTTTGGGAGTGGGTTGCCAGGTCTTTCTTGCAAGCCTATAGCACCTGGCGTTCCCAGCTGGTCTGCCATCCAAGTACTAACTGGGTCTGACCCTGCTTAACTTCTGAGATTTGATGGGATTGGATGCTGAATTAGTATAGCTGCAGGCTCTGTCTTCTTTTGGGAAACTTTAATCCAGGGCCTTTGCCCATTTTTTAAAATTGAGTGTTTTGTTTTATTATTCTTTAGTTGAGTTCCTCATCTTTTTGGTACATTAATGCCTATCAGATGTATGGCTTGTAAATATTTTGTCCCAGTCTATATGCTGACTCTTTATGCTGTTGCTTATTTCTTCTGCTGTGTAGACACATTTTAGTATGATGTTATACTATTTGTCTGTTTGTGCTTTGTTGTCTGTGCTTTTTGGGTCATATCCAAGAAATCTCTGCCAGACCAATCCCATTGAGTGTTCCCCTTATGTTTTCTTCTAGTAATTTTACAGATTTAGGTCTTTCATTAAGTTTTTAACCCATTGTGAGTTGATTTTTGTATATCCTGTAAGACATGAGTATAATTTTATTCTTCTGCAGGTGGACTTCTAATTTTCCCATTGTTATTTATTGAAGATATTGTCTTTTTCTTATTTTGTGTTCTTGCCATCTTTGTTGGAAACAATTCACCACAAATGCAATAATTTATTTGTGGGTTCTCTATTGTATTCCTTTTGCCTATGTGTCCTGTTTTTATGCCAGTACCATCATGTTTTGGTTAATAAAATTTTGAAATCAGGCAATGTGATGCCTTTGGCTGTGTTCTTTTTGCTCAAGATTGCTTTCACTACTTGAGGTATTTTGTGGTACCTTGCAAATTGTAGGGTTGTTTTTATTTCTGTGAGATTGAATCTATAGATTGCTTTGGATAGTATAAACATTTAGGAACATAAACTCTTTTAGTCCATGAACATGAAAAGTCTTTCCACTTACTGATATCATCTTGAGTTTCCTTCATCAATGTTTTATAGTTTTCAGTTTGTAGATAATTTCACAACTTTTGTTAAATTTATTCATAAGCATTTTATTTTTTGTGGGTGGCATGAATGAGATTGTTTTATTGATTTGTTTTTCAGATTGTTGCTAGTGTATTCTTCTATGTTGACATCATATTCACCCACTGTACTGCATGTTCTACCAGTTGTTTTTGTGCAGTCTTAAGGGTTTTGAGATGGGTTGGAGGGACCCAGGCCTCCTAAGGGGCATCTGGCAGGGTTGAAGAGCAGTTAAGCATTGCAAGAATGTTGATTTCATGTTAATTCCCAGATGAACCTTGCTTTTTCTTTCCTTTGAAAACCTGAACTCTGGGGAACAAGTCACTCAGTCACTCCAGCCAACCAGGCCTTCAGCAAACACCTCTACGGGCTCCAAGTCAGGCTGCTGCTTTAAACTTCACCCCGAGAAACACTCCACTCCAGCTGCCACCACCACTGGCATGGAAGCCTCGACCCTGCTCCACAAGGCCATGCTGTGGCCACAACATCCAGACAACCTGCCTTGGCCCTCAAAGGGTGTATCCCAGTCAAGGCACACCCCATAACTTCAGCTGACCTTGCCCAAGCTGATTCTCACCCAAGATGGGAAGGGGAGCCACCTCCTCTGTAACTCAGCAGGAAGCCGTGACTGGTGCAGTGCAGGACTTGTGACTTGTCCTTGTGCAAGGCCTATAATTGGTCCTTTTGTGAGGTCTGTGATTGGTAGAATTGAAAGCTGTTCTGTAAGTGGTGCAAATGCAATCTTTCATTTGCATACCTCACTCAGGCCACACCCCCTCCTGGCTCACTTTGGAAGCAGAGACACTCTAGTTCTCAGGACCCGGAGCCCTAAACCCCCGGGTCTGTTAGTTCAGTCCACAGGCTTGTGGAGGTCAAGGCTCAGAACTGGCAACAGTGAGGAAACTGCCCTTTGCCTGTTTGGGATTTCTGTTGAGAAACCAGCAATGGATTGGTAATAATGTCATCTACAGTTTATCTTCCCCCACATGTCTGTCAGTTTGCTGTACTGTGGGGGCTTGAGTGTTGCTGTGATGCTAAAAGCTATGCCACTGGTATTTCAGATACCAACAGGGCCACCCATGGTGAACAGGTTTCAGCTGAGCTTCCAGACTAAGAGAGACTATGGAGAAGGAACTGGCAGCCCATTTCCAAGACAATCAGCCACTGAAAACCTATAAATAGCAGAGAAGCACTGTCAGATATAGTGCTGGAAAATGAGCTCTCCAGATTGGAAGGCACTCAAAAGACCACTTGGAAGAGTTGCTTCCTCAAAGTAGAGTGTATCTTAATGACAGGAATGGAGTAAAGCCCCAAAGACCTTCATTTGCTGACGTGGCACTATTCAAAATGAAAAACTATAAACATTCATTAATAATTGGAATGTGGAATGTATGTAGTGTGAATCTAGGAAAATTAGAAATTATCAAAAGAGAAATGGAGCATATAAACATTAACATTCTAGGCATCCATGAGCCAAAAATGGACTGGCCATTTCGAATAAGATAATCATGTGGTATACTGTGCTGGGAATGACAGATGAAAGAGAAATGGGATGGCATTCATCAATAAAAAAAGACATCTTAAGCTCTTTCTTGAAGTACAATGTTGACTGTGATAGATTATCCATACATCTACGAGGAAGACCAGTTAATGTGACTATTATTCAAATTTATGCACCTACCACTAAGGCCACAAATGAAGATAGGGAAGATTTTTACTAGCTTCTGCAACCTGAAATAGATCAAACATACAATCAGGATGTACTGATAACTACTGGGGAGTGGAACACAAAAGTTAGAAACAAAGAAGCAGGTCCAGTAGTTGGAAAATGTGGCCATGGTGACAGAAATGAAGCTGAAGATTGCATGATGGAATTTTGTCAGACCAATGACCTTTTCACTGCAAATACGTTTTTTTTGCTAACATACATGGTGACTATACACATAACTATACACATTACTACATTTGTGGAAAGAGATGATGGAAAAGCTCAATATCAAAAGTCCCAACAAGACTAGGAGCTGATTGTGGATTAGACCATCAAATGCTCATTTCCAGGTTCAAACTGAAACTGAAGAAAACTAGAAAAAGTTTACGAGAGCCAAGGTATGACCTTAAGTATATCCTACCTGAGTTCAGAGACCACCTCAAGAACAGATTTGATGTGTTAGACATTAATGATTGAAGACCAGATGAGTTGTGGCATGACATCAGTGACATCATTCATGAGGAAAGCAAAAGTTATTAAAAAGACAGAAAAAAGAGAAAAAAACAAATTACACGTCAAAAGATACTCTGAAACTTGCCCTTGAATCAAATAGCTAAAGCAAAAGGGAAGACAAGATGTTCTTTTATTTCATGTTAAACCATTGTTGCGGCCACTATGTCAATCCATCTCTAGCTAAGGGTCTTTTTTTTTTCTTTCCGGTACTAGGAGTTGAACCCAGGGCCTCGCGCCTGCATGCTTTGCAAGTGCTGGACCACTGAGCTGCGCCCCCGGCCCTTTTTTTTTTTTTAACTTTTTTGAGACAGGGTCTCGCTAAATTACGCAGACTGACTCTGGTCTCGAACTTGCGATCTTCCCGCCTCCGCATCCCGAGCCGCTGGGATTACAGGCTTGCGCCACTGTGCCTGGCTAGGGTCTTTTTTTAAATTTGCCACTCTCGGAACATGATGTCCTTCTCCAGGGATTGGTCCCTCCTGACAACATGTCCAAAATATTTAAGACGTAGTCTAGCTATCCTTGCTTCCAAGGAGTACTCTGGTTGCACTTCTTATAGGACAGATCTGTTGGTCCTTTTGGCAGTCCATGGTATATTCAATATTTGTCTCCCACACTGTAATTCAGAAGCATCAATTCTTCTTCTGTCTCCCTCATTCACTGTCCAGCTTTCACAGCATATGATGCATCTGAAAATACGATGGTGTGAATCAGGTGAACAATATACTCACTTTATCTTGCAGTTGAATATAACTTCCCCCTCACCAAATGTGGAAGCTTAGTTAAAGGAATCATAAGTGGACATCTTCATTTTTCCCCTGTCTCTACAATAATTGTTAACTAGGCACGTTTTTCTAATTTCCTTGCATCTAGGTTTGCTCATGTGATTAAGTTCTGGAAAATGAGATGTTAAAGCTGTGTCTAACTTAGAAAAGATGTCCTTGAAATGAAGGGCTCACTCCCTTCTCCTTCCATCCTGCTGTTCAGAGTATGGCTCAAAGGATGAGCTATTTTTATTCTACGGACAGGCATTGTAGGAGCTTGGCTCAAAGATGAATTTAACAAAACGGAAATTTCTTACCAAGTTCTGATAAATTTTTGCCTGTTTTAAGCCTCTAATATGTTGTTGTCACATGTAGCCAAATTAATACCCACACGTAACTTCCCCTTCATGTACATCCCATTGACTTAGCTGACTCACCCCAATATTATCTCTTAAGGTAAGATCCTTTCTCCATGGAACACTGCCTTGGACGTGAATCTGCAATTTACTTGACACTTTGAGTTTGGGGAGCCCGTCCCTCCCTTTCCACCTGACTGGCCCAAACTGCCATGCGTACATTTCCAAGGTGAGCATGCGCAGACCTTTCTTCCCTCCTTTATTTAAATGCTGTCTGCTGTAATATCCACCAAATATTCCAGTGAGATATAGGAGCCTGAGTCCTGGTCAGGTTTGGACACACGCTGAGGATTTAAAAATCGTGCGTGTGTCATTTTCAAGAGGAAAGATCCATGGCTTTCCAAGCAGATTTCAGAGGTCATTGATTTAAGACTATGGTGCCCTCCACCCAGTGCTGGGGGATTGAACTCAGGGCCTTGCATGTACTTCGCAAGGGCCCTATCACTGAGCTGCATTCTCAGCCCCTTTCAAAAACTCTCTTAATCCTGAGACAGGATCTCACTAAGTTATGCAGGCTGCCTCTGGCCTCAGACTCGTCATCCTCCTACTTCCACCACCCCAGTTTCTGGGATTCCAGGCAGTGCCACAGTGCCCAGCTTAAGACCGTGGTGTTTACCAGAACCGTGGTACCAACAGAACTACCTGGCCCTGTCTCCTGAGGGCTGTCTGAGTAGAGGTCCCATCCACACTGAGGATTCAAATCGCAGCACAGGGTCTGATGTCAGTCACTTCTGAAGTTTGCTGTTTACCCAACAAGCCCTACAGAGAAGCCAGTGGCACTCTTTATAAAAACTCGTTAGGCCAGGTTCAAGCACCTCATCGTTAGGGAGTTCTGAGCCTCACTGTTTCTCACCTGCTTCGTCTTGACACTTCTAACTACTCTCTCTGCCTTTAGTTTCATCTCCTCCTGTCTGGACTCTTTGCCAGTGTGAACTTTTAACAAGGCAAAATTCAAATACATAAGGAACACAGAGTACTCAATAACAAGCCAACTAATGACCAACTGATTAAAAAAATGAGCAAAAGACTTGAATAAACATGTCTTTTAAAAAGATGTACAAATGGGCAATGAATACATGAAAAAATGCTCAACCTCACTAATCATTGGGGAAATAAAACCATGATAAGATATCACACCTGTTAGAATGGTTATTATAAAAAAACAGAAGAGATAGAAGTTACCAAGAATGCAGCAAAAAGAGAACCCTTGCACACTGTGGATGGGCACATACATTGGTATAGCCATTATGGAAAGCAATTTGGAAGCTCCTCCAGAAACTAAAAACTCCTGTATGATCCTGCAGTCTCACTACTGTGTACATGTGCAGAGGAAGTGAAATCAATATATCAAAGAAATGTCTGCACTTCCATCTTTACTGCCCAGAAATGAGCCAGGCACAGAAAGACAAATACTACATGATCTCACTTGTATTTGGAATCTAAAAAAGTTGAACACGTAGAAAGCTGGATGAGGAAAGAGGCAGTGCTGGTGCAAGGGCATGAGGTTGCTGTTAGCAGGAGTAAGTTCAGGTGATCTATTGGGGGGCAAGATGACGATAGTTAGCTATAACACGTTGTATATTTCAAAATTGTTGAAGAGATGCATTTGAAATGTTTTCACCACAAAGAAATGATCATTATGTACACTGGTGTATATGTTAGTTGGTCTGATTTGATCATTCCACAACATACACCTAAGTCAAAACACCACACTAGACTATAAAAGCATATGCAATTATCTGTCAATTAAAATTAAAGTGAAATAAATTCTCCAAAAATAAAAGGAAAAAAAGGAAACAAAAAAGGCAAAACCTAAAGCATTCTGGGGCATGTCATTTGAGCCTGTTTGCCCTTCTAGATCCCACTTTTTTATGGGTGATCGGGTTATTTGGAGATGGGCTGGCTGTGCTGAATGGACCTGCCCTTGCTTGCTCTCTTGTCCTTGGAAGATCAACAGAGTCTTCCCCCACCTTGGGGATGGCCTTCGAACATCCAGACAGATTTGGGAGGCTGGCAGCTCCTGTGAAAGGTTCTGGCCTGTTCTGTGGTGGGGCACATCTGATGCCCTGGGGAGATGTCCTGTCTTCTGTTCATCCTTACCTTTAGCCCATGGATGAGTAAAAGGATCACCCAGCAGTGAACTGTGGCTGGTTATTTTGATTTTGACAGATCAGAATGTGTGATGATTTGGTGGATGGCAGCCCAGTTGAGAGTTGGAGGCCACATAAGCTTTGTTCTTCTTCCCATGCCAAGTACGTCATAGATAGGTAAAGAAAGCATGGTGAGGCATTAGGGCTTTGTTAGGAATTGATGGAATAAATAAAATCACAATGAGATTCTTCAACTACTGGGGGAAGAAACGTGTTTTTAAGCACTTTGGAGCTTCCAAGACCTTCATTGTGCTAGTTAAGGCAGTGTGTTAAGTGTATGTAATACTTCATCAAGCTGAGTCTCTGAGGCTTTCTCAACCTTCTTCGGACCATCTTAAAAGCGTCTGTGTTTTGGTGCTTTCACTTATTCAGGTTTGATGATTGTTTTGCTTTCTTGAAGGAAACTTTAAGTACATTCTCAACATCCACAACCTAGTTTGGATTAATCACTTCTTCTCGTCTTTGTTGTATGGTTATATTTTCTACCACAGTAACTTTTGTGGTCACACTCATTAGGAGCCGTGGATGTACAGGAGGACTTTCAGCTGAACGTCACAGCATATGAATGAGCAAAATAGCAGTTTACATTTCCTTAGTTTCTCCCACTTCCTCATTATTATCATGAAGACCATGCTTAGACCTTGGTGCCACGTCTACCAGTCTGATGCAAAGTGAGAAAAGAATTGTCCCCTGTTCTGAAGGTGCTCACACTTGCCATCTGCCGTGCCATCCCACACACCATCTATCTTGGGCTCCCTCTTCCTGGGCTTCCCTCTTTGTGGGCTGCTCATTTCTGGGGCTCCCTCCTCCTAGGGCCCCCTATTCCTAGGGCTCCCTCTTCCTGGAGCTCCCTCTTCTTGGGGCTTTCTCTTTCTGGGGCTCCCTCGTCCTGGGACTGCCTCTCTGGCAGTTGATGTTCATGCCCATTTCATCTGGCCTCTCATGGGAGCCTTGCTTCCCTGGGCCACACTCTGTGGTGGACCACTCTCCCCACCTGTCCCCCAGGGGCTGTCCCAGTCAATAGCAGGAAGTGTGTTTGCATGGTCTGTGTATGCCCAGCTCAGGACTCTAGCCACAGGAAGGTTTCTGAGTGGTCTAAGGATGAAGGAGAGCAGTGG
Organism: Pedetes capensis; assembly: GCA_007922755.1. Classification (NCBI taxonomy): domain Eukaryota; kingdom Metazoa; phylum Chordata; class Mammalia; order Rodentia; family Pedetidae; genus Pedetes; species Pedetes capensis. The sequence continues at coordinate 216,617 of VMDO01000263.1, read as the reverse complement.
ACATAGAAGGTGGGGGGACTAGGTGGGGAGCCATTCCAGATGCTGGATAATCAGGGGAGCAGGAAAGCAGGGGCAGGGAAATCTGTCCAGTTCATTTAGAGGAAGAGTCACAAAAGCGCCCGACTGGGTGTCCTGAGCAAGGGAAAGAGAACATCAAAGGTGGCTGATGCTTTTGGTCTGGCTTAGAAGGCTGGGGGCGCGTGGGTGAGGGAGAAGGAATATTTCATGTAGAAACAGTGTCTTCAGGGGTTTGAGTCTGATAAGATATGTGGTACTGTAGCCACGTGGACAGTTCTGACCTACTGGTGCCCACTGGCTGTTTCTTCCTCTGTTGAGCCTTCATTTCCAATATGTAATTTAAACTCAATTTTATACAAAATTTTCTTCCCTTTTTATTTTAGACTCCCAAGTGAACGTGTTTGTTTGAAGGGATAAACACTTGAAAAGAGTAAACAGTTGAAAAATTAAAATATGAATAATTTACAAGCTGCCAGTCATTGTGTTGATGGTGAAATTATGTGTTCGTTGAATGCTGATTATGTTTAAATATCTGCTTTGATGTTGCTAAGGAAAATGCACTTTCGTACCTGACTTTTGTGCATTGACTGTATTTTTGTTTATATTGTTCCAAGTTTATTTTTTATTTTTGAAAGAATAAGGACTACTATTTTTGTGAATGTATATGTTAATTTTTAATAAAATGCAAAGAAAGGTCACATGCAAGGGAGAAAAAAATTATCTGAAAACCTATCACTCAGAAAAAACCATTTTTAATGTTTATCAATACAATTCCAGCTATCCCTTTATTAGGCTGCATTGGTACCACTGTGGCATCAGATCCTGGAAGCGAAGCAGGGTCAGGCCTGGTTAGTCCTTGGATGGGAGACCACCTGGGAACATCAGGTGCTGTAGGCTTGAGAGAAGGACCTGGCAACCCACTCCCAAAACACAATCTGCCATTGAAAACCCTATGAATAGTAGAGAAGCACTGACAGTACTGTTTTTTCTATTGTACCTAGGGTCGCTATGAGTCAGACACTGACTTGAGGGCACCTAACAACAACAACAACAACAACAACAACAACAACAACAACATCCCTTTATTAATAGCTAGATAGATGAACAGGCAGATGAAGAGACAGAAAGGGGGGAGAGAACAAAAGTGCAGAGATTGGGATCATAAAGCACATGTTATTCTTCCTGAAAACATGGAAAAGATCCTTTTTTAATTTAGAAGAGACAAATTTGCAGTAAAATCAAAGGAACCCACGATGTCATGCTCAGCCTAACTATTATATTTGAATGAGCTTAATGCGAACCAGCAGTCTTTGTGGGCTGCGTCTCCTTTCCTCTTTTTCCTATTTGATATCCTTTTTTTTGTCAGAATTTCATCCTCTAGTACTTTTGCAAGAAGCGCTCACACACGCTGACTTTTCTAAGTTATTGTATCCTAGAGAAAGTCTGATGCTTTTGCATTTTATACTTGAAGGAACACTTGCCAAGTGTTTTTTCCTTAGCGCATTTGAAACTACTTGTCTGCTACTTTCTGACTTTGATAGTATTGCTTTGAATAAAGCCAAGACCAATTCTTCCCCCATGTGTCTGTCAGCTTGTTGTGCTATGGGGACTTGTGTGTTGCTGTGATGCTGAAAGCTATGCCTCTGGCATTTCAGATACCAGCAGGGCCACCAGTGGTGGACAGGTGTCAGCTGAGCTTCCAGACTAAGACAGACTAGGGAGAAGGACCTGGCAGCTGACTACTGAAACAGCCATTGAAAACCCTAGGATGAGCAGAGAAGTACTGTCAAATAGAGTGCCAGAAAATGAGGCCCTAGACTGGAAAGCATTCAAGAAATGACTGATGAAGAGTTGCCTCCTCAAAGTAGAGTGGACCTTAATGATGGGAAAGGAGTAGAGCCCCTGGGACCTCCTTTTGCTGTTGTGGTGGTGGTGGTGGTGTTAAGTACCATCAAGTTGATTCTGACTCATAGCAATCTTATGTACAACACAATGAAACACTCCTTAACACTGTGCTAGGCACATAATCATTTTATGTTTAAGCCCATTGTTGAAGCTACTGTGTCAATCCATCTAGTTGAGGGTCTTCCTTTTTTTCCTTGACCCACTACTCTCCCAAACATGATGTCCTTCTCCAGGGATTGGTCTTTCCTGACATGTCCAAAATACATCAGGTGCAGTCTAGTCATCCTTGGTTACACTTCTAGGATGGATCTGTTGGTTTTGCTGTTGTGGTATAACTCAAAAAAGAGAAAAAGCATAGGGGCCGCAACAGTGGTTCAAACATAAAAAGGTCGTGTGCATGGCACAATGTTGGGTAGAGTTTTGTTCTCCTGTACATAGGGTTGCCAAGAGTCAGCTCTGAGTCGGTGGGACCCGACAACAACAACAACAAGATCAACTCCTGTTTTTTTCCTGCCCAAATGCTGGCTCTGTGTTTCCTTCTTAGCCACTGTATTGTGAACTACAACACAAACATCCACAAAACACAAAACAGGCTCCTATGCATCCCTCACTAGGTCAAGAAGTGGAACCTCACCAGTGATCCCCATTGCCCTCTGGCTTGGAGAAACTCCTCCATGGAAAGCAACTTCTCATGGATGGCTCATTTACTTGCTGTTTGGATTTTCCCAGATCTTGGGACAGTAATTCTTTATTACTATTATATTTTTAATGCCTTCCAGCGTAGTTTTGAAAATATTTTGTTTGGCTCTTCCTCTGGCTCCCTGCAGTGGGAACCAGGGGCTGTTCTGAATCGTACAGTCCACCATCACGAAAAGCTGAGGCTCCTAAAGTGGTTCCTTCTCCTGGATTTCAGTGACTTTCAGAAGATTTGAGGACAGGTGCTCACTGGGATTTGTTTATTCATTTTTTTAATGACAGGAGGGGAGGTCACTGCCTTTTTTATTTGGTAACTCAATTATCTCTGGAAAACTTCTAGTTCAACAATCAAATTCTTGTTATTGCCTCTTAGATTATCAAGGGCAGTTTCCTGTGGGATGCAATTTCCTTATCTTCTATATCTGTCAATATCTCTATAAGCAAGTTTTCAAATCGAGGTCTCGTTGAGGTGCTGAATACATACAGAAAAGTGTCCAACTTCTGATGAATTTTCACAAGCGGAGTGCATCCACATATGCAATACTTAGCTCAAGAAATCCCATTCTACTACAGTCCCCACATGTCTCTTGTGCCTCTCCCAGAAGGACCTAGTGCTAACAACATAGAGGAGTTATGCTTGATGTTGAACTTATTTAAGCAGAAGTATACAGCCTGCAATCTTTTGTTTCAAACATCTTTTACTCTACAATACACAAATGAGTTTTATCCATGTTGTTATGTGTAGTTTATTAATATGATTGCATAGAACCCTTTTGTATTATTATAATTTATTAACCTGTTTGCGGACTTTCGAATGATCTCAGTTTCTGACAGTAATGAGTGCTATCCACATTCTAGTGCATGTCTTTCAGTGATGATATTTGTACATTTCTTTGCATACTTCCCCCCAAAAGCAGAATTGCTGGGTCATTGAATAGGCTCTTTCTCAAGTTCAGCAGATACCATGTAGCAGTCTTGTGAAGTGGTTGTACCCTCCTGTTGCAGAGACAAATGCTATGACAGATGTGGTTTCTCCACATTGTCACCCTCACTTGGTATTCATTCTCACTCTCTCTCTCTCTGTGTCACTTTGTCATTTTAGATATTCTGGTAGATGGTTTTTAAATAAACTTTATTCATTTTTTCCCCTAACCCGTGCTCTGGATTTCCAAGGACTTTAGCTCTGTATCTTTCAGTACAAGACCTGTCTTCTCTGGATCCCTTCTGGCCATCTCTAGAGTAGGGTGGACTATCCTGAGTGTTGAGATAGTGGTGAGTGCCTGCCCTGCTTGTCTTCCCTTTTCACTATGTGTCTGAACATCTCTTTTTCTACAGTAGGTGTTTTTCTGGCAATTAAATTTCACAGTGCAAATTCTCTTCCTAGGAAACCCCAACCTATACTTTCTGACTTCCTCTTTGAGAAAACTCAAGGGGAAGATAGCAAGCAGCACTGTAGCTTGACAGAGTGCTGACATTTTTTCCTGGTCATTCAGCAAACACTGATCTTGAAGTGCTTTAATTTCTCTGATTTGAATTTGACCTGAAAAAATTGCTGATGAGAACAAGAGTGTCAGGGCTTGGAGTGCTGAGGTTTCAGTCCACACTACTGTAAATGCCTGTTGTGTTTTTTCTGTGCCTGTGATAACAGTCAGCACTTCAATTTCCTGAATGCCAAGGTGAAGCAGGCCTGTGCTTTCTTGCTTGCTAATGGAGGACTTGGGAAAGCAGCAAACCCACGCCGTGCAGAGGCCCCTCTGGGGCTGCCTAGCCCTGTGTGGTGATAACCCACAGTCCTTCCCAAACCCAAGGCCACCTCCCAGAGGTGAGCAGTCAAGCCGCTGGGAGGCTCCCAGAGCTGAGGGCCATGCCCTTGCTGCTGGACGGTGCCTTGGCTGAAACCGACTCTGGCCATTGTGCTTTCCTGCATTTGCCTTTGATATTCTCAGAGCTCACTCCTCCCTTGCCGCTGGTCCTAACAATGCAGAGGGGCCTACTAACCTTTCTTCCCCCTTTCCCTGTTTTTCCTAGCAAAGCTCATGCCTGCCTAGCAAAGTTTCATGCCTGAAACAAAGGATGTTAGCGTCCTCCTAGCCTGGGCTTCACTCAGGGAAGGCTTCCTTTAGAGGTGATTCTGGGTGAGGAGCTACAAGGGTTGGAGGATCTAGGTCAGAAATCCTCATTTTCTTGCTCTCTTGGTGTGAAAAAAGGTCTTACAATCCCAGAGCAGAGAAGAGGCAGCAGCTCCATTAGTCATCCTGGTTCTTGGCCCCTAACTGCACCCTTCTGCGGGGTGCAGATGCCCCTACTCGGGGTCTTAGCAAGAGGGAGAAACAGACCCCGAAAACCAGCCAGTGTGCCCATGGTGAGCGCTCTGACCAGCTGCATCTCAGCCACGAGATTCTGAGGGTAAGGGCTGGGGTTCCCACCTGACCAAGGTCCTCCCCCAGCAGCTGCAGGTGACAGTCTGGAGCCACCCTCTTCCTTGCACCCCTGGGAAGCAGCCACGCGGGGCCCTGGCCGCTCACCCACCTCTGTCCAGCCTCGGCTGGTGGAACAGAGAGAAGCGGCGGGTGCACCTGATGTCCAGGCCCCACCGTCTATGTGCGCCCTAAGGATCCTGGGAGCGCATCCTGGGGTTCAGAGCCAGGTGAAGCCTATGTCCTGCGCCCCACAAATCTTCCAGGAGAGGCCATGCCCAGTGGGTCCATGGTGCCAGAGGCCCGGTCCACAGCTGCCACAGCAGGAGGCTGGACCACACCCACACGGGCCTCCCTGGGTTGCAGGACCCCTGCGGGCGCGATTGTCCTCAGGAGACCCCAGGACCCTGACCTTTCTGTCCTATGCTCCCCGTGGGCCATGGCCTCTCCCACCCATGTGCTGAGGGAAGCCACACACTTCCTTAGCAGGCAGCAAACTGAAGTTGCCTTCAGAAACCCGGGAGGCTGTCCAGGCTGGCGTAGAATGCCTCTTGCTTTACATTTTTATTTTTTACTTTTTGTTTTACTTTTAAAGAAGCGTCTTGTTATGTAGTCCAGCCTTGCCCTTGAACTCAAGATGCTCCCGCCTCAGCTTCCCTAGTGCTGGGATTACAGGTGTGCACCCTCACCCCTGGCTGTTGCTTCCTTTAAGACATGCACTTTTATATGTTTTTGGAGAGGAGAAGTGACACAGTCCTTTTGGATCTGTTTTAGCTTTGAATAGAGTGGGGAGCAGGGGTTCTGGCTCCCAGCACCTCGCCCCATGGGTCTCCCTGCAGAGAGGAGAGGGGATTTCTCAGTGAATTCCAAAACAGCATTTCAGGAACACACTTCAGGAAGCCCAGCTTTCACCTCCCCTTTTCCACAGGGTGTGATCTGTGCAGCTTTTCCTAAAAACAGAGGCTGATTGGGCAGGGTGGCCAGGGTCCAGTGGGTGGCAGGGTTCCTGTGTTGGCAGAGGCCCTCTGGTGTCACTTCTGATGAGTTAGGTAACTCAGCTGGGCTGCTATTGCAGCACTGGCAGCACAGCATTTGGTGGCCAGAGTGGCAGCCAGGGTGAGCCTTTAAACATGGGGATGCTTTTCTGACATCGTGAGTGAAGTTGAGAAACATCACAGCACGTCACAGATTTGATTACTCAGGACTCAGGCAAACTGTAAGTGTGATACAGATGCTGATGCCAGAGCCCTGTGTGCACCACATGTGAGGTACAGCTCTGCAGCGGCTGATGTGCTACCTGGCCTTAGGTCTTGCGTGCAGTCTTTAATTTAAATGAGCTTTCCCCTTCCAAATCTCTTGAGTGAGTCCCCCACGCTGCCCACGTGCCTTGGCCTTTACAGGAAACAAAGTTCCCTGCATTTCACTGTTCTGGCCATAGTTGCTAGGCTGGGCTGCGGCTCTTTAAAGACTCAAGAAGCTGATGGAGATGACCCAGGGCACAGTGATATTTTCTTGGTCCTCCTGGGTCTGGGCACATTTTCGGCTCTGTGGTGCAGACCACGTCCACAGCACCTTTGTGCAGTCACTGACACGTGTGTGCCTGTGCACAGCTGCATATAAACATGCACATGCCGGCATGCACATGTGCATGGAAACACAGGGTGCACTGCCATTCTGGTTTTAATCGATGTTTCCCACCTTTTAAAACTGTCTTGCAGGATGCCGTGGAAATAAGATGCTCAGGAGCATGAAACCTACCTATCAAATGTAGGTGTGAAAACTCCTGGAATATCACACAGTCCAACTATATGAGTTTTTCAGTAGGTACAGCTGAACAAATTGAAGAATAAAGCTTAAAAATGAGGGTTGGACATTTTTACATGTAGGTTTAAAAGGAAGTGGGGTTGATATTGCAAAAGTAAATTTCTATAAAAAATTAAATGTGCAAAAACACACAATATATAATGATAATGGTAAAATCCAATGAAATATAGCAATCACAGAACTCAGCAAATGAGTTACACAGGAACGTATGAAGTTAAAAGGAAAGAAGTTGACAAATGAAGGTAATAGTTGTTGTTAGGTGTCGTTGAGTCGTGTCTGACTCATAGCGACCTTTATAAGGTTTTCAATAGCTGATTGTTTCAGAATTGCCTTGGGAGTGGATTGCCATGTCCTTATCCCATTTTTGTGGTGCTGGGAATCAAACTCGGGACCTCAGAGACTGCAGAGGGGTGCTCTACCAACTGAGCTAAATCCCAGTCCCTAAAGGTAATAGTAGGAAGTATTATTTTAAAAGGTAATAGTAGGAAGTAGTATTTTAAATATTAAGTAGATAAGAGAATAAAGAGAAGTCAATGACAAGATTGGTGAAATGTATTTATGGGTTGTATTCAAATCATGTCTATCCAAAAAAGAACTCATCAAAAGCAAAAATAGAAATTAATACACTTGAAAATAAGAAAAATGATATAGAATTTTTCTTTCCTGTTTATTTTTAATAATTGTTGTTGTTGTTAGGTGCCGTGGAGTCGGTATCCAACTCATAGCTAATAGACCTCATTAAAATAGACAATTTCACAAAAGTGATCAGGGAATAAAAATAATAAGATATCTTTTTAGAAATGATCAAGGACATGTAACTAAGTAGTCATTTGTATGTGTTTATATACACAAGGAAACACTGCCTGGTTTAAAGTCAAGAAAGGTGTGCGTCAGGGCTGTAGCCTTTCACCATACCTCCTCAATCTCTATGCTGAGCAAATAATCCAAGAAACTGGACTTTATGAAGTAGAACACAGCATTGGGATTGGAGGAAGTCTCATTAACAACCTGTGTTATGCAGATGACACAACTCTGCTTGCTGAAAGTGAAAAGGATTTGAAACATTTACTGATGAAGATCAAAGAACACCGCCTTTAGTATGGATTGCACCTCAACATCGACAAAACAAAAATCCTTACAACTGGGTCAGTATGCAACTTCAACATATATGGAGAAGAGATTGAAGTTGTCCACTATTTTGCTTTACTTGGTTCTATAATCAACTCCTATGGAAGCAGCAGTCAAGAAACAAAAAGATGCATTGCATTGGGAAAAGCTGTTGCAAAGACCTCTTTAAAGTGTTGAAAAGTAAAGATGTTACTTTGAAAACGAAGGCACACCTGACTCATGCCATGGTATTTTCAGTTGCATCATCTGCTTATGAAAGCTAGAGATTTAATAAGGAAGACCAGAGAAGAATTGATCCTTTTGAATTATGGTGGTGGAGAGGAATATTGAATATACCATGGACTGCCAAAAGAAGCAACAGATTTATCCTAGAAGAAGTGCAACCAGAGGGCTCCATGGAAGCAAAGATGGCTAGACTGCCTCTGACGTATTTTGGACATGTTGTCAGGAGGGACCAATCCCTGGAGAAGGACAAAATGTTTGGGAGAGTAGCAGGTCAATGAACAAAAGGAAGACCCTCAACTAGGTGGATTGACACAGTGTCTGCATCAATGGGCTAAAACATAAAAAAGATCTTGTGGCTGGCACAGAATCGGAGAGTATTTCATTTTGTTGGACATAAAGTCTCAATGGATTGGACCTGACTCGATGACACTTAACAACAACAATAACAACATATACACAGGTGAGAATAAGTAGCATTCTATGCCAATTGTGCTGTGACAGATTCTTCCTGGCTGATAGTGACAATCAGTGTCTTAGAGTAGAGCCTACTTGTAATGACCTGGGTGACCTTAACCTGTAGTCATAGCAGCAAAGTAGGGTTAGTCAAACCCTGTGAACAGCAGAGAAGCTCTGACATAGTGCGGGGCGTGGCACATTGTCTGGGGGTGTTTCATTCTCTTGTACATAGGGTTGCTATGAGTTGGACCCCATTCGATGGCACCTAACAACAACAAAGTTGAGGGCTGGGTTTATAATGGTAGAGGGCTTGTAAGTGTCTCTCCTGGGGGGAAAGGGAGGACCATAGGCCAAGGCCCATGAGACCCCTTCCCCCTCCTGGTGGTGGAGCTGGACATAAATGCTTTCCAGTGTTCTCTGTGAGTCTCCCACACCCCTGAAGCAGCCCCAATAACCTCATGTTTCACCAAGCGTAACTGAGCGCGATCCTTCCTTTGGTCTGCACCTTCTTGGTTTCTGGAGGTGAATGGACATCACTTTGATGTCTTCCCAGGAAAATCAGTAAACACATAAAAATCTGTCAGTACAGATTGCATGGATGGAAAAATAATTCTATGGGGCAATATAAAAATGACTGATTACAAGAAAAATAGGGAAAATGGAATAGAGCATGAAAAACATTATAAAAAAGCATCTAAAAACAACCCCTAGAAATCCTGTTAGGTTTTAGGGGTGAATTCTTTCAAAACATTATATGAGATAAAATTCTTGTGTCACTTGAAATATTTGAGTATAAAAAGTAAGTCTCCCCATCTTTCTTTTTCTCTTGTAACCGAGATAACTGCCAAGAACTATAAACCAATTTCTCTTAGACATGGAAAAGCAAAATCCTAAACAAATGATAACTGCGTGAAACCTAAGATATGAAGGAAATCATGTGCTATGATTAAGTCTGTCTTTCTAATTATTTTTGTATCTCTTTATGTTAAGAAGGCATGGTGTGAGGGGCTAGGGGTAGAGACTCTGTGTATGTGTGAAAGAGAGAGGGAGAATTGGACTTGTGAAATACACATTCAAAGATAGTTCTCCTTATGAATTTTTAAGTCTATATTTACAAAAATATTTAAACCATAAAATACAACATCCATAATAAAATTAATAAAACATGATCTTAGAAGTGCCACCTTGGAAAGGGCCATCTGCTTGGTCATCTGGGTGAGCCCAGAATCTGGGGGGCTCAGCATAATTACAGTTTATTTCTTGCTCATATCCGAGCCAGACGTAGTCACAGCAAAGGAAGAAGGCAAACTGGAGGGTCACTTTGGATTTTTTAAGAGATTACCTCAGTTTTTCTCATAGTCCTTTGGCAGAACTTCGTTGTTTGGCCAAATTGATCTACAGGGGAAGTGAGGAGTGTAGAGAAGCCGTGATGATTTGGTTAGCATTTCCGTTCTCTGCCTTTGCTGTAGCATGAACAGGACCAGGGTCCTGGGGTGATGCAGTGGCACAATGAATTCCCTAGCACCGTCTCAGGCATGGGCTCTGAGACCTTGGCAATGGGCTTGGGTTGGAGAGTCTTAGACTTACCCTCTGTTACCATAAATGTGCATCAATCCATGTCATCCTCCTCCAGCCCTGAGGAGCCCTGCATTCTGGGTCAGAGAGTGGCAAAGCTGTCGGCCTTCCAATCCATGCCTGGTGGTCAGTTGGTCAGCATAAATGATGTGAGGGGCGTTCTCCTTGCAAGCGTTATAATCATGGAGTCAAGGAAGACCTGTCAAGGTGCTGCCCTTCCTCCCTGTTACTTCTTTCCTTTCCCCTTCATTGCCCTGCTCGCCTCACCCCTGCACGGCCCTCACAAGTGTGCACTTGGTTCTTGCAGAAGTCCAGAAGGAGCCTGCTCCTGCACTGGCCGCCGGGTTATTGTGCACAGCACACACAACAGTCCATGTGTGAATCTCCGAAGAGAACTCCTTCCAACAGAACGTTCTAGGGATAGCTTGGCCTGCTTTGAGGACGCTGGGCCTCACCATTTACTGATTTTCCTCATGCTTTCTCTTTTGTTTAATCACCAGGAAGCACAGCACATGGTGGCTTTGACTAGCACAGGTAGGGCAATTAAAGGCTGCAGGTGTGCCTTTGGCCACCCTTGCCATGCTGAGCTTTCACTTAGATGTGTATTTTTGGAGTACTTGGAGTATACTTTTCAGTATTTTAATATATACACCTTCAAGTCACCTTCTGTCCCACATGCCAAAGGGGGGGTTATAAATAAGTCCAATGGAGAATCTCCCAGCCCAGAAACTTTCTGGGGGGACTACTTGAAGGGCTGTTTGGAAACAAGACATCGAGGTTCATTTGGTTATTACGCCAAACTTCACACATACGTGTCAGTTTCTTGGGTGTCCTAGTGATGATGTTTTATTAAAGAGCAGGGTGGGGAGACAGGATGTTTATGGGAAGCAATGTGGAATGTGACTGTCAATTTAATAAGGAGTTAAAGGAAATCATGGAGTCCTTTTAGGAGTTACAAAGATTATTTGCACTCTTCTATCCTTCAGGGGCTGGGTTGAGCTCAGTTGGTAGAGTGCTGTTATGCACTCTCTGAGGCCTGGGTTCGATCCCCAGTACCACAAAAATGGGAAAAGGACCTGGCAGCTCACTCCTAAAACAATTAACCATTGAAAACCCTATGAATAGCTGAGAAGCACAGCCATAGTGCCGGGCATGGCACAGTGTCGGGGAGTGTTTTGTTCTGTTGTACATAGGATCACTGTGAGTCGAGACCGAATCAAAGGTTCCTGACAACAACAATAGTTTTAGATGGTGTCTTCATATCTCATCTGTGTATTGTTTCTCTAGTGGTGTGGAAATGAGAGACTATGACTAGGCTGTCAATATCTCTATAAAGACAGTATTTGTGAGTAAAAACCAAGAGGATTTGCCCATTTCTCAGAATCTAGAATGATATAGATAGAACCACATGAGATTATAGACTATGCCCTGGTTCCCATGGCAACATGTTCATTATTTTATCTCATTCCTCTCTAAGTTATCCAATTTAATCACCTACTCCTATTTCCATGCCTCCCCCACCATCAAACACCAGATCCTGTTCAGTGGGATTTGTAGGCAGGATAATGGCTTTCACAGATGCTTGCTGAATGAAATAAGAAACCACAAACACACGCACACACACTTTGGGAATATGTGTGTGGAGAGGAATGTTCAGCAGTATTTCAAGATCAAGGGATGCAAGTGGCAGGTATGTGTTTTATATGCATATATTCCCCCACACAGTGCGTCCCCGGTGCAGGGGACATGGGGCTGTGCCCTGCCTTCATGCACAGAGCTGCCATATGTTGACCTTATGGTGTCAGGCTTCTGACAGGGTGTCAAGCTGTTCATCACACATGGCCAAAATAGCATACAAAAGAGGCTGCTCTGGATTCTCTCTCCCGGAGTGGGAACCAGCAATTTGCTAAGGCTCTCTGTCTTGCGTCAGTCCTCATTTCTTTTTTAGTCTTTATCTTTCTTTCACTCTTCACTGTTATTGCAAGGCTTCTCACTTAGAACTGCAAGGTGAGTGTGGTGTCTTGTGTGGGTGAGGTCATGGGGACAAGTTGGCAGAAAGGGGATGAAAAAGTAAAAAAAAGATGTTTATTTCACACCAGCTTGGTTCAACTTCAGACCCATTGAAAGAATAATATGACATCACAATTATTGTTTTGATAGCTTTGTCTTTCTTAGGGGATGTTGCTGTTGCTAGGTGCCATTGAGTCAGGTCTGCCTGACACTGTGCCATGCACATGATCCTTTTATGCTTGAGCTCATTGTTGCAGTGACTGTGTTTCTTCTCATTTTGACTCCCCCATGAGCAGAAGGAGGTCACACTGGCTTTACTCCATTCTTGTCATTAAGGTCAACTCTACTTTGAGGAAGCAACTCTTCCCCAGTTGTTTCTTGAATGCTTTCTAGCCTGGGAGGCTCATTTTCAGGGATGCTATTTGACAGTGCTTCTCTGCTGTTCATAGGGTTTTCAATGGCTGTTTCAAGAGTGGGCTGCCGGGTCCTTCTCTCTAGTCTGTCTTAATCTGGAAGCTTAGCTGAGACCTGTCCACCATGGGTGGCCCTGCTGGTATGTGAAATACCAGAGACTTGGCTTTCAGCATCACAGCAACACGCAGCCCCCACAGCATGACAAGCTGACAGACATGGGGGTTCCTTGCAGATAGAGCAGGTAATGTTTCAGATTTAAAGCCCTTTTAGCATCCAGGGCATGCTGACAATACTGTGTTTACAGATGCATACAGATGGCACGTCTATTTGCTCGCACATGTTTCATTTCAGAGTGAAGTAACCCCAAACTCTCCCATGGGACATTTCTTGTAGGACGTGGTGAGACTTTGGGGCCAATGTCTGCTGTCCCATGCTTCAGTCAGCGATAGTTTGGGTCCTCTGTGTGCTCAGTCTTCCATTCATGATGGGAGGCGGCTGATGGAGAGAGGATCAATTTCGTGGTCCCTTAGCCCGAGGAAATCAGACTATATTGGCATCATTTGTCACTGTGCCTGAGGTTGGCATACAAGGGTCTGGTACTGTGTCTAGGTAGGAAGATTATGGGTTGAGGGGGGCAAGAGCAAAGCCAGAGAGCAAAGTTCAACCACATTCTTAGGAAGGAGTCAATTTCTGCAAAGAGCCAGATAGGCTTTGCAGGTCAGGTGGTCTCTGTGACGGCCACTCCGTTCTGCTGTTGTGGTGCAGAAACAGTCACTGGAAACAGACACAAGCAGGCAGGCTGCATTCCAACAAACATTATCTATGATACGGTGGGGCAGATTCTGCCTTCACACCATAGTTTACTGAAACTTAGAAACAAGTAGGAATTTACAGCTGAGATGTGGATCCAAGAAGAAGGAAGGGAGACCAACTCCAAAACTGGGTTGATGGTTACTGCAGCCAGGCTCTCTTCTGAGAGTTTCACACACACCAACTTATTGCATTTTCATGAAACCTGATGCCGCAGTACTGTTTACTGAGAAATCCGGAGGCTGGATAATGTCCTCGAGGCCATGCAGCTAGTGAGGGACAGGCCTTAGGTTCAAACTCAGGGTCCAACAAGCAGGTTTATTATTCTGCAGTGGGGAGCTGGCAGGTGAGAGGTGGTCAGAAGGAATTCCAGGGATGGAGTTCGCATGCCCACAGCAGACGTTACGCTGCTTCGGTATGCTACATTTGGAAAGGCAGAGTGGGGTGGATGGGCTGTGTGTTGAGTCCTCCCAGTATCAAACTGTAGTTGAGGAGAGCTTGGAGAAATGCAGAGAAAATAAAGGCAGAGAAAAAAAAAAAATAAAGGCACTGGGAAATCTCCAGAATGACTTTACTTCCTTTGTATGTACAATATACACAGCAGTGCATGTGTATATAATGTAAGTAATAATAATGAAATAAATACCCTTCAACTCACCATCCCACTCAGAAACAAATCATTATTAAGAACATAGATCTCTTTCCCCCTCTGAAACTCCTTGGTTCTATTCCAGTCCTGGCCTCCTAAAATAACATACCATTTTTCATATTTAATTAGTATTTCCTTTGGTTTTCTTGATTGTTGTATAAATATGCAGTCTAAACTGTATGTTATTTTGCGTATTTTTACCTTTTATATGGATGAACTAGTATTGCTTTAGTGACTGTTTTCTCATCCTAAACCCTTTTAAGTTCCTACATCTTGCTACTTCTCATTATGCTGTTGCTGTTGTTAGGTGCCATCGAATCAGGTCCAACTCAAAAGGACCCTATATGCAACAACAAGTGAAACACTAGCCAACACTGTGTCATGTCTGGCACTATTATCAGTGCTTCTCTGCTATTCATACGGTTTTTGGTTCATAGCGCTGATTGTTTCGACAGTTGGCTTCTGAGCCCTTCTCCCAAGCCTATAGCACCCGCTATTCTCCCGCGGTCTCCCAACCAAGGACTAACCAGACTGACCCTACTTAGCTTCTGAGATCTGATGGTATCAGTTGCCAGGATGGAATGGCTGTGGGCACTTCTCATTATAGTAACTCATTTTCATCACTTTAAAATATTCTACTGCATGAATATACAAGGTATGATTTAAAAATACAGTGAAAGTTTAAAAGACGTATTACTTATGAAAAGAGGACTTGTAGAACTGCTTCAGAATGTGGCAACAATGATTGTATAAGTGTGTCTGAATAAAGGAGGAGTACTTTTAGGGAGATTAATAGCAATTTGTCTTTTACTGTAATAATTTTTTGTCTTTGAACATTCATTGTATTTTTTTTTTTGCCTATACTGTGTGCTTTGTTCATATATTAATGGCTACTAGGTTTAGTTAAAATTTTAATATACTATGGATAATGCTAGCCTGCAGCCATACCACTGTGGCATATGATCCCATTAGATCTTGGAAGCTAAGCAGAGTCAGACCTGGTTAGTCCTTGGATGGGAGACGGCCTGGGAACACTAGGTGCTGTAGGCTTGGGAGAAAGACCCAGCAATCCACTCCCCAAAACAATCAGCCATTGAAAGCCCTATGAATAGTAGAGAAGGTCTGACAATAGTATTTTGTTCTGTTGTATAAAGGGTCACTACGAGTTGGACACAGACTCAATGGCATCTAACAACAACAATGGATAAAGCTATAGCAAACATTTCTATGTGTTTCATCTTATGCTGTATAAGTGCAAGCATTTCTGTAGGAGACATTGTTGTGAGTGGAATGCCTTGCTGGCAGATTGCGAGCACATTTAACTTTAAGAGGTAATGCCACATTATTCTCCAAGGTGGTTGTTCCAGTTCATATGTCCACTGGATCTGAGAGTCAGGGTGACTGCATGTCCTTGCTACTGCTTTGTATTTGCTCGTCTGGTGGATGTGAAAGAATTGTGGCTTTGATTTGCATTTCCCTGTTTACATTTGAAGTTTTTCTTCAGAACTGAGTATCATTTCCTTCAGACTCTTACTAATTATTAAGGACAGACTTCAAACAGACACCTGCATGACAGGTGGGGAAATCTAGTGTGATTGTTTCCCTCCATTGGCAGGGTCAGTAGATGAGCAATGACCCAAGCACACCTTCTTGGATCTTGTTATTGTTGTCAGGTGTCGTCAAGTCAGGTCCAATGCATAGAGACCCTTGTAGGGTTTTCAATGGCTGATTGTTTCAGGATTGTTTTCGGGAGCAGATTGCCATGTCCTTCTCCAGTCTTTGGATCTAGGTGGACAAAGTTGTACCTCTGTATCAAACTTTCATTCATTTTCTTGGCTTTTGCAGGCAGAAAGGCCCAAGTTTACTGATATTCCATCTGCTACAGCTTGAGTGTTTTTGTCCCCTCCAAAACATGTTGAGACTCAATCCTCAAGGTGACAGTGTTGGGAAGTGGGGTTGACTGGGGTGTTGAGCTCATGAAAGTGCTGTCTTCCTGGATGGAGCCATCTATTGCACAAAGGCCTCCTGCGAGTGACATGGCTCCCTGCTCTCCTGCTGTGGGAGGAGCACCATGCCTCCCCTCTGGACCATGTAGTGCTCAGCCTGTCATCCTAGAATCAGAGACTGGGCCTCACCAAGCACCAGATTTGCCAGAACTTTTATTATAGACTTTTCTAACCTCCAGAGTGTCATACATAACTTTCTATTCCTTATCAAGCATCTGATATTCTATTATACTAGCAGAAAATAGACAAAGTCACTATTCCTACCACTGACTTGCAGAAGGAACTTGGGGAAAGTTATCTGTCTTCTTAGAAGTTCAGTTCTTGCAATGATAGGGTAAACATAACAGTGTGTCTCTATGCTGGACACTCCCTGTTGATCCTGAGTTTGTCCTCATTTTATTGGGGCTAGAAGGCTCTCAGATCAATAGGGCTATGGTTTAGATTCTGCCAATGTGAGATGCTCATACAGGCTTGGAAGGTGGATAAGGAGAAGCGATCGTTGTCCTCTGGTTGTTGTGAGTAGTGATGTGGATGTATAAAGGGCATCACATCATCAGTGGCTTCCCCTGTGCTCCTGCAAGCCTCCTTTCTATGTGACATGCAGGTGAGACTGTGGGCTCCCCGCAAGCCTTCTGATTTCCACAGAGCCATCAGGGGTTATCACCCCACATTTCATAAACTGAATTAAATCCCTAGAGTGGTTTCTATTCTCCACGGAACTCTGATGGCTACATGTTACCCTATGCTTCCTAACTGCTTTGGGGTGTGGAGAGTAAACGGAACAGGTCCTGTGCAGCACCTCTGGGAGGGGCTGGCCCACTTTTCCATTTCTCTGCAGAAAGAGTATCTTGTCCCACTTGGGAATGTAGAAATAGAAAGAGATGGTGAATGGGGAAAGCTTGCTTCCCACGGCAGGTTGGGAAAAGTTGGGCGAACATTCCCATGAAGCCTGGTTCCCATGGCTCCTGGCCTGGGCTCAGACCTCATAACTCATGCTGCCAGGCCTGGGGTGACACTCCAGTGTCACCATCTGGCTCTGTGGCTGCTACCTAGGCTCACAGGATGCCACACGCCTTCCTGCATTGACACTGACTTTCTCTAGAGCGTTCACCCTGCCTCTCCTTGAAGCACCCCTGTCTAGGTATCACCTGCTCGGGCTCCTACTCATACCTCTCAGGACATTTTCTCCACAGTGTTCAATGTTGCATAACAACCGGAAACCACCTCCCTCTGCTCTGTGCAGGGCTCCTTGGAAGGGGATTGGGGAAGCTGTGACTTTCTGTTCACTTTCCACTGGCCTCGAGGAGGCTTGAAATAAACCACAAAGTGTGACTGGTTGGCAGTCAGCAAGGCTCCCAGCCTGACCCTGATTCCCAAGGCTCCTTTGCTACCATGTCTTGGCATTTGTAGGAAGGTCGCAGAAAAGCTAGACTGTAAATCAAATTCTGCCTGACTTCAGAGCTCTTCGTCTTGCTACTCTAGGAAGAAATGCCTCGCGGAGAGGGGCCTGCTGCCTTCTTGGCGTTGCCCCGCTGGCTGTGTCCCTGTCTCCCTTGGGGGCAGGAGTGAGTTAGCAAACCAGCTCCTTCCTGTCCCAAGTCTCTTTCCGAGCCCTTCTCCTCCTTTATCTCACTTCAGGGACTTAGTGTTCTCCTTTCACAGGGGTGGGTGTTTGAGACAGGGTCTTGCCATGTGGCCCACACCGACCTGGGGCTTCCGATCCTCCTGCCTCAGCCTCCCCAGTGCTGGAATGACAAGCATGGCCACCCCGCCTGGTGAGACTCAGGGACTCAGTGTGCTGGTGAACTTACTGTCACAAAGGCTTGAGTGTACCCAGCCAACCTCCCATCAGCCATGTCGCCCAGGAACAACTGTCCTCTCCACCCCAGCTCCCTGTCCACTCCTTCCTGGGCAGCCGGAGAGTGCCCACGAATGACCCACCTCCCACTCCAGAATGTCAGATGACTCTGTGTCCCCTTCCTGCTTTCTCACTATAGTCCCTGCATCAGAAACAAAGCAAAAAGAGAACATATATGTAGGCTGGTTTGTGTTAAGGGGCTGTGTGGGTAATGCACATGTTTAGACCCACACAAAGTTGTGGGAGGTGTGCTCAAACCCACAGATATATCTGTCTGTGAGTGTGCAATTCCACAGTATCCATGCCGACCCAAGAGGAGAGAGGCTTCTGGCTGGCACCTGCACACCCCAGTCCTGGGTCTTCCATGGGATTCTGTTCCCAGGTTATCTTAGGTCACTACAAACTGAAAGCATCACTGTTAGCAATGTCTTCTCTGTGCTAATCTTTGAAGTGAGGGGTTTGGAGTTAGTGCTCTGAGAATATCTACTTCACTGGGGAAGCCAGGCAGAGACAGATGGTGACTTTAAAGCCCTCTCATTTCCTGGCAGAATGCCTCCATCTTCTCCTGCTATCTTTTAAGGCAGGAAGCCAAGGTTGCCCCACCTCTACACCAAGGAGATCATCAGGCAATCGTGTTAAAGTAAGTGGGGTACATTTGGCCTCGCCTTTCAAATCCCCTTGTGGTTTTCCTCATTTGTAAAACAGGAATGAGGCCGTCTATTTCAGAGGATGATTGTCAATATGTAATGCGGTAATGGGTCTAAGAAGAGGTCTAGGCTCTGGCATCAAGTGGGCTTCAAGAAGAGATGGAGAGGTCTCCCAGTTCCAGGAACCTGCTTTGCCCGGTGGGTGTGCCAGAGCCCAGGGTGAAGGAAGCAAATAGCTTTGCTTCAGCTGGTGCAAAGCCCCAGGGTGCCCTGGAGAGAGAGAGAGAGAGCAAAGCCTGTGGGTCATCCAGCTCTATCACAAGTAGAGCCAGACCTTGGGAAGAGGAAAGTGGGGTGACTGAGGGTGGAGTCTGCTGACAATGCAGGTTCTTCATCAGAATTGCTGGGGACTCATGTGTTTCTGGTTTCAGATTTTGTTCAGATTTTAGAATATTTGCATTACATACAATGAGATACCCTGGGGATGAGATCCAAAACAACCTGAACTCCTCAGCTGGGCACGGTGGTATATACCTGGGATCCTTGTGACCCAGGAGGCTGAGGCAGGAGGGTTGCAGGTTCAAGGCCAAAGGCAGGCTGCCCTAGTTTGGTGAGACTCTGATTCAAAATAAAAAAATAAAAATAAAATGGGTTGGAGGTGCAGCTCAGTGGTAGAGCACTTGCCTAGCGTGTGTGAGGCCCTGTGCTCAACCCTTAAATACTGACAAAGAGAAAAAGCACCCATGTCGTTGTTGTTAGGTGCTCTCGAGTTGATATCTGACTCATAGCAACTCTACATACTATAGGCGAAACACTATGTCAGTGTTTCTCTGCTATTCATAGGGTTTTCAATGGCAGATTGTTTTTTGGCGGTGGGCTGCTGCTAGGTCCTTCTCCCAAGCCTACAGCACTCAGTGTTCCCAGGCGGTCTCCCATCCAAGTACTAACCAGGCCCGACCCTGCTTAGCTTCAGAGATCTGACGGGATCGGACGCCACAGGGCTAGGGCTGCAGGTAAAGAACCCATTGTTGTTGTTGTTAGGTGCCGTCGAGTCGGTATCCGACTCATAGCTACCCTCTGTACAACAGGGGAAACACTATTGTCAGTGCTTCTCTGCTGTTCATAGGGTTTTCAATGGCAGATTGATTTTTGGGAGGGGGTTGCCTATAGCTTCTGGTGTTCCCAGGCGGTCTCCCAGGCCCGACCCTGCTTAGCTTTCGAGATCTGACGGGATCAGATGCCACAGGGCCACAGCTGCAGGCAAAGAACCCATAGAATCCTCTTATGTATCACGTGAACCTTACAGCCCTGAGTAATTTTGTGCAGCAGGTTTAGTGCCCCCCATTAGACTGTGGCCTGCCACATGAGGTCAGGTGGAGAATTTCCCACTTGTGGCATCATGCTGGCACTCAAAGAGCATCAGATTTTGGAGCATTTCAGATTTCAGATGTTCAGATTAGGGATGCGCTGTTTGCATATTTGGGGGACCTACTCTGCTGCATGTTGTTCTTCTAACTCTGCAAGGGGAGTCTCCTTTGTCTGTGTGCTGTTTTTCTCTGAGGGGTATTATCATTCTCATCCAGGAACATGACTAAGGGAGTAAGAATGATGGCATGAGCATTTAAATCCAGATTGGTCTGACACTCACAGCCTCTCTCCTGCATGCTTTGCAAGGACAGGATGTGGCCCTACTTTGCTACTTAATGCAGTCTGCATTCAGCATGGTTATGCTCTGACCTTTTGTTATGGAAGCGGGAATCTTGCTTTTCAGCGGAGGTTCTGTCTGTGAAGATCTGATTCACATGTCTAACTCCACCTTGGTGTTCAGACTTTCTCCTCATGCTTGGTGAGGACTCCAGGCTCAAGCACATGTTTACCATGTTTCTTTAGCACTCCTCCTGACCACAGAATTAGGTCTCACTGGTATCTCCAGCTTCTCTATGCCCCCTCTCTGAGGATAGCGTTCCACATCGGCTGAACTTGGCACAGTCCCTAAACCTGCTGTGCTACTTCACACGTCAGCCTCTCTCATGGAAATTACTCTCTCCTCTCCTCTTGCTCTTGCTCTTTTCCCAAGACTTACTGTGTGTCTCCTTTTCCGTGGAGCCTTCCTAGACCTGGGGAAGAGTTGCCTCCTCAAAGTAGAGTTGACCTTAATGATGGGAATGGAGTAAAACCCTTGGGACTGCCATTTACTGATGTGGCATGACTCAAAGTGAGAAGACACACACTGACTGCAACAGTGGGCTCAGACATAAAAAGATCGTGCATGAGGCACAGTGTCGGGGAGGGTTTTGCTCTGTCGTACATAGGGTCGCTGAGTTGGATCTGACTCAACAGCACCTGACAACAACAGAATGCCCAAAAGATAGAGTCTGGGTTGGGGAAAGAACCAGCAGTCATGGTAGCTAAATGTCAAGTGTTCTGTAACCCTTATTCCACATCATCCTAGGGACCGTCAGGTGCAGACAGGCTTGTGAAACATGTCTGAAGTCCCACAGCTGCTCAGGTCCCAGGCGGTCTACCTTTCCTGTATTTGTTCCTTCCGCTCTACCACGCTTTGTGAGCTCACCCCTCAGTTTCCCCTCCAACCCCATTTAACTGCCAGGCATCTTGGGCGTGGTCCTGCAGGCAGGGGCTGGCACAGGTTACTGTCTTTCTCTGACTCACTTCCTGCCTCACAGGAGTTTGTTCCTGATGGAGTAAGGAGACTCTGGCCTTGGAGAACGCACTTTCTCCTCCTCCTCTGCTGCCTCCTCTCAGTGTGTCTCAGGAAGGTGCCCTCCTGTCTTGGTTGGAAGATGGAAACTGGAGACTGGCATAGTTTTCTTCCTGTAAGACTAAGCCTTATCTTGAGTGAACTGCCCCTCAGCCACACTGCTTATCCAGGAGGCGCTGGACTCTTCCTAGAGCTGAGTCCCTGATTCCTGCATATGGAAAGGAAAGCCTGACCCTCTGGAGTTTATGTAGGGAGAGTGGTTGAAGCTTCTTTAAGGTTTGGGACACTGCAGTGGAAAGTCCTCTGGATCCTCTAGCCTGACCAGGACCCATGTGTGGGAAAGGGTCATGCTAGACCCTACTGGTGGCGGGAGTGGGCTTGTTCTGCCTTCACATAGCAGCTCTGTAGCTTTCTATCCACCAGCCTGAAGGGTTTCCCATAATTGATAGTCCTCCCTGACGTGGAAGGGAGCAGAGAACAGAGTTCAGGTGGGAAGACTTGATTCCAACCCCAGCTTGGTCCCTCATCCTTAGCCATGGGTCCCGGGGAGTCGCTTCTGTTCCTTGTGGTCTCAGTTACCTTACCCGTGTGACATCAGTAATTTGAGCAACTGCACTTGGGATGGGACCAAGGTGTGGCTGCTGCTGCTGCTGCCGCTGCTGGAGTTCTTCCTCCTCTTCCTCCTCCACCTCTCCCTCTTCTTCTTGTCTCCCATTGTCCTCCTCGCCTTTATTCATAGGAGAAAGGCTTTTCTCTACTACTGGATAAAAGCTCAGGAGTTCTCACAGCATTCTGTTCACTCTTAGGAACCCTATGGCTCCTTTAAATAAAGGAATTGAAAATTAAAAAAAAAAATCTAGCCATGGACACCACTCAGTACTTCACTCTTCATTCGAACGTAAGACTTTCCTCACCTGCCAAAGCCCACATGTGGCTGTGGGGAAGATGCAGGTGGCCTTGAGGAAGAGGATGATGGGTTTATTTTTCCATCTCCTCTCATTGCTTAGCCCTTTTACTAGGGTGCAGAGATGTTGGGCTTTCTGCAGGGTGGAAGAGGACAGAGGGAAAGGAGGTTATAAGAAAGTCCTTGTGTGGGTGATAGCAGAGGTGGTCCTGACTGCATTCAGCTCTCAGGGCCTGGCACAGCCTGTTCTCTGGATCACTCTTAGAGGACATATTCATGAGATACCTGAGAAATCCTTTGTTTTGAATCCCTGCTTTGTAAAATACCTGACCTTTGAAAGATGATACCTAGGAGCCTGCCATTCACCTACCTCTCCCACCTGCTAAGGCTCCTATGTCTCTCCTATTTTTAGAAAGGAATTGTGGTAGGCCCAATCACAAAATGACTGAATAATTCTTTCCCCTCAAATGTAAGTGGCATCTGAGAAAATGATGGGATTTGACTTCTGTGTTTGTTGTATTACATGGCCCAAAGGGCTGTCGTATGCAATTAATACTACTTATTTAATCAGTTGACTTTGTACTTAAGTATTGATTACTTAAGTGATGAGGAGCTTTGGAGTTAACCAGGAAGGAGCTCATTCAGCTTGGCTTTACTTAATCCCACTAGCTTTTTGCATGGAGCTCTAGATTTTGGAATGGGGAAGTTCTGGGTCTGAAGTGTGAGTGAGTTGTCTCTGCTGCTGCCTTTGAGGATGTAGGAGGCTGTGAAGAGGGTGCAGGTGGCCTTTGGAGCTGAGAGAAAGGTTGCCTGGAGCTGAGTCTAGAACAGCTGGAAACTCAATTTGTCTATCAGCCTGAATAAGCCCTGAACAAATTCTGCCCAGAGCCTCTGGAGGAAGTGCAACCTGGTGGACATCTCTGTGCTTCTGCTTTAGGCTCTGAGTGGAGATCCCAGTTATGCCCTACCTGGACTTCTGATCAGCATAACTATGGGCTGATAAGTGAAAGATATTTCAAGCTACTAAATTTGTGATAGGGCTGGGATTTAGCTCAGTTGGTAGAGTGCCACTCTGCAGTCTCTGAGGTCCTGAGCTCAATTCCCAGCACTGCAAAGACAGGAGAAGGACATGGCAATCCACTCCCAAGGAAATCCTGAGTCAGCCATTGAAAACCCTATGAGGGTTGCTACGAGTTGGAAATGACTTGATGGTACCTAACAACAACAACAACAACAACAACAACAACAACAAATTTGTGATAGTTTGCTATACAGCACTAGAAAACCAATGCAATACAGGGCCTAAGAGGAGCAGACATGCTCTTTTTTCTTTTTTCCCTTTTTTTCTTTTTTTTCCCCATACCACCTTGGGCTCATGGAAAAAACACATCATTTCTGGTGTCAAAATACGTGAGTGCGCACCTTCACCAATGCTCTCAACTTCAGCAGCCTCTAAACCAATTTCCAAATCATGTATTTTGCCCTTCACATTCATTTCCCACACGTCTGTCAGCTTGTTGTGCTGTGGGGCTTGCGTGTTGCTGTGATGCTGAAAGCTATGCCACTGGTATTTCAGACATCAGCAGAGCCACTCATGGTGGACAGCTTTCAGCTGAGCTTCCAGACTAAGATAGACTAAGGAGAAGGAACCAGCAGCCCACTCCTGAAAAAAGTAGCCATTGAAAATACTATGAATAGCAGAAAAGCACTGTCAAATATAGTGCCAGAAAATGAGGCCCCCAGGCTGGAAGACATTTAAGAAACGACTGGGGTAGAGTTGCCTCCTCAAAGAAGAGTTGACCTTAATGACAGAAATGGAATAAAGCCCCTGAGACCTCCATTTGCTGTTGTGGCATGACTCAAAATGAGAAGAAACATAGTGGCTGTAACCTTGGGCTCAAACATAAAAAGATTGTTTGCCTGGCAATGTTGAGTAGTGTTTTGTTCTGATGCACATAGAGACCTAACATGAAGGCACTACTACCAACAACATCATATCTATCTATCTATCTATCTATCTATCTATCTATCTATCTATTTATTTGCAGTGCTGGCCATCAAATCCAGGGCCTTACACAAGCCAGGTAAGTCCTGCTGAGCTATGGCCCCAGCCTTCCCCTTCATAATTCAGAGAATATACATTATATTTGAGTCCAGTGTGTCCAGTGAGAGAAATTAGCCAGTGTGCAGATTTTCTCTGGTCTCCTCCTGGACTTTAGGGGATCCCCCAGGAGTCCCTGGCTTATTTACATGCTTCCTGAGATTAGAAAGTCATTGTGAGACCTGGGAATTCTCAGTGATGAGTGGTTGCCTAGTGTGTGCCTGGCCCTGGGTTCCATCCCAAGTATTGTTTAAAGAATAAATAAAAATAAAAATAAAAATTTGAGCCAGGGTGGCAAGTTCCATAAGGACATAGAAATGAGGGAGGAGCAGTTACGGTTGTGGCTTTTCCCCAGACCCACTGTCTTCAGTGGATCTGGCTGTCTTCTCACACAGATAGCCTGCTCTTATTTCTGTCTTTCCTCAATCTCCTGGCATGAGGAATAGTGGTTCCCAAATGACCAATGGGCCAGGCTTGGACATGTGCTGGCCATGTGGGAGGGATCTGGTGAACCTGGTGTCAGCAAGCGACTCGTGGCAGTCCACGGAGGTTTCTTGGTGGGGCAGGAGGTACCAAAAGCATAGCTTGTTCCAAGGAAGTGGGCCTGCAGCTAGGTCACTTGAAGGACTGTTAAAGTGAAATTACTGGGCTCCATTCCCAGAGTTTCCAATTCAGTAGGTTTGGAGTGGGATCTGATCATTTACACCCCTGGCAAGTCCCTGAGTTGTTGATGCTTCTGGTCTGGGGGCTGCATTTTGAATGCCCTTGCTCTGTAGGTATATTTCTCATGAAATAATCTTTTCTCTCCATATCCTGACTTCTCATCACACCTGCGGTTTTCCTGCAGGAGCTGAGCAATGTGGGAGTTGCTCTCCAACATTTCCTTTCAGATCCAGCCTTTCATCTGGATCTAATTCTGGCTTGTACACCTGAGATATCTCGACACTCTACTCAAAACTTCAATTTTAACATCTTGTTTATGTTAAAAAATGGAAAACATTACTGTGTTAGGTACTTTTCTAATCACCGTGACCAAAATGCCTGGCAGAAACAATTTTAGGAGGAACAGTTTATTTAGTTCAAGGTGAACTAAAGGTCTCGGAGGCTTCAGTCTATTATGATGGGAAGGGCCTAGTGTAGCTAAGCGGTTCATGCAGTGGTGGGCCAGGGAGAAGAGAGAGGGCATGCCAGGCTCTCTTGTCTTCCCCTTTATCCCCTTTTATTCCATCTGGGTCCCCAGCCGATGGAGTGGTGCTGCTCACATTCAGGGACACTGTGATCATTAAGTAAACGGCTGTAAGCAGTTGGGTGTCATTGAGTCTGACTCATAGCGACCCTATATATAGAAGAATGAAACGCTACCTCTCATTGTGCCATGCACAAGATCTTTTTATGTTTGAGCCCAAGGTTACAGCCACTATGTTTCTTCTCATTTTGAGTCATGCCACAACAGCAAATGGAGGTCCCAGGGGCTTTACTCCCTTCCCTTCATGAAGGTCAACTCTACATTGAGAAGGCAACCCTTCCCCAGTCATTTCTTGAATGCCTTTCAGCCTGGAAGGCTCATTTTCTAGTACGATATTTGACAGTGGTTCACTGCTATTCCTAGGGTTTTCAATGGCTGATTGTTTAAGGAGTGGGCTGCCAGGTCCTTCTCCCTAGTCTATCTTAGTCTGGAAGCTCAGCTGAAACCTGTCCACGCTGGGTAGCCCTGCTAGTATCTGAAATACCAGTGGCATAGCTTTCAGCATCCCAGCAACACCTAAGCCTGCACAGCACAATGAGCTGACACACGTCAGGGTTCTATGCAGAGCAGAGAAGAAGCTCATGTTGCTTTTCTTTCTTATGCCTTACAACTTATTGCGATCAGCTTGTGAGTGGGATCTGAGAATCTACAGGCCACTGGGCATGATAACTAAGAGTAGTATTTGAAAGAGTTGATCCTGGAAGGATAGGTAGATGATCAACTCCTTTGGAAAGGCAGTAAGAGGACATCAGAAACAGATGGCTTACCAGAGTCTCCATGGCATGCAGCCTGTGACATTATCAACCTGATTCTGAGAAATGATCGCAAAGTTCTGAAAGTTCTTTTAGGTTATATATACTTAACTAAAAAAACCCCCCAAAAAACAAAGAACAAAACCCCCAAACCCACACCCCTCTCGTGAGAGTCTCCCAAAGGGCCCTAATCAACACTTGCCCTGTCTTGCTCTGAGCTCCTGGGCTTCCCACATGGTGGGTAAAAAGTCAAGCACTCAGCTGGGGCTGCAGCCATCATGCTGTGGCTTCAAGGCAGCAGGGCATCTGTAAAATGTCTAGAAAGGCAAATGTGCACTATCTTCTTTCTTTCTGGCCTCTAATTTATTGGCAGAGAAATGTTAAGTAGGTTCTTTTATTTTATTTTTTTTTAAACAGTCACCATATTGCAGAAACAGATTGAAGGAAGATGGATTTGGGAAAATATAATTTGCTACAGGAGAGAATCCAGGGCCTGAAAGGGAAGGCACGTGACTGATGTCAGCCCACGCAGCCTCCCTGAACAAGGAGAAGTTTCTTAACCATGAAGAGGCTTACCACCAGCCACATTTCTTTCTTTCTTTCTTTTTTTTTTTTTTTTCGGTACTGGGGGTTGAACCCAGGGCCTTGCACCACTGAGCTGTGCCCCCAGGCCATTTTTTTAACTTTTTGAGACAGGGTCTTACTAAATTACGCAGACTGCCTCTGTTCTTGAACTTACAATCCTCTCGCCTCTGCCTCCGGAGCAGCTGGGATTACAGGTGTGCGCCACTGCACCCAGCCCAGTCACATTTCTTGAGCAACTACTTTGTGCAAACTCTTATGCTATAGACTTTTTATGAATCTTTTCACTTAAGTTTTAACAAATGCATAAGTTACTATTATAATTCTAATTGCATAAGCAGGGACAAATGGCAGCGTTTCTAAGGTTGCATAGCTGATAAGTGGTAGAGTCAGAATTTGAAGGAGAGGTCTGACTCCAATTTTTAGAAAAACTTAAAAAAAAAGTGTTATGGTTGAGCAATATTCACTAAAGCCATGTTATGGGTTGAATTATGTTCTCCTAAAATTTATGTGTTGAAACCATGATGCTGTAATCCAATATAACTTTTATAAAGACAATATGGAATTTTAAGGGCAACAAGGTTGTCTTTATAAAGAGGAAGAGGGCTGGGGATGTTGCTCAGTTGCAGAGCATTTACATAGCATGTGATCCCCAGCATAGCAGTGGGGGGGGGGGCAGGGAGGGAGGAAGGGAGAAGGATACCAGAGATTTGCGTGGGAGAAAAGGCATCAAAATGGCTTTCTGCAGTTCAAGAACAGGGGCCTCAGGAACACCCAGACCTTCTGACACCTTGGTCCTGGATTTCTAGTCTCCAGCGCTGTGAGGAAGTGAATTTCTAGTTTTTAAATCTGCCAGTGCCTGGCACTTGGTGATGGCAGCCCTAGCAAACTAATACACCCTGCTGCCTTGTGGATGGCAAACACTTTGTCCACTCTCGACTTTGAGTTTGGTGACGTGACGTGCCTGGGTTAGCGAGGACAGGCCTAAAACCACCTGGGTGTTGTGACCTGCCTTCTTCCTGTGCTTATGCCATATGAAGGCCTGGTGCACAGAGCTTATCCAGGGAGGATGAGAGACAGGTGGCGCTGAGCCTTGCAGTGTGAAGCAGAGGTGCCTGCTTGCACCTGGCCTATGTCAACCACCCTCAGAGCAGAAGTTCACAGCCGGGCTCCCTCTCTCCTGCGGCTGACCCCTGCACTCTCAACAGGAAGTGATTGTTGCCTGAGCTCCTGAATTTTAGGATGTTTCTTAGGCACCATTTACTGTGGCAATAATTGACATATTAATAGAAGATCAGAGGAGGGAAGTTTTGTGAGGTGTGGTGGCTTATGCCAGTCACCCTAGCAACTCAGGGGGCAGAGGCAGGAGGATCACAAGTTTAAGGCCAGGGCAGTCTGTGCAACTTAGCAAAACAGTGCCTCAAGATACAAAATAAAAAATGGGGTGGGGGTGCAGCTCGGTAGTAGAGCACTTGCAAAGTATGTGCGAGGCCCAGAGTACCTGAGTTCCACAACAACAACAACAAAAAGGAACTTTATAAAGTTTCAGTACAAAAATTCTCTGGTTGCTCATTGGAGGTGAGGAGAGGAGGAAAGATATTTGGAGAGAAAATGGACAGATGGACAAATAATTCACCCACCCAACAACTCAAATTAGGAGGAGAAGCTCACTCCTCTAAAATATGAATCTAATGGAGTTGAGCCTGCAGCCATAGCCCTGTGACATCCGATCCCATCAGATCTCGGAAGCTAAGCAGGTTTGGGCCTGGTTAGTACCTGGATGGGAGACCGCCTGGGAACACCAGAAGATGTAGGCTTGGGAGAAGGACCTGGCAACCCCCTCCCAAAAATCAATCTGCATTGAAAACCCTAAGCACAGCAGAGAAGCACTGACAATAGTGTTTCCCCTGTTGTACAGAGGGTCGCTATGAGTCGGATACCGACTCGATGGCACCTAACAATAACAACAACAATGGAGTTGAACGTCAGTTTGACTTCTTTTAGGGCAATATTTGAGAGGAGAGAGACAGAGACAGAGACGGGGAGGTTGGTCTTTAGAACTCAGTTGTGCTGAGTTCAGATCCTCTGGCTTTGCCACTGACTAGCTGTGGGGGACATGGCACAAGTGACACAACCTAAATTGAGTGTGGAGCCTCAAGTTTTTAATCTGCAAAGGGGTGCTGACCACAGTCTCCTTCTCTCCCCTAGTCCTGCCTCCCTAGCTGGAAAGGTCTGACTGGGGGGTTCGAAAGGTCTGACTGGGGGGGTCTTGCAGGGACAGGAGAGGACAGGGGATGTTTGAGCAGCGCCGAGCTCCAAGGATCTGCTCTGGGACACAGATGTGTGGAGACCTTTGGCCTGGCAGGCTCGGCTGGTCAGCTGGCAGCAGGTTTCCTTGCTGCCAGTGTGACTGCAGGCCTCAATGCACAGCTCATGTTCAAAGCTCCAGAATTTCCTGGTGCGCTGGCACCTAAGGGAGGTTCCTTCACCTTTCTGAGTACTCCTGCCTTCACCTGGGAAGCCAGGGTGATAATCGTGTATCCCTTACAATGTCACGCTGTCACTCTGAAATTCACAGGGGACCCAAAGGCCTCAGTGCATGCTCCTGACACTCATTAGCACTTACAGATATAATTTTGGGATGTTTGATGTACCGGCCCCAAACCCCTTCTTTTGCAGAAAAATAAGGCTCCCTGAGGTAACTTCACTGCCTCAGAGTCACAAAACTGTAAGTGTCAAAGAAAGCTAGGACATGATCGGAGGAAATTTTCCCAATGGGTCTATAAAGACATGGCGTCCTCACCTGTTCAGATTCTAAGATGTGCATGTTGTCCATAGGCGCAGGAGAGGAGGCTGGGATTCCATGTGCTCAGTGCTGGAAACAACCTAGCATCTGCCTCATCGTTGTTGCCCTATGAGAGCAGAGGCTTAAAAACACCTGGGTGTCGTAGGACAAGGGTGGGTTTGGACAGGGCGCACACTGCAGCTTCTCTAAATGGATCAGTAGGAGCCTGGGGAGGACCAGGCCAGGTCTTGAAGAAACTGAGAGGCTGGTCCACAGGCTGTAGTGGCCAGAGACGTCACAGCAGGTCCCGATTGGATACCTGAGCGGGGACTGTCTTTCCCTCACGGACTCCACTCTTCTGCGCACAGCTCGGCTTTGTGCCTGACCCAGAGGAGGCTCAGCACCAGGTCAACTCAAGGGCATCCCCACATCCCACCCACCCAACCTTACCCGAAGGGACAGGATAGAGCCACGAGGGACTTCGGAGATCTAAGGAGAGACAGGATGCTTGCTGCAATAGTCGCTAAGCTCAGGATCAGGCTGAGAGACCCAGCTTAAGCTAAATTTAGTTTTCTTTCTTGCTCAGCAGCTGGGAGGGACTAGAGAAGAGCTGGCTTACTTGCCAGCTAGGGACTGAAGGAGGGAGCCATGCCCTTTCTGTGTACAGAAACCCAGTGTGGGTGGCTCCTTGTCCTGCCACAACCATAGTCCAGCTTAGTGATGTTTGAGGTGAGGCCAGCTTCAGGGATGTTGGAGCCCCTAAGGCATCTCTGATTCAGGATGATAAAGCAGGGCAGGGTGGAGGTCCTGAAAACTGACCACCCAACCCACTGAATCCCACAGGGTCAGCGGGGGGCCCAGCTGAAGAGCCAAGACTGAGAGGGTGTGGCCTGGGGGCAGCGGCCTGAGCAGGTGGAGGCAGGGAGGATTGCCTGGCCTTCTCGCTCTGTGTGGGTTTCATTTTCTCCAGGGCAGCTTCCCTAGCCTGATTCCTAAAGCCCAGACTCTCTTTCTCTTCCCTCCCTCCCTCGTCTTGGTAGGATGTGAGCCCCCAGGGATTCGGCCTCACTCATAATAGACAACAGGCATGTGGGGCAGAGGCTGCAGCTGTCAGGTCCTTGAATATGGCAAACCAAGGTGCTTCTGACCTCCGACGCCATCAGTACACTCAGCCCATGTCTCTGCTTAGGATCAGCCGGGATCAAAGCACTTCTTATACCTCATCCTCCCCACTTCCTACAACTGTCCCTGGCTGGCCTGTTCTCAAGTCTTCCACCTGCCACCCCTTTCTCCCCCTCAGGCCAGAGTGAGTCACGAAGCCTGGAGTCTGAGCGGGTGGTTTCTCTGCCCAACACTGACAATGACTCCCAGACGTTTTGCATGGGACTTGCCATCCTTACCCTGGCCCTGCACTTCCCACCCGTCCCCTGCCCAATCCTCCCACTTTCTCCCTAATCCCCTTCACTTTCAAAACCCTGAACAACTTGGCTTCCTTCCTGCTGTTGCTCAAACTTGACCAGCGGATGAGGGCAGGGCCTTTGGCCTTTGTGTCCCTCTCATGGAACGTTCTTTCCTCAGTGGCTGTGTGGTTCTCTCGTCTCTTCCGTAATGTTCAGATAGGAGCACCTCCTACAACCAGTACTGCCTTCTCCCATCATGCTTTGCTCCTTTTATCCTGTGTTGTTTTTATTTCGTGGTCCTCTTCACTGTAGACACGCTCCACTCTCGTTGAGCCTCCCTGTAGGACGCGTGCTCAGGTGCGTTTTGACTTGTGTATTGGGGTGGTGTTTGTTTCTTTTGTTTGTCTTCAGTGCCTAAAACCTTGCCTGGCTTGACTTGTTGTTGTTGTTGTTAGGTGCCGTCAAGTCGGTATCCAACTCATAGTGACCCTCATAGGGTTTTCAGTGGCAGACTGTTTCAGGATTGCCTTGGGAGTAGATTGCCAGGTCCTTCTCCCATTTTTGTGGTGCTGGGAATTGAACTGGGAACCTCAAAGACTGCAGCACAATGCTCTACCAACTGAGCTAAATCCCAGCCCCTGGCTTGACTAGGCACTCAATAAACGTTTGCTGACTGTGGCTCTTTAAGCAGCTGTCTTGGGGTTGCACAATTAGCAAACAGTAAAACTGGAGTTGAACCCAAGCCCTGCTGGTCTGCAGATCATGCCCATTCTAATCCATTTTCTCTGCCCCTGGCCTGCTGCCTGGGTACCAGGACTAATAGTAATGGCCAAGCCTGTCTTTATGGCTTTGACTTCTTTAGAGAAATGCACTCAATGAATAAAGATGAGGATTAATGAAACTTCCCAGTGCTTGATAATCCTGCACACTGGAGGAAGGCATAGTCTCAGCTGCCTCTCTGTACTACCACATACCCATGGCTTTCAATTCTCTTTTCTATGTTTCCTGTTTGTTTATTTATTTTAGTGGTAGTAGAGATAGAACACAGCAAGAGCCTTACACAGGGTAGATAGGGCTCCACCACTGAGTTCCACCCCTAGCTATACCAGCTTTACTCCTAGCCCTCCTTTTCTATGTCTCTCTCTGCTCAAGAATCGGTAATTAAGTTACTTTTCCCTTGCTATTTCTGCTATCCCTACAAAAAGCACAGAACCATCCATGGAGTGGACCTATGTGGCTACCATGGGCTCTGCCCTGGTTGAGGAAGTGGAGAGAAGAGGGCTTGTGAGGGACACAGGCAGGGGCCCTGTGTGGTCAGGCTGTTGGGGGAAAGACAACCCTGTTCTCTCTGCACTGGTCCAGGCAGGCTAGGTGCATGGGCTCCGACTGCATTGGCTCCTCCCGCCCTTGCTCTGTGGTGGACACTCATGTCGCTCTGGGCACTGGCAGTAAGGGGTGGTGACCCTGGTGGCAAAAATGCCGTAAAACTTCCCAGGCTGTCCTGGGTGGTTGTGATGCTGCTGCCAGGACCTCCTGGGACACCCAGCCACCTAGCTGCAGCAAGCCTGCTGGCCCCGGGGGAGGCCGAGGGCCGTCGTCCATTCCCAGGGGAGCTCTCAGGTGAGGGTCAGTATCACTGTCAGACCCTGAGTCCGGCATCTTCCCTGACTCCAGCTCTTAGCCTCTTAGCTGCGCTGCAGATGCCCGTGGAGCGAGGGGGGCTGCCCTCACCTGCTCTGCCCCGAATTCATATTGGGGAGGAAAGGAAAGGCCAGTGTGTGGAGCCACTGGGGTCCAGGATGGTCAGTGAGGGGATGTCTCTTCAACCATGCCCAAGTCAGCCACCACAAGAGCCCTGCAGTGGCACTCAGAGCCAGGTGGACTGCCCCGGGGAAAGTGGTTAGATGAGTGAGTTAACCCTTGTCTCTACAGCGGGCGAAGGCAGACTCAGTGCTACTTCTTTCTAATCTCACAAGTGGCAGGGCCCTGCCTCAGCAAGCACTGTGTAAGTGACGACCTGGCCTGAAGGAAATCGCTCACCTCTGGTCAAGGGACAGCTGTCTGCACCTCTCTGTGGGTGAGTGTGACGACGGACCGGGTGGGAACAGGTCAGCTGGGGGTCAGTGGGTCATGAGCAGCTGGGAAATGTGCCCATGGAGCCTATAGCACCCTTGCATTTGTGGGGGTGACAGAGCCCCCACGCCTCCCACCCACCCTGGTCCCAACTTTCTCCTTCCCCTCACTAGAAGGAATTCTCTCCTGTTTTCACTCCTGGGAACACGTTAGGGATCCAAAGTCTCTAACCAGCTACCAGTGAGATTGTTGTTAGGTGCCCTGGAGTTGGTGTCCGACTCATAGTAACCCTGTGTACAACAGGCAAAACACCTTTGTCACTGCTTCTCTGCCATTCATAGGGTTTTCAATGGTGGATTGTTTTTGGGAGTGGGTTGCTAGGTCCTTCTCCAAAGCCTACAGCACCTGGTATCCCCAGGCAGTATCCCATCCAAGGACTAACCAGGCCCGACCCTGCTTAGCTTCTGAGATCTGATGGGGTCAGACGCCATAGTGCTATGGCTGCAGCCCAGCAGTGAGATTAAGGAAGGGAAAAAAAAAAAAAGACCAAATAACCCCCCCCCAAAAAAAAAAAAACAAACAAAAAAACCCACAAATAAACCTACATTCTGGAAAGAAAAATGTTTTTTTCTTATTTTTAATCTCATTTATTTTTACCTGTAATATATCATGTTGAGCATCTATAAACAGGTTCCCAGAGGGAGTTTGAAAAATTGACCATTAAAGCATTTAAAGATTTTTAAATGACAGCCAGAGGAGAGCCGCTGTTTAGAGGTCAGGCCAGAGTCTGAAAGCACGCAGTGGGAGGCCAGCACTGACTGCTGTGGCTGGAAGTTTAGTCTGAATGCTGATCCTCAGTGAGGTAATTTGTCTTTTAGTAAACAAAGTTGATACTGGGTTTAGAAATCGCAGCTTATCCTTCCTATTGTGCCACATTCTGCCTCCAGGTGATCAATGGGTAGTAACAAGGAGAGTAAAACTATCAACAAGGAGGCAGAGTAAAACACACAAAACAGAAAAAGGAGAAGGAAAACCCCTGGTGAGCGCAGAGAAGGGGCAGAGTCCTGCTGAGACCTTGAGTCACGTGGACTGTTCTGGAAGCAGGTGCCCAGATGCCCAGACACTGGGGCAGAGTGCGAAGCCTCTACAGGGGTGTTGGGGGTGGGGCCACCCCCATGCAGTCTGCAAACTCAAGTAGCTGCAGAGCAGGATGGCGGCCAAGAGGGCTCAGGTCCTGGACACCAGCCTCCTCTGCAGCTACCCATGAGCCTGGCTTTGGCTGTGCAAAGGGAAAAGCTGCAGCCTGTCCCGGAGGTGTGCCCCTCCCTGCTGGCCGCCCTTCCTCGAGGACAGACGGGCTGGGAGCCTGCAGAATGTGGCGACATTAGGCAGGGCCTGTTACAAAATGGCCCCTCCCTATGAGGTGGAGCTGCCTTCTACCTACTATGCTCCAATCCTCAAAAAGCCGGCCAAAACCTGACTGGAAATTTGCCCCAGCCCAGCAATTGGTAACTACTTCCCCTTTCCTCTTCTAGCCTGTCAGAACCCTTCATGGGCCCGCTTCCTACCTATTCCTATGTGATATGTCACTCACCCCCTCCTCCTCCTAGAGGCTATAAAAGCCTCGCCCCTTCCTCTCCTGCTTCTTTGTCCTTTGCTGGAAGCAGACTGGGCAGCTTCTCCACAGTAAAGGTCTGTTAGAGTTTATGGGTTTTAGGCTTCTTATGTGACAGGGACATTCCGTGTTTCATGCCTGGGAGCCCAGTGCTGAGCTGGGACAGCCTCCCTGCCCGCTGTTGCCTTCCCTTGAGGGGCTCCACAACCTGCCACCCTGCCACCAGGGCCTCCTGCCAGGCTTCCGTGGACACAGTGTGCGAGTAGGCGCACCCTCATGAGGCAGGAGGACAGAGCTGCCTTCCCAGCCGGCACTCCAGGGCTCACTCGCACTTGAGGGAAGCTTTCGTGCACAGATGTGAGGGCTGCTGTCCTCCGGCGTGTTGGCTTTGGCCATTTGTGAGGTATGGGGTGGAGAGGACAGAGGATTGAGGGGCCCAAATGGAGAGAGCTGAGCAGTAAGGGCAACTGCAGTTGTGGGCTGGGGTGGGCTGGAGGGAGCCGGCTCCCCCTTCCCCTGGGAAGCAGGGGTGTGAGGCGCTTCCTGGGCTGGGTGTGATTGGACACCTGTGGGGCTGAGAAGTGCTCTGGCAGTGTCCTGCTAACCAGCGAGGCTGGTACCTGTCTCGAATCTCAAGTTGCTGAAACATAGGGAGAGGCCATGCATGAAGCCCTGTCTAAGCAGTAGGCTGAAAGAATCATCTTTCTGTGTCTTCCAAAATGCTCATCCTGTTTCCCAGCAAACAGAAGGAAAAGCAGTGGGTGAGGCCCCCGTGGCACAGGAGAAAAGTGCAGCCATTTGCAAAGGCTGCACCCAGGCCTGGGAAGTGCACTTTCTCATGGTGGCATCCGGGACAGGCTCTAAATTTCTCTGGGTCTGTTTCTGCCCCCTGTCTGTAAATTCAGGAATCCTCCTTCCTTCTGTTGTTCCCCACACAGGGAGGGAGCTGCAAGGCTAGACACGGGACTCAAGGGACAGATCAGCAAAGTCATCGATGACTTCCAAGACCCTAGAGCAGGAGAAAGGACAGTGTGTGCTGCATAGGCAGCCACAGAAGCCAGGCGCCGCAGGGGGATGACACCACGGCCTGAGAGCAGCGGGAAGGGGGAGGTGAGGGTTTCTTGGGAAGTGTCACTCACGTGAGGTCTGAGCAGAGTGTGAGCAGGAAGGAGCTCAGATGTGAACAGTAGGTAATGGGGCCGAGCGGGGATGAGGTAAGGAGAATCACAGCAGGATGTCCTGGGCAAACAGGTCAGGCTGTCGCGGCTTGCTGAGTTTGAGGCCCTAGTGAGGCCTCCAGGTCTCTCTGATGATGGGACACCTGGAGCCTGGAGCCAGCTGGGTGGGGAGCATGAGATCAGCCTAGAGCCATGTCTGGGGACCTGGCACATGGGTGGGGACCTGGGCACATGCAGGGCAGAGGCTCAGAGTGAGGGTTTGTAGCTTTCAAGGTGAAGATGGCTGGACCAGAACTCAGGTCAACACTGGAGCATGTTGAGAAAAATTAGCACAAATGAGGCCTGGCAAAGAGGTAGGTGGAAAGGAACAGGGAGGAAGCCCAGCCCTAACTGCACAAGGAGAGCATGCCGAATCGGTGTGGAGGCCCAGGTCACTGAAAACCCAGGCTGTTGTACAAGGTGGCAGGTGGAGGTCGGTGGCGTGGGGGTGTGTTTAACAGTAAGTCCAGGCATCCAGAAAGCTTTGGAACTGGGAAGAGTGATGGGAGAGAAATGTCAGTCCTGATGGTGGTGGTGGTAGTGGTGGTGGTGGTGGTGGTTGTTGTTAGGTGCCATTGAGTTGGTATGCAACTTATAGCGACCCTGCATACAACAGGTGAAGCACTATTGTCAGTGCTTCTCTGCTGTTCATAGGGTTTTCAATGGCGGATTGATTTTTGGGAGCGGGTTGCCAGGCCCTTCTCCCAAGCCTACAGCACCTGGTGTTCCCAGGCAGTCTCCCATCCAAGTACTAACCAGGCCCGACCCTGCTTAGCTTCTGTGATCTGACGAGATCAGATGCCACGGGGCTTAGCCACCTTGGCTGATCAGTTCAGATTATGTAGTAAAAAGGCTCTCGGAGATTCACCACTTGAGATGTGCAGTTTCCCAATTGTGTGAGGTGGATAACAGCACCAAGGTTTTAAACAGACACCCTTGTGCTCATAATGGATGCTTTTAAAAAATACTTTTACATCTTTACCTCAAAATTAGCTTCATGCTGGCTCCAGAAGATTGCCTGAAATTTGTCACTTAAAAGCAAAAATAAAATTGGGGGCATAAGGAAGAATTTGAGAGAGGAGCTGCCAGTGACGGGGATCGTTGCTTTTAGGAATAAACAATCCTGGTGACTGGGCGGCAGTGCTGAGTCACGGAATTTATTCTTCAAAGGAAGACCTTTAATCTTAAAGTCTGGTTTGGATGTTGCCAGTTGTGATAAGCCTTCTAGCAGAACAACATAGAGCTAACAGTTTTATCCTATAAAAAGAAAAGGAAACTAATAAAGCATATTAAGAGAAGTATGGTGAGGCTGTGTGAGCTTTCAGTGACTCAGGGTGGATATCACGGTGTGTTGCAGGTGTCCTGTGGCTGTGTTCAGTGAGGGGACAGTGGTTTTTTTTTGTTGTTGTTAGGTGCTGTCAAGCTGGGTATGTCTCATTGTGACCTTACGTACAACAGAAGAAAACACTCCCTGACTCTGTGCCATGCCCGGCACTATTGTCAGTGCTTATCTGCTATTCATAGGTTTTCGATGGCTGGATTATTTCAGGAGTGGGCTGTTGTGTCCTTCTCCCTAGCTGGGAATACCGGGTACTGTAGGCTTGGGAGAAGGACACTTGGGTCATGGAACTCTGAATCCATTGTCTTTGCTTATAATGTTAACTGAACTCCATGCAGATGTCTCAGGAGGAGTATCATGTGATGCTGTGTGTTGTTGCCTTGACAAGTGAACTTCCTAAGTTTGGGCTTTGGTGTTCATGTCAAATCTCTGCCTTGGCATGTGCTATTTCCCAGGCTTGGTTCACTCTTCTCCAAGTGTCCAAGTGTCCACATGGCTGTTGCCTTCATTGTTCTTTGGCCTTTCCCTAACCATTGCTGTCTCAGCGAAGCTTTTTCTGACAGTCCTAGCTAAAATAGTACCTGTTATAGTTTGAATTTAAAGTGTCTCCCAAAGGTCCTGCATTTGAACACTAGGTCCCCAAGCGGTGGTGCCATCCTGGGAGGCTGTGGGACTTTGGAAGGTGGGACCCAGCTGAAGTACGTCATGGGGGGCCTTTGGAGATTTTACATGGATGCTCAGTTCCAGTAAGCTCTCTGCTTTCTGATGCCATGATGTGCAGTTCTCCACCACAGGCCCCATCTCCAGGGCCTCTGCCATGCCCCTCTACCATTATGGGCTGTGATCTTCTAAACCAAAAGTCAAGTAAATCTTTCTTCCCATAGTTGTTTCTATCAGCTATTTTGCCACAGTTATGAGAAAAGCTAACTGACACAGAAAATTGGTCCTAGAGACAGGTTGTAGCTGTGCAGAAATGTGACCATGTGGTTCTTATGCCATTAAGACTAGTTTTGGGGAATAATTGGGAGGAGTTTGGAGATACAGGCAAGAGAAGCTGTGGGATGCTCTAAGTAGAGCTTGAAGGTGGTTCTAGTGAGAATTTGGAAGAGCAGAGTGCCAACAGAAATGTGAAGAGTAAATAGGGGGCTCATAGAGTTTCATAGGGACCCAAGGACACTATTCAGAATTGTACCAGAGGACATTTGTGTTACATTCTAGAGAAGGGTTTGTGGTTTTCCTGTGTCCTAAAGATTTGAGCGAGGATGAATTAAAAAGTAATGGACTAATTAACTTGCTGGAGGAAATTTCAAAACAGAATAGTACTGATGATGTGGCTTGGTTATTATTGGATACTGCCAGATTCATGATGGAAAAAAAAAAGTACAGAAAACAGAGCAGAAAGATTTTTAAAAACATGCAGTTTGGTGAGGAAAAGCTGTGGGTTTACGGTTATAGACAAGGCAAGTTTGGGCAAAGATATTGTAATTGTTAAACAGATAAGTGCCAGTTGAGGTGAAACTGCGATGTAACTATAGTAATGTCCTGGGACAAAACAGGAATTGGTGAGACCCCTTCCCTGAAAGGCCCCAGAGTGTGAGACTTTTGAATAGTGTTGGGACTGTTTAGACTTTTGGGTTCTCGATGTTGGACTGAATACATTATGCATCTTGAGATGGCCATGAACCTTCGGGGCCAGGGATAAGATGTTATGGTTTGGAGTAAAAACGTCCCCCCAAAGTGATATGATTGAATGCTTGGTCCCCAGATGGTGGCCCTGTAGTAGAACGCTGTAGAACTTTGGGAGGTGAGACCTTGCTGGCAGATATAGGTCACTTGGAGGTTTTACACAAGCCTCCCCATTTTGGTGTGTCTCTCTGCTTCCTGATGCCACCAGCCCTATACCCAGCTGCTCCACAGTGCCTCCTCCTCATTATGGACTGAGACAATCTAAACCATGAGCCAAAGAAATCTTTCCTCCCATAAGTTGTCTCTGACAGGTGTTTTGCCACAGCAACACACAAGCTAACGAACAACCTGCATCTGTCTACTAACCCCTCTCTTCCTTCCCTGCTTTGTTTTTTCTCTATAGTACTCATTATGACCTGATATGTATTTTCCTAGACTGTAGCTGCCCAAAGCAATGATTTTACCTGTTTTGATTGCTATCATATCCCCAATGTCTAATAGAGCATGTGGAACAGTAGCATTCAGTAAATATTTTCCCAATAACTGGAAGAGTGAACTTTGGTAGGCTGCCAGTTTCTGGTTCTGGAGAGGGACTTTCAAACTTCTGGAACAGCACTTAACTCAGAAAGGTCCCCTCCCAGTTACTGCATAGTACTATGTTCACCAGGCTCTTCATTCAAGGTTGCCACAGGTCCTAGCGTCTCCGCTCTGAGCCTTTTCTCTGCCATCACATAACTGTCTTCCTTCCAAATGCCAGGCACATCCCAGGCTGGAGGCATTCCTGCGATCTGTACATATTGGGAACATCAAAGCTCAAAGGAGCCTTTCAGTACTGTGAGGTTCATCCCAGGGCCTTGTGCATGCTAGGCAAGTGCTCCATCACTGAGCTGCAGCCCCTTTGTTGTTGTTGTTAGGTGCCTTCAAGTTGGTGTCCAACTCATAGCAACCCTACATACAACAGGGGAAACACTATTGTCAGTGCTTCTCTGCTGTTCATAGAGTTTTCAATGGTGGGTTCATTTTTGGGAGTGGGTTGCCGGGTCCTTCTCCCAAGCCTACAGTATCTGGTGTTCCCAGGCGGTATCCCATCCAAGTACTAACCAGGCTTGACCCTGCTTAGCGTCTGAGATCTGAGGGGATTGGATGTCACAGGGCTATGGCTGCAGGCCCTTACCCCTTTTTAAAATTTTTAAATTTGAGCCAGGTGCAGTGGTGCATGCCTGTAATCCCAGTGGCTTGGGAGGCGGAGGCGGGAGGATTGCAAATTCGAGACCATAGGCAGTCTGCGTAACTTAGTGAGGCCCTGTCTCAAAAAAAGTAAAAAAAATGGGCTGAGGGTGCAGCTCAGTGGTCCAATACTTGCAAAACATGCAAGCACGAGGTCCTGGGTTCAAACCCCAGTACCACAAAAAAAAAAAAAAA
>VMDO01000263.1:20456-168606 GCA_007922755.1 Pedetes capensis | reverse complement strand
TCTGTATTATTCACATCTCTTATAATAAACATGATTTATTTACATAATAAAGAAAAATATTAAAAAATAATTTGGGTTGAAAGTATAAGAAGGTCTCATCTGTGTTTTTCTAATTAAGCCTATTCTTTAAGGCTTAGCTTCAGTTGCATTTTGTCTTGAGACCTTCATCCTTCCTATACCTTCTCCTCTCCAGGGCAGACTCATCTGCCTGGCACGAGAAAGTCAGTGTCTATGGCCCTTGATACTTTTAGGGGCCCATGAAACTGTTTTAATTTTATATACTGTTAAAATATGAAGAAAAAGATGAATGTGTCATATAATAATAGTAGTAGTAGTAGTAGTAGTAGTAGTAGTAGTAGTAAATCCATAGCAATGAGTTTACCCTAGACTGTATGTATTGGTACAATGGTACAATATTGTTGTATATATAATATTTTTTAATAGAGGAATGGACCCATGCAAGTCATAAGGCAGACCTTCGCCTCTGACTTCCTGTTTTAATTTTGGTTTCCACAAATGCAGAATGTGACAGCCCAGGCAGCTTATTTAGGGAGTGATCATAGGAAGCAGATGTCAGTGTCACAAAATCACGAGTTGTCAAAGTCATTGCACCAGGCAGCATGGTTCTACTTCCCCCAGACCCCATTGCTCTCCGCGTGAAGGCTGCGAGGTGTGGGTACCCCAGTTCACTGACCCTGGTTCGTTGGAGATGGTGGCCTGCCTCCCAGGGGGCTCAGAGGGATGCTTTGTGGCTCCTGCCCTCTGGAGCAGGCTCTGAAGGAAAAAAGGCACTTGTTTGAAGGGTGATGCTGTTAGCAGGGGAGGGGGATTTCACGGTTGACCCAGATGAGGCTGAAGACAGAGAGGGCAAGAGCAACAGGACTCTGGTTTAGCCCCCAGGACCGAGTTCACACTGTGCTGTGCTGTGAGAGCATCTGGCCTCTCAGCCAGTGTCATGTGTTTCACAGTCCTTTTTGTGCTTGAGTTCACAAGCAGTGCTTATTTCACAGAACTGTGCATACAGTAGGTGCTTAATGTTTATTGTTGACTTAACCTGACTCCATGCCAACTTGACAGTCATACTGCTGGTGGCCACCCCTTACTGTGCTTTGGATCTCGTACCCAGGTCTGCGAAACGCTGCCCAGGTCTAAGTGCCCTCTGGCTCTGCCCTGTTCTTTATTCCTCCACCTGGCTCCACAGAGTCTTTCGGAGCCGCAGCCACATCCCAGACCTGGTGCTTGTTCCTGGGACTGCAGAGAAACACAGCACAATCTCACTGTGCAGCAACAAAGCATCTCCTCAAGGACAGCAACATACAGAGAATTCCAGCACCATGTCACAGAAGCAAGCACAGAGGACGAAAGACACACTGTGGGGTTTGTCACCAAATGTGGGGTGTCTGAAGGGATTCTGGCAAAGCTGAGAGCAGAGGTGACTCGGGAGGAGTGACCAGTGTCAGGACTATATGGAAGGATGCTCCATGCGGAGCCTGTCCAGCAAAGGGAAGCATCTTGAGGCAGAGGATATGTGGCCGAGGACAGGGGAGACTTGCCCGTGACTCTGCCTGCTGGGCAGTGCTGGTCAAACGCCTGCTGTCCTTATCTCTGAGGACAGCAGTTGGATGCTGTCCTAGGAGAGGTCCACAGTATGCCAGCCTGGGTGTTGGGACACAGCAGTACTGGTTATATGGCCCAACTGTGGCTTCTGAGTGGGCAACCAAGTGTATCTATCCGTGCTAGCCAGGCAAGGACACCCACATTCCCTTTATTTTATATTTATTATTAAGCAGCACTGTGGAGATGGATTGTAAAAAATCTGCAGCCCCAGACTAGTGGAGCAAAGAGGATATGTTATCCACTAGGCAGCTCCCCAGGCCTGCAGCCATAGCCCTGTGGCGTCCAATCCCATCAGATCTCAGACGCTAAACAGGGTTGGGCCTGGTTAGTACATGGATGGGAGACCGCCTGGGAACACCAGGTGCTGTAGGCTTGGGAGAAGGACCTGGCAACCCCCTCTCAAAAATTAGTCTGCCATTGAAAACCCTATGCACAGCAGAGAAGCACTGACAAGTGTTTCCCCTGTTGTACAGAGGGTCGCTATGAGTCAGATACCAACTCGACGGCACCTAACAACAACAACAACAACAAGGCAGCTCTTTAGTCTGTACAGGACCAATCCATCCAGCATTCCCCTCTTTGATGGTAAATGACCGTGTTTATTTCCAGAGGCCAAAGTCTCTGCAATTTTCTCCCTGCTTCTTCTAGTGGTCAATCAGGTTTCTGTGCTACTGTAGGTAAAATACAGCCCTCTGGAAATGGCTCGGAGAAGCACCCTGCCTGCTAAGTACACACTGGGAAGGGTACATTCCAGGGACCCCAAGCCTCTGGGCATACGTGCTAACATTCCTTCTTCTTCTTTGACATGAGTAAAAGATCACCTCACAAATTTATGTCATGGAGTCATTTTCTGCTTTAGGAAGAAACGTTCTTTGCTGATAAACATCTCACCACACAGAAATGCCATGCTACAAGAGGGTAAGGGGGAACCTATACGAATAATGTACATCAAAATGCATGTATGTAAATGCCACAATGAAAAGCATGTCAGAATGAATCACATTAAAGTGTACATTAAAAATGTCCAATTAAAAAAAAAAAAAGAAATGCCATGCTGAAAAGGTTTCTCTTTTTGAGAAATGGCAGGAGCCCCCATCTCAATAACTTGCTTCCTTACAGAAGAATAACAAGTGACAGCACTTGTCATATTGGTAGCTGGAGCACAGTCTTCCTGAGGTTGTGCTGACCAAGGAGGCCAGAGAATGCTAGAAGCAGACTTAGTTACTCACAGAGAGGCTCGTGTCTTAGGAAAGCTTGTTGCAGAATCTGAAATTTGGTACTGACTACAGATACGGACATAGACTCTTTGTTGCTGATGCCAGTTCTTGGCCAGTAGTAACTACTTGAGACTAGATCTGGCTGTCATAGTTTTATCAAACTGTGGTATTTCAGCCTTAGTTCCCATTGACTCCTCGACTTTGTCCTACGTAGGGTTGGAATGAAGGAAATAACACACTCAGTGAGACTCTCTGGGCACTGATTCTCTCATTAATTCTTTACTGTGCCTGGACTAAGTATTTCACATGATTAACACACATTTGTAAAAACATTGGATGAGTCAGTCACTGTGAGGACTACCTACCATTTCATGCAGGCTTCATCACAGTGTGAAGTGAGACATTTCATCATCCAAAGTTTGTAGAGGAGCAAATGAACCTCAGAGAATTTGAATCCATTGCCTAAGGTTTCACCATTCATAAGTGACATAATTGTAACTAAACCCACACTGGTCTGCCTCCAAATTGCATGTGGAGGGCCTAAGAGATCATATTGTGGTCACCCAGCAAATGCTTGTCCAACTTAAATTTTATGGAACAAATAATGATGGCTCATTGAAGATGGACTTCAGGTACCAGGGAATTCTGTCCTCAGAATAGTATTCTTTTTCCATTCATTATCAAATCTTTCCTGAGTCTATGTGCCTACAATGCATTACATTATGCAATTAGGAAGTGAACTTCTCCTTGGGCATCCTCATCTCTCTTCGCTCCTGGAATAACAGAGAAACAATTCATGAACAATAGTCTTTATGCATAGCCAGGTTTATTTTGGGTTACTATGGCTGAATCCTGCAGCTGTACCACTGTGGTGTCTGATCCCATCAGATCTCAGGAGCTAAGCAGGGCCAGGCCTGGTTAGTACTTGGATGGGAGACTGCCTGGGAACACCAGGTGCTATAGGCTTGGGTGAAGGACTTGGCAACCCACTCCCAAAAATCAATCCACCATTGAAAACCCTGTGAATAACAGAGAAGCACGATAGTAGAGTTTCACCTGTTGTATGTAAGGTTGTTTTGAGTGGGGATACTGACTTGACA
Organism: Pedetes capensis; assembly: GCA_007922755.1. Lineage (NCBI taxonomy): Eukaryota > Metazoa > Chordata > Mammalia > Rodentia > Pedetidae > Pedetes > Pedetes capensis. Next base: position 164,672 of record VMDO01000263.1, on the reverse strand, counting down.
ACAACGACAACAACATGGCTAAATAGTAAACATCTCAAAGCTTAGTGTCTCAAGAGAGTAACTGTGATGTCTCTTTTACTGTTGGACTGTTCAACTCAGCTTTTGCTCCCTCATGTTTCTGAAGTCCAATGATGGTTGAGAGTGTGGTTACCTGAAGGCTGGGATGATTAACGGGTGCAGGCTGGTTGGACAGCTGTTTTTACATGGGTTCTCCACATGGCCATTTGGACTCTTCATAAATGGAAGCTGCAGGGCTTCTGACTGAGCTTCAGAAGTCACACGGCGTCACTTCTACTACCTTCTGTTGGTTACAGGTGATTCCCCAGGGCAGCTCAGGATGGAGGGTGGGGCTGTGGGAGGAGTGGGTACTGAGCAGCACGGTTGGTAGGGGAGGGTCTCTTGGAAGACAAGGGAGGTACCCAGAACTCTGCCAGCTGGACAGACAGCCCAGCTTCACCCTATGGTAAAGGGCGTTTGGCCTAAGAAGATCCTTGGCAGAGTTGAGGGAGTTCTTTGAAGTGGGTTAAACAATGGCTTGTGTGCATGATGTGGGATGTGCGGAGCAGTCCTGAATGTGTGGACATTAGCAACAACCAGCTCCTTCCTGGCCATCCAGGAAATAGGGACTTTCACAAGTAGGAGAAGGGTCACTGAAAGATATAAAGGGAAAGATTTGCTGGGTGCAGTGGCCCAGACCTCTAATCCCAGTGACTCAAGAGGTTGAGGCAGGAGGATAGCAAGTTGGAGGCCAGAAGGCAGCCTGTGTCACTTAGTGAGACCCTGTCTCAAGATAAAAAAAAAGATAAAAATGGGGTGGGGTGAGGCTCAGAGCTAGAAAATAAAGTGAAATATTTAAGACACGGATACTAGAACTGCAAATCAGAATGATATGGTTGTGTGTAGTGTGGAAGACGGAACTGAAGAGGTGGAGACGGGCTGAGGGAGCGAGAGGCCCGTGAGGGAAGATGGTGGTGTGGTCCAGGGGGTCAGCGGGGCATCGGAGGACTCCCCAGTTTCTGACCTCCACCTTCCTTGGAAGAAAGAAACACGCTGGGAGGTGGAGTAGCCAGAGGATGGAAGATGAGGGAGACAGGCAGGAGGATACAGAGTCCTCTGCCTTGGACCTGCTGCCTGGTGGCAGTGTGTGATGCTAGAGCAGAGCAGGGCAGGGCAGAGCAGAGCAGCAGGATGTTGGGGTGCAGAACCTCCGAGGCCCCTGCAGCGGGTTGGCTGGAGATGCCCTGAGTGCCTCCTGGTGTTCAGTGCTGCGGCTTTCCCCAGATGTTTGTCCCTCCATCAGCCCGCACCCTCTGTGACCACACCACCCATTGGCACTGGTGCTCAACCTCTGCCCCTGCTCTGGGAGCTGGTGTTGGTGCTCCCGGAGGGCAGCCCAAGCCCAGGTCGGGCTGATATGGGGATGCAGCAGCCCCCTCCCTCCAGCTGTGACAGCTCCGTGCCCTCTGTGGCCTGGATTCCCTTGGGAAGGAAGGGATCTTGCTGTGTGAAGGCTGATGGTGGACTCTTGAGTTTTGTTTCATGGGCAAGGCAAGTATATCCTGCTTAGAAACCAATCAAACAACTCATAATGAATGAATTTTAAATGCTATTAATCCCATTTGGCTGCAGAGGCACAGGGGGGAGGTAAGTGGACATCCCAGGGTCCAAGACAGCCACCAGTGTCCTGCAGAAGGCACCGGTGTGGACACAGGCATTTTCTGCACAAGGTGGAGCCAGGCCCTTTCCTGGCAAATCCCCTGTGAACTGACCTCTAAAGATTGATTACAGCTCAGTCTTCCACTCCTCTGACTTGGAAAATTAGATTGAATACCATTATTAATTTTGATTACCAGACCTGGATTTTACGTCAGCTCATTCAGCAGGCAGACAGCCTCCAGCCTTTCATAAATAATGCCCTGGAGGTCTGCAAACTCAGGGGCTGGAGGGTGCGGAGGGGGCAGACCACAAGTGCCTACTATGTGTGTGCCAGGCTTCGGCTGGGTAGGTGGCTTTCACATCGCTAGTTAGCTCTTATACCATCTCTGAGCAGACTTCGCCATCTCCATTCTGAGAGGAAAGAGACTCAGGTGGTTAGAGGACAGTTGTGCCTGCACGGGAAGAAACAAGAGAGGAGGCACGTGATAGGTGCCAGATGATGCCTGGCTCAGGAATAACTGATATTGACCCAAGCCCTTTTTCCATTTCAGAAGAGGATCCACCTTAGATATCATTGCACCTTGGGTGGGCCATTCTTTCTTTGAATGTGAGAGTGCTGAGGCCCACAGAGGGGAAGAAGGACCCTCAGGTCACCCCTGGGAAAGGCCCAAGCTGGCCCCATTTTAGGGCTTTGGACACTCGTCCTGCGGTCTCTTTAGGTTTTGTTCTTTTGTTGTTGTCGTTGGGTGCCGTCCAGTGTGGTCTGACTCATAGTGATCCTCACAGGGTTTTCAATGCCTTATTGTTTGCAGGATCAATTCAGGAGTGGATGGCCACATTCTTCTCCTGTTTTTGTGGTGCTGTGGATTGAACTCGGGTCCTCAGAGGGTGCAGAGCAGCGCTCTACCCACTGAGCTAAAAATTGGGATGACAACAGGACTTCACAGAAGCTGCATTACTTTTGGATCTAGTCTTAGACCCTGGAACAGCCTTCTGCTTGTTCTGGCTCTCTGCTTTTGGAGTCCCCTTGTTCTTCATTTGTGACTTGGCCTGGGTGTGGGGACATGTCCTACTAATTTTTATAAGGGATGATTCCTGGCTCTTTCCAAGGTAGATTAGAGGTATCTTCTGAGCAAAGACTTGAGTCTTATCTCCAGATGTCTCTGTTTTGTGCCAGGTGGGGCAGGAGTTCGCACTGTGTCTTTCCTGAGTGGTGACCTGGTGTGCATTTGAAAGACCTGTGGGGACCATGGACAGTGGCACGTTGAGATATGAATCAGAAGCAGAACATCCAGCGCCAACCTGAGAGCTGCAGGTTAGGCATCCACTCAGGTGGACCCCTTTCTTCCCTGTGGTTGTGGGAAGAACGCAGGATTCTTATGGATGTCACTTTTATAATTACGTTACATCATATGGGAAATGTGAAGGGACTTTATAGGTGCCATTGAGGTCTTAGTCAGCTTAATTTTGAGTTAATAAAATGGAGATTATTTGAGTGGGCATGATCTAATCAGGTAAGGGCTTTAAAAGAAGGCTTGGGACTTCCCTGAAGTTCCAGAGTCTCCTGCTGGCCTTGGGCTGTATATCCACAAGGAAATGAATTCTTCCAACAACCTTGTGAGTCTGGAAGAAGACTCTGAACTTCAGAGGAGACCTCAGCCTGCCTGACACCCTGATTGCAGCCTTATGAGATCATGAGCAGAGAACCCAGCTAGGACACACTCAAACTTCTGTTCTAGAGAAATTGTGGGGTAATAGTAGTTTTAAAGTTGCTGAGTTTATGGTTCTGTGTTACTCAGCTTAGAAAACTAATGTAGCTCTTTTGTTTGTAGAAGGAATTTAGATCTCAGTGTGTGTGGTTGACTATTGGGTCCACACGTGATTTCTCCCATGTTTTGACTCCCCTATTAAACTCAAATATGCATTTTTCACAGAAGAATCTTCAAGGACAAGAATCTGTATAACTTTAGGGGCCTTTGTCTAATACTTACTAATTTCCTTAATCTCCTGATCCTTCCCTTTACTCAACTGTGATACATGAGCTCCTCTGGGGTTGTCATGTTAGCTGGCTTGCTGGGGGACACTGACAAAGAGATGGCTGGTGAGAACCCTCTGCAAACAGAAGCATAATCTATGGGATTATGGCGTGTGTGGGCAGCTGTGGTACATTGGAAGGGGAACTGGATTTGGAGTCTAACGAGATACATTTTCATTCTAATTCAACTATTTAAGAGCTATGTGACCTTGGCCAAAGCACTTAAGTGCTCTGGTGCCTCAGTTTGTTATCTGCAGACAGAGGGTTAATAACAGGCTAGTGGTGAGGACTGAATGAGCTACTGTACATGACTCATGTTGTCAACTCCACTTGCTGTCATCTCCTCAAAGTCACTCCCTCTCTTAATGTCCTCACCCTCCTGAGCACTTGAGTTCTAGGAACTCTGGAGAAAACTCTGCAAAGAGGATTTCCCTGGGAATGGAGGGTTTTCAGGTGACAAAGGAAAGGAAAATTTCCATTTCCTTTCCAGAGCAAAATGTCGCCCCGTTCGGCTTTGATGAATAAAGAAATTTGAATAAAATGTCAGTTTCCTTCTGAACTAATTTGGGAATCATAATGACATGTACAGTCTCAGCTGAACACATGAATATTTATAATTAAAAATGAATTTGTCCTTTTCTTCAGATCACGAAAGTGAACAGAAATCCCCAGGGGTGTCCTGGGCTAGAAGAGCTGTTCACTTTAGGAAAAACTCTGAGATAGAAAGGCAAAAATAAACAAAACCCAAACCACTGCCACCACCAACAAAATCCCCCAAATCATCCAACCAACCAAACAAAAGGACAACCCCAAGCGCAATGGCAGCCACCCAGGCTAGTGAACCCTGCCGGGTGGGTAGCGTCCTTTCTGCCCCTCCGTGTGGCTCCTGGTGGACAACATGGGCGTTGTGCACCCAGGGTTAGAAAGAAGTTCAGGATGAGACCTGCTACTTTCTCCTCCTGCTCCCGACCTGGCTTCTGTCCAGACCTTTAGTTCACACACACGTTTCATTTTCCAGGTACACTGAGCCTCTTCTGTATTCAGTAGAGTGGGACAGGCATCTGTTCAGCACATGAAACAGAGCCTGATGTGTGCTAGAGGGAAAACTGGGTGTCCATGGGTTAGCTGCTAGTCAGTTACTACTCCACGTTATAAATGAGTGAGTTGAGACAGAAAGACACCACCCAGTGCCTCACGTGGTGACAGGAGGTTTGTTCCCTTAGAGTTTTCATTTCTTATTTTTGATTGATGTGTCTCTTGAGTGTATTTCCTCATGCTCAGCCCCAATAGAGAACCACCTTGTGGGGGAGTTGGGGATGGCGAGGCTGTAGGTCTGTGGTCTGGACTCTGCGGCCTTGGACAAGGCTCTTCTTTCTGGATACTTATTCTTGTTCTGACAGTATGGAGTTTAACTGAGTGGCAGTGAGGGAGATTTTTCTAGCACTAACTCTTGTGGCTGTTTTATTCTCCCCTTTTGGTCCCAGTTTTCCAAACATTATGACGCTACTATTGTTCATTTCTCTGGGCCTGACAGAGGGAATCACTTGAGGGAGAAAAGCCAAAGCCCATGTCAATTAGAATATTGCACCCTGAACAATGTGTGATTTTCCCTCAAATCCAGAGAAGCAATCACTTCTGTTTTGCCTTAGGAAGTATGTGTGGGGGTGGTGGTGGCTGAAGTGACTGTTCTAGATTACAGAGCTTCATCAAGAGATACCTTCCTTCATTGATGAGGTAAAGAAGTTGAGGAGCTCAACAGCTTTATGGTTTCTTCCAGAAGTGTTAGGAAGCTTGAGTTTCTTTCTTTCTTTCTCTTTGGCATTAATGGCTTCTTCCTGTAACACTGCTGTGATCGACTTTCCTGGACGCCACCCACATCCATTATCTCAGTGACAGTACCTTAATTGAAATGACATCTTAGAATTATTTCTTTAAAATTCATTGTTTAATTCGGTAAATTTAGTATTAATTAATGCCAACTGCCCTGGTGTTTTGGCCTCTCATTTGTCACTCTCTCAGATCCTGGAGCAGTATAGGAAATAATAGGTCTCTTTCACTTTACAGGACTTATTTTACTTTACAATTCAGATTTGCGATTGTGGCAAGAATGGAATTCAAAATGACTTGGGATTTCACAATGATCATGTACTCAGGAAAGAGAAAGAGAAGAAAGAGAGGAAGAGGAGGAGGTGGAGTAAGAGGAGAACTGGTTTTCAGATCCTGCTTTTCAGCGGAGGAGCTGGGTGCTGGGGGGAGGCACCAGGCATCAATGCTGAGGTGGACAAGTGTAGCTGGGGGTCCTTGGGTAATGTCGGACAGCTATATGGTTCACAAGGCTTGTTTGATTTGCATGGCATTCAAAGTGAGTCTCTCTGTGTGTGTATAAATGCATGCAAATTCAGTTAACTTTATTTTGCAGCCCTGTGGGAAAATGGCATGTTGTAGTTAATAAAGTACCATACAAATTTTGTAAGAGTTAAGTTATGTCACAAATGTAGATATTAAGTCTTAGAGGTGAATAGAGTCTTAGGTTGGGTTCCCCCAGAAGACTGGAGTAAGGATTGAAGAGCAAACAGCTTATCTGAGAGGCATCTCAGCCTGTTTTCTGTTGCTAATAATATAATACTATGCCCTGGTTGAGTTATAAAGAAAAGAGGTTTATTTTAGCTTGTGGTTTGGTTCTGAGGTTGAGGGCCACATCTAGTGATGGCCTTCTTGCTGTCAGCATTCTTCGGGGGAGCAGGACCTCACATGGTGAGAGACAGTGTGCATGTGTCCTCTGGTCTCTTCTCTTGTTGTTGTTGTTGTTAGGTGCCCTTGAGTTGGTATCTGACTCATAGCGACCCTCATAGGGTTTTCAATGGCTGACTGTTTCAGGATTGCCCTGGAAGTGGATTGCCAGGCCCTTCTCCCATTTTTGCGGTGCTGGAAATCGAACTCGGGATCTCAGAGACTGCAGCGTAGTGCTCTACCAACTGAGCTAAATCCCAGCCCCTCTTCTCTTAGATAGCCACTAATGTTCACCCATGCAGGCCCCGCCCTGAGGGCCTCACCTCCCAAAGGTCCTACCTCTGAACACAGTCAGATTAAGTAAGTTTCTACTCTTTGAAAGCCTCATAATGAGGATGGAAGTCTAATATGTGTTTCAGAGGGACAATTTATTTAAACCATAGCAAGAGGGGATTAAAAGATGAGCCACGAGGTATAAGAGGGTCAAAACCATGCCCACCTTTCAGTCTGTTTCCACAAGGGCACCTGGGGCTCAGTCCCATTGCAGATTCAGATGGTGCCAAACACACCTCTGATCTGGGCCACTAGAGATATGAGGGATTTGGGGGTTTGTCATCCAGCTCCCACCTATTATCACTGAGAGCTGCTCCCAAGGGTACTGACTCCTGGTACTGTTGGCCTGCACAGCACAAAAGCAAGTCCTTTGGCTTCAGCAATGCATGTGCCTGGAAAGACCAGAGTCAAGGGAGTACAGGTGGACCCTGGCAACATCTAATTAGGTTTAATAACTCATGGATAGCCAGGCTCAAGTATCACCTAAAGTTAGTATTAGGGGGCTGTCAGATCATGGGATATACTGCTCTAGTGTCTGGGTTGCCATAAGAGGTACATGTACTAATCATAATTTACTGCCTCTCAGCTGGCACAACTTATATGTGTGTAGTGGTTATGGTCAATGTTATGCCCAAATCTTCACTGGGTCGATGCACCATCTCTGCATGTTGTATTGGCTGCTGCTATTAGGTGCCATTGTGTTGTGTCCAACTCATAGCGACCGTCATAGGGTTTCAATGGCTGATTGTTTCAGGATTGCCTTGGGAGTAGATTGCCACGTTCTTTTCCTATTTTTGTGGTATTGGGAATCACACCTGGGACCTCAGAGACTACAGAATGGCACTCTACCAACTGAACTAAATCCAAGCCCCGTGAGTATTGGCTGCTAGTGGCCTAGAGCTCCCATTCTGCAGAAAATTGCCTTTGGCTAATGGCAGTCACCTGGACCAGGAGGCTATACCCCTGCCAACATAGCCCACAGCCAATGACTCATCACTGACTTAGCCCTGCATCTTGTGAAAGGGCTATAACAGAATCCATCTATTTTTACCCTAAGCGGTACTAATGCCCTACCTGTGCCTCATGTACCACCGTGTTCCATCACCCCATAGAAGTGTCTCTTTCCTACATGGCAATATTTTCTCAAGCCTTAGTATGACTACCAGATACCTAGCAGAGTTGGTGGGTGAGTGGAATTCATGTGGTTGCATTTGGACCCAGACTAAGCAATGTTAATATTAACAGGGCCCAAGCCAGGGACCGAAGGCAGTGAAAATCTCTTCATATGAGGAAGATCTTATTATCCCCATTTAATGTATAAGTGTGATGGTTAATTTTGGTTGTCAACTTGGCTGGATTGAGAAACACCTAGGAGGTTAGTAAAGCACACCTGGGCCTATCTGTGAGGGAATTTTCCTGGGTCTAAACTAAGGGGGAATACCTGCGCAGAACATGGGCAGCGCTATCTCATAGGCTGGGGCCCAGGTGGAATAAAAGGAAAAAGAAGGCAATCTGTGTATGCAGGCATTCTTTCTCTGCTTCCTGGCAGTCATGCTTCGAGTTGCTCTGTGGAATCAGCCCCACCATGATGGACTGAAGCCCCCAAAACTGTGAGTCATAAATCTTTCCTTTCCATAAATTGTTACAGTGATGATAAATATGACTAAAATACAAAATTAGTACCAAGAACTGTGGATGTTGTGATGACCTATGTGGTTCAGAGGTCTTTGGAACAAATTTGTGGAAGGAATTTGAGAAAGTAAGAGGTGTGTGATAGAGAATTCCTAGAATGCTATAATTGGAGCCTAATGAGCAATGCTGGTGGGAGCTCAGATGACCAGAATGTCTATAGGAATGTGCACAGTAAAGACTGTGCATATGAGATTTCCAACAGGAATGAGGACCCTACTGGGAGTCGGACCAGAGGCTGTTCATGCTACATTGTGGCAAATAAAATGTGTCTGTTTTATGTCCTGAGCTATATGGGAGGTTGAGTCTAAGGGTGACAGACTAGTTAATCTGGTGGATGAGGTTTCAAGACAGTCCAGCATTTGGGCTGTGTCATGGCTATTGCTGGCTATTAGCCAAGTTATTTATTTTTTATTTTTTTTTTTGTTGTTGTTTGTGTCTGTGCGGTGTTGGGGATTGAACCCAGGGCCTTGTGCATGTTAGGTGAGTGCTCTACCACTGAGCTACATCTACGGCCCCAAGCCAAGTTTTCAGTGAGAGTTGTGAGCAAAAAGCAGAGAAGAAAGCTTTGAAAAACTTTAAGTTTTCCCAGAAAAGAAGCATGTATAAAGTTGAGGCCAAAGAAAGTGTGGCTGCTAATGATACGACGGCCATTAAAATGAGCCAGGGATGGTAGGAAAGTAGAAATTGGCTGCCTCCCACAATAACAGGCTCACAGGTGAACAGACTTTAACTCTCTTGAAAGACATTGCTTTGAGAAGAGAGCTCCAGAGCACCTTGCTTGCACAGGGCCTCCTAGAGAATTGTGTCCCAGAGTTTAGCCACTGTGGCAGTCAGAGGCCACTGCAGCCTTTGTGGAAGGAGGTCTGGCTGCTGTTCAAGATGGTGGCAGAGTTTTCTGTCATTCACATGAGTTGGGCTTTGCAGGTGTGCAAAATGTAAGAGTTCAAGGTTGTGGGGCTTCCATCCAGATTGTAAAGGAAAGCCTGGGAGGCCAGACAGTGTGTGGCTCAATCAGGATCCTTGCAGCCATCCCCTGCATGCAGTAAGGACGAAACCCAAGCTGCAGTTGAGACCCCAGCAAGTTAGGGGTGCCAGGAACATGAGACATCTCCCCAGGAAAGCCACAGAAAATGAGCAGAGCCAGCTCAAGAGGGTGGCCATAGAGTCTGCACATGGCAAGGACATGGGGACAGGCTGTGCAAGGCCTGCAGAGCTCACACCATACCACTGTGTGCCCCAGATGCTTGGCACAGAACTGTAGGATTTAATGCTTGCCCTGCTGGGTTTTGATCTTGTTTTGGTCCCTCCCTTCCTTGCTGTTTGCCTGGTCTCTTTTCTAATGGGAATGTGCCATTGTGTTTGGGAAGTGTATAAGTTTTGATTTTACAGGAGCTCACAGGTAAGTGGTGGCCTTAAGTCTCAGAGGAGACTTTGAACTTGGTGTTTTGAACAATGCTGGAACTGTTAAGACGTTGGGGACTCTTGGAGATGGACTGGATACATTTTGCATTATGTGATGGATAGGAGTCTTAGGGGACAAGTGTGGAATGTTACAGTTAAAGGAGACGTGTTTGGGTGTCAAGGTGGCAGGAGTAGATTTGTAGTGGTTAATTTGGATTGTTGACTGTATTGAGGAAACGTAGGCATTAATTACGCACACCTGCAGGTGTGTCTGAGGGTGTTTCTAGGGATAATTATGTGGAGAAGACCTGCTCTGGGGGTGGGTGGGCTGCTCTGGAGGTGGGTGAGAGCCAGAATGGAATTCAAGGAGGAAAAGCAGAAAATGGGAAGCCCTCCAGCATGGACATCCTCACTTCCTGGCCACCTTGGGTGGGCTGCTCTGCTGTGCCCTGTCCTCCTCTCCACATTGGACTGATGCATCTGAAACTCTGAGCCCTTCTCTTTGGCTGGTCTTCTCAGGTATGTGGTACCAGCAAAGATAAAACTGATTCACGCAATACGGGCACTGAAGGTAAGAGAATTCCATTGGTTTTTTGCAACATTACAACTTGTTCATTGGTAGATGTGGCATTTGAATCCAGCCTTCCTGGGCATAAGAATCTTGTTCTCTCATATTTTACTGTTTTACAAAAATGAGACACCATCATTCCTGTTGACTGGACCCTTGAAATAAGAGTGTTGCTGCTACAGCCTCCTTATTTCCATGGGTCCTAAGTTATCTGATATCAGTGGCTTTGGCCAATGAAGCACTGGGGCTGGATTCTGGTCCCTCAGCTCCAGTGATTGTGTGATCCACAGGTCATGTAAGAGCTCCCAGGCTTGGCGTTACTCTCTGATTAGCAGGCTGGGCAGACACCTGTCAGTCCAGGGTCCCTGGGACACCTTCCTTTTGAAGATGGGTCCCTTGGTTCTCACGCTGAGTACTGCCCACTTCTTTCTTAGTCATAATTTTGAAACTTCTCATAATCCCTCTGAGCCAGTGTCATGCATGGCCTTAGCTACTATCCGGGATCGAGGGATATTTCTTTATTGTTGGACAAGAAACCAGGGTTCCACGTGAAGTTACCATGTGTCTGACCCAGAATGGCTCTCACAGCAGGGGTCAGCAGAGCATTTTAAGAGATGACTGTGTTTGCTCTGTCATCCTCACCCTCCTTTCACTTAAATTCTCCAAACATTTGCTGAACCCCCACCCAGTCCAGTCACCTCGGCAGGCCCTGGGGAGACTACGTAGGTAGAGATGTTGTCCTGCCCTCACCCTTGTGGAGGAGACTGGTGTACAAACACCAAGCATAACTCATGGCCGAAAGAGTTAGGGCTGATCAGTCCACCTGGATCCTGTTGTGGCAGGTGAGAAAAGCAACCGGTGAGTTCTGACTGCAGGGTCCATGGACATGTCATCGAAGGGTGGACACAATGTTGAGAGGCATGAAAGGGGCTGCATTTGTTTACCTTTGTAGGCAGTAATAGAAAGCTGAAGGCTGCCTTTCTTTAAACATGTTCCTACGTTAGAGCTCTACCTGTGCGTTAGTGCACGCAGACATCTGTGCGTGTGCATGGGTCCATACGTGCTGGAAAGACGCAAAGGCGACAAATATCTCTTACCTGTAGGAGTCCAGTCATAGGATGAATTATTATGTTTGTCACTAGTTTTCCAAGACTTAAAGGGCCAGGTTTCCACTGACTCAGAGCCACACAGCATCATTGAACTAACATGTCTGACCATCTGGGTGACTTGCAATCCTCTGGCCTGAGCAGGTTCTGATGTAATTTGGCTGTGAGGGCAGCTGGCATCTGATTGCTTTCTTTGAATAGGCACTGGCTGTGTTTATGTGGAGAAGAGAAATAATTCTTTCCCACTAAAATGATTTACCAAAACTGTCACTCTGTGCTTCTACAGGTTCACTTTCAGGGGATTTAATGGGATTCTGTTTGTTGCAGGGAGGGAAGAGAACAACATCGCCCCAGTTTCACTGTAGAGAGTGATGGGAAGTGTCAGCCTCCAGGCAGGCTGACCTGGTGACAGCAGGGATTGTCCGGAGGTAAACGAAGGGGAGGATGATGCTTACAGAATACCTCCTGTGTTCCAAGGACAATTCTAAGCAGGGTTTATGCATTGCTTCACTAATTCTGTAAAGATAAATTGGAATTGTGTGCATGAAAGTGCTGTATAACATGCTCTACAGATGTTAGGCTTAATTAATCTTTTTCTTTATTGTAAAGACTTCTCAGATTCCCTTGAGACCATTTCTGGCTGTAAGTTACCAAATGCTAATTTGTGTTGAAGCAGCAGAAGGTCAGTTCTCTCTCGATCATAACTTCCCAGTAAGAAAAGGTGATGGGAGAAGCAGATGGACTGACTCCCAGGACAGGAAGTGCGAGTGTGTGTGCCAGAAGAGGTGTGTGTGAAGAGTTTGCCTTCAGTTATCTTTGGCTTTCACCTTATGAGCTGTGGGCACACTGGCCAAAGGCACCATTGCGGCTGAATGGCCACCTCTGTTCTGCTCTGCACTCATGTCCAGCCAAGAGAGGTTGAGTGTGTCATTTAGGTCAGAGATAATGGGATTGCTATCATGTTCCCTCTGTCATCACCAAGCATCTATCAGATGCCTACTGTGTGCTGCATTAGGATCTCTTGGTGTCTGTGTGTCTGCTCTTTGACTGATGGGTCAACTTCTTCGTGTGGCTCACATAGAGTTTCTCAGCTTCTAAAGGGATTATAGGACTTTGCCCAGGTGCTGAGTAGACATTCATGTCACACTGATCACAACCAGCCTAGTAACTGTGTGTAAAATGTACATGCACAACAGCAGGGGGCAGGTCTTTTGAGTAAGAAGTTGACTTAATACAAAGAAGTATTTCTAGAGTTCCATGGACATCTCCATGCATCTTTCGCCCCTGTGTTCATGTACCAGGTACTTTGCTGGGTGTTAGAGAAGATGGACCCTGGAATAAAAGGGGCCTCAGTTTAGTGGGGGAGATGGACACACACATAATGTAGAAAGGTTGGTGTTAAAAAAAGCCAGATTTGGGTTACCAAGGAACTCGGGGCATAGCCAAGGGTGCAAAAACAACCAGAGTGATTTGTTCCCATTCCCTTGCTCATTTCCTTGCCCATCTCCTCCCTATTCAGGACCAGTTGCCCTCTAAAGTCACCAGCGCTCTGTGCTGTGGGTGGTTGAGCCCTGGCAGCCACATGATCTCCATAGTGATCTCCACAGTGATGGAGATCCGGCATCCATGGTGTCTCATTTCCCTATAGCTTAGGGATTCTGGATTTCCATAAAGCAAAGGTAGAAGAGAGAAGTACAGGGAACTTACATATATTGGGAAATTCTAAACTCTCCATTAAAGCTGTTTCATCTCCTTTCCCCAGAAAGCCTCTGGAATCTGGTGGCATTGTCTAACCTTATAGGCAAGGGGAAGACTTTACAGAGATGAAATAGTTTTCTGAAGGTCAGTTATGGTTTAAATCTAGACGTCCCAAAGTCCTGTGTTCAAATGTTTGGACCCCAGCTGGTGGTGCTGTCCTTGGAGCCTGTGCAACTGCAGGATGTGGGATCCTAGCTTTGCAGAAGTAGCCACTGGGAAAAGGCCTTCGAGGTTTTTACCCTGGACCTGTGGTTTCAGCTCTCTCTACTCTCTGCTCCTGATCTGCCATAATGTGAGGTTCTTGCAGATGGGCCTGCCTGCCTGCCACCATGCCCTCTTGCCTCTGTGGACTACAGTCCTCAATCATAAGCCCTGATAAGCATTTCCTGCCATGAGTGACCTCCGTGAGCACAGGGTCATGTGGCTTTGCCTGTGTTTTTCCCTCTGGGCCCATCACAGTGGCACTGAGCCACTGAATGAGTAAATAGTGAAGGAAGAGGGAGGGGATTGGCCGGTACTTCGGCTGTTTTCTCTGCCTCAGTGATGTCCCACTTGACTGATGCAGTCACGTGACCAGCAATTGGAGGAGCTGAGAGGCCAGCAACATCTGACTTCACAGTTTGAAGATACCCTGAAAACGTCCCAGGTGACCCTCCTGGGCCAGTGTGGGGTAGCAGTGAGGGGTTTCTCACACCTTTATCTCTGACCTCCCTTGTTTTGTGTGCAGAGGAGGCTGGTGTGAGCTGTAATGTACCAAGACCACCACAGATGTGGTCACGTAGCCCCGGGTCCATGTCTTGTCAGTCACAGACTTGGGGGAGAGGCTGGGCTGCTGTTGGCTTCTCTCCGGAGAGAACCTGGTATTAATGTCCAGGTGGGACTGGGATGGGTGACAGCCACCCCGAGTTGTAACTCTTCTTGGTTTTTATTGAAATGACTCATCATGATGTTCTGTTTGTCACTTGTCAAGGAAATCAATATAGTCTAGACTTGTTATCTTGCTAAGATCTGCACCAGACAATTTATGGTCAAAGCAGGTTTAGCATTGAAGCAGGAGTGGCCAGCAGACAAAGGGATCTTATCTCTGTGGAAAAGGTCGATGTTCCAGACGTGCCTTTGCCTGGGGTGGCCTGAGTTGGCCTGGGTTCCCAGATTCTTGCAAAAGGGGGTGTGAAGAGGAAAAGGAAAGTCTTTAGGACTCTAAAGGGATAATCATACTTGTTTGGTAGCATTCTTGTGAGAATTAAATAATATCATATCTAGTGTCTATAGCCATACCACCCTGGTGTCTGATCCCACCTGATCTTGGAAGTTAAGCAGAGTCAGGCCTGGTTAGTCCTTGGAAGGAAGACTGGGAATACTGGATTCTGCAGGCTTGGGAGAAGGACTTGGCAGCCCATTCCCCCCAAACAATCAGCCATTGAAAAGCCTATGAATAGCAGAGAAGCACTGACATAGTGCTAGCTAACATACAGTATTGGGTAGTGTTTTGTTCTGTTGTATATGTGGTTGCTATGAGTTGGACCCAATTCGACAATACCTAACAACAACAACAACAACAGCGTATCTAGTGTAGTACCCTGCATAGAGCAGATGGTGAATGAGTGGTGGCCATTCTGGGAAATGAATAGGAAGAAAGATAAAGACCATGGGGAAAAATGATGTCCACAGCAATGGCCCAGAAATCTGCAGGGCCAGGGGCAAAGGGAAGTAGCTTGTCCATATGATAGCTGGGGATGATTTCTCTCTCATACCCTTTGGTTGTCACGTTGTTTCATTCATGTGCACATTTGTCAAGGAGCAAACACCACATGTAGGGGAAATGGAGACAAATGAGGAATGGTGCTGCCCTGTGGGACCTCAGTCTTATTGAGGAGACAGATGTAAATGTACAGCATCTGCAATTGTGAGAGATGAGCTGCGTGATGGCCTGGTGATACCATGACCTCCATGAGCACAGGACTCACCTGGTTTGCCCGTGTTTTTCCCTCTGTGCCCATCACAGTGGTGGACACGTGGGGTGGCCTCTGAGGAGCTCCTGAATGAGTCAATAGTGGAGGAAGAGGGGGCTGAGAAGCTTCTATGAGGCAAACGTGTTAGCTGGGACATGAGATGTTGGCACTTCAGAGCATCTGGGTGGATGGGTGTGTGGAGGGGGAAGGGGTGGCGTAAGCAGGAGAGATGCCAAATCCTGGGAGAGAGCATATGAAGAGTGTGGTGGCATGAGAGAGCAGGGCCCCTGAGGAGAGCCGAGGTGAGTGGGTGGTGCAGGAAGGTCGCTGGAATGAGGTGGAGGTGGCAGATGCTGGCAGATTAGAATACAAGGAAGTCCCACCAATCCACCAACTGCTTCATCTCTAAGGTGGCTTCTGGGTACCTACCTGGTACCAAGGGTGTCCTTGGGCCTCGGTGATGCCCTGTTGAGTCAGTCAATTCCAAACACATCTCGCGGGAGTGTGCGTTCTCATGGGGGAGTTGGTGGGCCCAGTGTGCTGGACTGTGAGGGGACATAGGGACAGGTGAGTCCTGGAGGGCATGGAGAGTAAGGAGGGGGCGCATAGAGCACAGACCCGGGGGCCTTGCTCCCTGCAGTTTTCATGTTCTGTCTGCAAAGCCAGGCTGTGTGTCCTGTGGGTGGCTCTACTTGAGCCTGTAGCCTGCAGCTCGAGTGCAGTGCCTGGTGTCCCTGACATGCAGGACTCTCTGGGTCTCCTCTGCGGTCTTAGATACAGTCGTAGTCACTTCTATCTGTTAAAGACCAATCACTGACTTGTGACTAATTGTGATCTATAAACCCTACCACCTACATGAGGAAACTACACTTCAACACACAGGTGCGTCCACGGAACTCACCTCAGCTTGAGAGGTCTGACCAGGCAGGCAGCGTTCATTCTGCTTCCTGCTTTTGGCACGGGAAAGTGGCACAGTCTCTGGGGGCAGGCCAGGGAGGAGGGCGAGATGGCCCCAACTCCCTGGCTCCCTGTAGTTGCTCTAGTCTGAAATCCTTATTGGAGGGAAGGATGGAGGGAAATGACTGCGTAGGTTTTTCAAGAAATTACTCACTGTACATCCTTTTGGGTGTAAGTGGGTATGAAGAATTGAACCACTCACCTGGTTAGATCTGGGGTCTTCGGCCCTCTGCAGTGCAGTGAGAAGGATCAGGTGATGAGTTGGAATCCAAGTTGCTTTTCTTTAAAGCAGAATGTGAATTGGGCTTCTTACTGATAGTGATGCCAAGGACTTAAAACAAACACTTTATTTGCTCCAGAGGGCCTGCCTTCCAGGATACTGCCACCCTGGTCCTCAGGCCCCATCCTGCAGGAGAGCCCTGTCTTCCCATTCCTCCACACCTCACTGAGAGAGCAGCCTGAGGAAGGGAGACTGCCCAGCCCTGTGGATTTTCCGCCCCTCCCCTCCATGCGTCTTCCTTCAGCTTATAAACAAGCTCAAGTTTGCTCCACATTAAAGGAAAACACTGACCTTTCTTTTGCCTTTCAAGGTGACACCTCCCACCTGCAACCCTCTTCCCCTCCCCCTCCTTCATCAGGATCCAATGTTTCCGCCAGTTCAATCCCTAAGTACCACAAAAATAAATACACACATAAATACAATTTCTTAAAGTGAAGAAACCAAGGCCAGAGAAGGTAGGTCAGTTGCTTATCATACCATTGGTCATTGAGGGAGCTGGGATTTGAACTTGTTGTTTGCCTCCAGAGTATAGGCTTTAATCCACCACATAAAGATTCAGAGGAGTGTAGTAGGCACAATAAAGGGCCTCCAAAGATGGCTATATCCTGTCCTTACATACTGTAAGTGGCTTAATGTGGCAAAAGGAACCCTGCAGATAAGATGGAGGTCAGGCCTTTGAGAAGGGGAGTGTATAATCACAAGGGGCTTGAAAAGTGGGAGAGGAGGTCGAGAAGGTAAAAATGGTGCAATCTGCGAAGGACCCACCATGTCCTACCCCTGCGGGCTTTGTAGATGGAAGGGGCCACAAGCGGAGGAACAAGGGCAGCCTGGATAACCTAGAAGGGCCACGGGAGCTACCTCTCCAGAGCCCAGCAGAGCGACCCTAGGGACCACCATGCCTTAGTCCATTGACCAGGGTCAGGGTTCCGACCCAGACAACTGAAAAATCGTGAATCTGTTATCTTAAGCCACTAAATCGTGATAATTTACTAAATCAGCCAAACGGAAGTAACATGTAACAGGGAAATGTTCTTACCGTGAGCAGCGCACATTTCTCATGAGTTCCAAACACAAGCTCATCACCAGATAATTTATCAATTCCTACCAGGCCCAGTTTATTTTTTTGTTCAGTTTTTGGTGTAAGGCAGTATTTTTTCCATTTGATTATTCATAAAATTTGCATGCAAGGAATGAATAATCATGAATGTTTTGGTTAAAAACTTTCACGGTGACTTTATCCTAAATAAATATACCCACATGGTAATCTTTAATGTCCTCTGAACTACTAATATCTTAAGCAGTTGTTGGTCTAGTAAAGATAGCCGGGTGTGGTGGCACATGTGTGTGATTGCAGCACTGGGGAGGTGAGGCTAAATGATTGGTTCAATCAGTTGGTTTCGGCCTCTCTGGGACAGCGTTAGGTTTGTGCCTACCACTGGCCATTAGGTCCCATGACAAGACGCCCTCTCTGCAAGACCCACGGGAGTAGCCGTGACAGAATTCAGCTTCCTGTGGCGAGGTCTCCATCTCTTTCTGCACAGTCTCTGCTGGCACAGGGAGGCCCTGAGCCCTGATCCTGGGGCTTATGTGAGCAGCCGAGGGTTCTTGGGCTTGGCAGAGGAGGGTCTCTGGGGCTGGTGCAAAGGCCTTCAGCATTCAGGCCTCTGGCTTCTCTCCTCAGCTAAGCTTAAAACAGCCTGCAGGTAAAAGCACACTTTCCACTCATGGTCACATGGCAACCACATTTGCAACTTTTCCCTCTGGCAATATTTATTTACACCTTGGTAAATCCTAAAGCTGTGATAAGCCAGAAGGGACACAGATCTGTAGTCCAATGAAAAGGATATATTATGCACATCTTACATTATTTATATTATGTTCTTGACTTTTTTACATTCATTGAGTACCTACTGTGTGTAAGTTTCTCTGACGTAAAGATGAAGAAAATACAATCATTGCCCTCAAAAATCTTAGTCTACTGATGTTGTTGTTAGGTGCTGTTGAGTCGAGTCCAACTCATAGCGACCCTATGTACAGCAGATAGAAACACTTGCCGATTCTGTGCCAGGCAAACAATCTTATTTCTATTTAAGCCCATTGTTGCAGACACGGTGTCAATCCATCTGGTGGAGGGTTTTCCTCTTTTGCATTGACCTGCCACTCTCCCTAACATGATGTCCTTCTCCAGGGATTGATCTCTCCTGACTACATGTCCGAAATATGTAAGACACAGTCTGGCCATTCTTGCTTCCAAGGAGCACTCTGGTTGCACTTCTAGGACAGATTTGTTGGTTCTTTTGGCAGTCCATGGTATATTCAATAGATGTCTCCAGCATCACAATTCAAAAGCATCAATTCTTTTTCTGTCTCTCTTGTTCAATGTCCAGCTTTCGCAACCATATGATGCGACTGAAAATACCATTCCATGAGTCAGATGCACCTTCATCTTCGATGTGACATCTTTGCTTTTCAATACTCTAAAGAGATCTTTTGCCACAGCTTTTCCTAGAGCAATGTGTCTTTTGATTTCTCGACTGCTGCTTCCACAGGTGTTGATTATAGAGCCAAGCAAAGCAAAATCTTGGACAAACTCAATCTTTTCTCCATTTATTGTGAAGTTGGGTGCTGACCCAGTTGTAAGGATTTTTGTTTTGTTGATGTTCAGTTGCAGTCCATACTGAAGGCTATGATCTTTGCTCTTCATCAGTAAATGTTTTAAATCCTCTTCACTTTCAGCAAGTACTAATAGGCAGAAGGCAAATTAGGCTGACCACATAAAATTGCAGATGTCTGATGGTTTTTTACTTCTACAAACAGACATCTTGTGCAATTCAATATGGTGCATGTGAGAGCCAAGGTGGGGAAGTAATCACAACTCTGGTTTGAAGCAGAGCACTGAGTAAGTACCACATGCCAGGAGCTTTACGTACACTGCTTCACTGGTTCTGGACAATGTCAGGCACAGGCAGGCACAGGAGGTGTTCCCATTTGAAATGAGGAAACTGAGGCTTAGAAAAAGCAACTTTTGCTAAGAGCAAATGTCAAAGCCAGAATTCCACACAGCTCTTCTGGCTCTGAGTTGATCTCTCCGAGCCTCAGTCTTATTACCTGTAAAATGAGAGGAAGAAGGATACAATTCCTTCCTCCCTCACTTGGCAGTCAAGTTAAACTTTACTGTGAAATGGCAGCAATTTAAATAGCACATATAAATCCTCAAACACGTAGGCAATTAAGGCATGAGAAAAGTAGTGTTTGGGACAATTAATATTGTGCTTGTGGGAAAAATCATCTGTGTGGTTAATATATATATGCATGTCATATATATATAATATACAACATATGTAATTATATATTATATGCAAACTCTTATTTTTGGTTAGAGGAAGAATGATTGACAGGGCTAAGCAGGGATAATAAACCTCAGAGACCTCTCAATGCAGAGCAAGATTGCTAAAAATAGCAGATGGACTGATCGATAGCAAATCCGTTTTAGAGCTCTCACTCATGGAGAGTATTGATAGGTGACTTGGTTAGGGCTCCTGTGCGATAAATAGGCACCTTGTGTTTCTGTGAGGAAAAACCACACACAAGAGCCTGGACAGTGTTTTCAAACAATTAACAGAATTATTATTGAAGCTAAATAATTGGTTTAATATATTCACACAACCATCAAGAGACTTGGCCTAGTGATTTCCGTGTAGCTGCCATCAAAATACGTGCCAGGGTGTAGGAATTTCAAATTATTATTAGCTTTTATAGCATTCTGTGTACATCATTTACATTACACACAGGGCCTATTTGAAAGCCATTGCCTGGGTCGTTGGCTTTGTTACAAGAGTGGGTATGGGACTTGCTGGCATCCCAGGTTCCTTGGGAATATGATACAGCCGTTTAAATTGGAAATGAAAGTGTCAAATCTGCTTGAACTTACACTTATGCAAAGCATTTCTAATGCAAGGGTTTCTGCCAGAGGTCTGAGAAAGATCCTGCGTTACACATGTTATTTCAACCTTCTTATCTAGCCACTGGAAAAACAGATTTTCTTCATGGGGAGAGAATGGAGGAAGAAAAACCTCATGTTAGATTTACTCTCAGATATATAGAGCTCAAAAGATTGCCAAGTAAAACATTTCTTTCTTTGAAAAGCCACAAACAAATGCAGAGGAAAGATTGACTCAGTGAAAACTTATTGATTACTTAGTATGTAATCATTCACTATATTCATCCTTAAGGCAACTCCTTGAAGTGACATATCTATATGAAAGTTGAAGCAATGATGTTTTAACCCTGTGACTACCAATTTCAAATCAAAATATAGGACAATAAGTATTATTTGCAGAAATGCTTCATTACAATGAACAAAATGAGAACATGACTAGGAAAATAACTGGAATGCATAATATGAATTTTTAAAAATAACTATCATTTTCTTGTCTGTCAAATTCATTCATACTTTTTTTTAAAATTTGGTAGTACTAGGGGATTGAACCCAGGGTCTCAAATATACTTTAGAAGTGCTCTACCACAGGGCTGCACCCCTGGCCCATTTATTTTTGATCTTGAGACAGGGTCTTGCTAAATTATGCAGGCTGCCTCTCCTGCCTCTGCCTCCCGAGTTGTTGGGATGACAGGCATGAGCCACTGCACCTGGCCTTGTACTCAACTTCTTGACATATATGGTCTGATGTTCGTCAAAGGGTTAGTGTGTGGTGGCACCTCCAGGGTCCTGTGGCAGTTAGGTGAGACAATGGTGTGACCAAACTTGAGTCTTCCAATTTTGTTCTCTTCTTTCATGATTATTGTGTGTTACTGTGAATTCAGTCACTGCTTGGAAGGGTGATGCAGAGCTCTGGAATGAGGCCATTGTGTTGCCCATGTGAAGGTGTCCAGGCTGGATTTTGAAACATGAGAGCTTTCCTCCCAGGCTGAGTCCTTTGTTTTGGTCCTCACACACCTACATGCAGCTTAGCAGGAGGTTCTTCCCACCCCATCCTCCATATAACCATGTTCTGGATGGTGTTTTGTGGTGGTGCTGGTGCGGTGCTGGTTTGGCCTGGTGCTCAGCTGGTAGTCGAGCTGCGTAGAAGGGGGTTCCTAGCAGCAATCCTCCTGGATGCAGCATCACCTCCTGCCCTGAGCATTGGGCTTGGTCTGGAGAGAACCAAACCCATAGTTTACAAAGGCTGTGTCCTCGGGAGTTCATGTAGTCAGCTTTCCAGCTAATCAGGGATGTGTTCTGAGTGGAAAGCGTGTTGTGGAGCATGAAGTAGGTTATATGTTTCTAGGTGTATATCCTGTCCTTATAGCTAGTCTGTCTTTTTATCTTGGTTTTATTTATTTTAAATTTGTACATGGCTTGCATATTAGGTGATATCAAGGAGTTATTACAAATTTTTTTGGCTGCTTGATAATGTAAGTAAATAAAAAATGATAGAGATGCATATCGCTGATTTACAAAGGAAATGCCATGATCATTTCCTTTAAAATAACTAGGAAAGGAAAAAGGGGATAAAATAGATGAAACAAAACTGGTAAATTGTTGATTACAATAGTCCAATTTCCACTGCAAGGAGAAGGATCTGGCAGCACACTCCCAAGAAACAATTAGCCATCAAACTCTGAATAGCAGAGAAGTGCTGACATAGTGCCGGGCATGGCACAGTGTTCGGGAGTTTACCCTGTTGTACATTGATTCCTTATGAGTTGGACCCAACTCAAAGGCACTTAACAACAATAACAGAATATCTGAGGCTGATATTTTATAAAGAATAGATGTTTATTTAATTTGTAGTTGTGGAGGGTGAAACATCAAGATCAGGTGGTCCATAGGTTTGGCCTCTGGAAGAAAGGTGTAAATGTAGGAATATCTGTGAGCAGAGGCAGCTATGTGGCAAGACAGGAAGGTGGGAGTGGAGATGGCATCTTGCTTCTTCATAACCACTTGCTCCCTTGGGAACTAAATCGCTTCATAAGATGAGCATAAATCCCTTCCCAGGGAATCACCTTCCATGAGGCCCAGAAGTTTCCCCATCACCCTGCAACACTGCCATAGTGGGGATACAGCTTCCAACACGTGGTCCTTCAAGGGCTGCTCTTGATCCATGTCCAAACCACAGCAAGAATTGCTAATGTCCATTGATATGTTCACCATGGCTTTCATATTGGTCAACTTCTGAATCTGATTTGTTAAACTTTTTAAAAGAATATGAATTTCTCTTAGTGTCTTCTGAACAAATATTCATTTTCTACTTGTTCTTGTCTGCCTTTTCCTAGTTAGAGGAAAGAGCCGGAAGGGTTGCGTACAGGGTATTCATTGTATTAATGGGATTTGAGAACTGTTAAGAGTGTTACACAGTACAGAGCTGCTAATTCCTTACTAAGTTTAGTGGGTGCTGGGGACCACTACAGGAGAGCTGGCCTCAGACCAGCCCATGGACTATTTATTTTAAAATTTTATTTGACATTACAGGAAAAAAAAAAAAAAATCATGGGCCCCACGGGCAGTCTAACTCTGCAGAGAATCTTGAAGCTAGGGCGCGGGCTGGCGACCCCTAGTGGCTGGAGTCTTCACCCTGCTGGCCTAGCAGAAGCAGCAGCCAGTAGAGGCCCTCCAGGGCCTTCAGAGCTGGACACTGTCATCTAAGCAAAAGCAGTTTTGAAAATTCTGTGGCTGGGTGGTCTGTATGTGCGGCAGGTGGCTGCTCTGGAATAGGTAGATCCCTGATATAGAAGTGCTGTCCCTGAATGGAAACTGTTTTTTTTTTTTCTTTCTTTCTTTCTTTCTTTTTTTTTTTTTAATAAATGAAGGAAAGAAAGACCCACGAGTCCCTTCAATTCCCCATCTCCCAGCATTTAGAAATTTTAAACAGTTGGCCACAACTCACTGTGGGTCATTTTCTTATGTAACACCCTCCACGCACCAGGTCTTATTTAGTCCTTACTACACCCTGCACCCTTTGCATTATTTGATTGTCATTAAGGGTGAGGAATCCAAGGGCAGAGAGCCTGGATTACTTCTCAAATCTTGTCATCCACCTCCACCTTGTGAATGCAGAATGGGTTCTATGCTGAGCCACTGTGCAGAAATCACAGAACATATTTGATTAAAAATCATAGAATTGAGAAGGGCTCTTCTAATGTATGGCCATCCAGAAATCAAGGAAGTCATTATCAGACTTGATTGAAGATGGTTAATTTGATTGCAGTGCATAAACACGTTTGTTTGAATTAGAATATCATGTACTATCCTAACTAAGTTTTTAAAATGGTACCTCTTTCAACATTTATGACCTGTGGTTGTATACATATAAAACACAATATAGGGAAAAAAATTTAGAGTTAGTTGCATTTCTTTTGGGGGGTACTGAGGGGTTGAACTGAGGGCCTCATACATGTTTTACAAGCTCTCTACTACTGAGCTGCATTCTCAGCCCATTTTTTTACTTTTTGTTTTGAGACAGGCTGTCCCTGGCCTTGAACTTGCAATCTTCCTGCATTTCTTTCTAAATAATAACTGATTAATACTTTCCACAAAATGCTCATGTGTGGGTCAGAGGATTGTAGAATGGGTGGCTTTTGAACTACAGAACATGACATTTATTTTGGGCCCTGTCCCGTGTCACAATGGTACTTTAAGAAATTAATATCAGCTGGGCTCGGTGGTGCAGCAACTTAGGAGGCAGAGGCAGGGGGATCATGTGTTTGAGGCCAGAGGCAACCTGCTTAACTTACCAAGACCCTGTCAAAGATAAAAAGTGAAAAATGGGCTGGAGGTGCAGCTCAGTGGTAGAGCACTTGCAAAATATTTGTGAGGTCCTGGGTTCAACCCCCAAGTACTGTAAAACAAAACAAAACTCTGAGCCGAGATTTTCTTACCTGTCAAATAATAATGTTGGTGACCTATGAAGGAGGAAGTAGGATTATGTGCTAAAACTTCCAGTACAGTATCTAACAAAGAATTTTCCTCCTCCTGAAATACTTGCTTTTGTATGCATTAACGTTTATCCTATGGTCTATATAACATACTCACTATTTTTAAAAAATAATCATGCCATTTTTATTTTTTACAAGATTGTATGAAAATTTGGTTAATAATCACAATTTGTTTCTAACCTTAAAGAACATATAATGTAAAATTATTTTTCTAAAAATACCTTGAAACTAATATGCATTTATGATTGTTACTGTTTTTTAATTGGAAATTGTTAATGTAAAAGTTAATGTGTTTTATTCTGACATGAATTTCATTATGACATTTCCACATATGCGTTTCATTTACATTACACAGATAAGTTCCCCCTTACCCTCTTGTGCCCCTCCTCTCCCCTCCCCCCCACCAATGGCCTCTCTTCTACTTGCATGTCTTTGTGTGGGAATATTTTTCTGTGTACCCTTGCATTCCAATTATGATCTAAGTCCAAACTTATTTTTTAAAGGACAAAGACTTTTAGTAATGACAAGGCTACTGGCCATGATGGCAAGATTCAGGAATGTTAATAAAGCCATATGCTGGCTCCATCACTGACATGAGGGTGAAGAGTGACAATTACCCAGGGACCTGGCTTCCTGTGATGCTCCCCTGTCTGGTGTAGAGGAAAGTGGGCATCCACCTTGCCCAGCTTAGCCTTCCTTCCAGACAGCTGTGTCAGCCCGGAGCTGGTGAGGCAGGGTGGGAAGTGCCTGCCCCAACCTGAGCTGCATCGGGGGAAAGCACAGTGCAGCCTGGTGACTTAATATATCTCACTTTTAAAATAACCGTCCTTCTCCAGACTCTCCCAGCGGAGAGCCAAACAGAACCCATATGGCCTGCCTTTCTTCTTCTTTTCTCTGTTTTTATACTTTATTTGCATGTGGGAATTCTGGTTTCACCATTACAAATCTCTCCACGTTTCTGCACGTTGCCTGTCCTTATTTGCCTTTTTCTCCTATGAGGTCTGACTTACTTTCCATGGCAAGCAGGCCTGCGTTTCTCTAACTTTATTTCCATGTATTCTGGAAAATAGATCCTCAGACTTATTCCAACTCAAATCATCTGGTGAGGTGCACCTTGTTGTCAGATGCTGTCGAATCAGTGTCCCACTTATAATGACCCGATGTACAACAGATAAACACTATGGTTAGTGCTTCTCTGCTATTCATAGGGTTTTCAATGGCTAATTGTTTTTTGGGAGTGGGTTGCTGGGTCCTTCTCCCAAGCCTACAGCACCTGGTGTTCCCAGGCGGTCTCCCATCCAAGTACTAACCAGGCCCGACCCTGCTTAGCTTCTGAGATCTAACGGTATCAGATGCCACAGTGCTATGGCTACAGGCAAAGTGTACCTAGGAAAACCCAAATCTTCCTCATCCTCAGAAGCCCTTATTCTCTGCGAAATTCCTAAAAACAACCTTTGTCAAACGTTGGCAAAGCGAAGCCTCAGTGTATGTTGACTGCAGCCTGGTGTCTGTGCCTGGCCCTGAGCCTGCAGGGTTGGGGAGGGCCCTGCCTCCGACCTTCAGCACTCTGGCTTAGGTCTGTATCGCAGTACAGGTGGGGATTCTGAGAAGCTCAGTGCGTGGCGGGAGGCACTGGAAAAAAGAGGACATTAGACACCAGGAGGGGACTTTGTCCTGTCGCCTGCAGGCACTCAGCCTAGCGGGTGCACCTTGGCTCCCGGGAGCAGCCAGGGCAGGAGAAGCCGTGTTCTGCCTCCACAGCTGAAAGAAACAGCGAGCAGCTGCCTGTAGGCGCTGTTTCTCTAGGTTCCTTGAGGACCCCACTGTTAGAAAACATGGGCACGTGTCAGTAGATGGAGACCTCAGCTGGGAGAGACTCCATTGGAAGTCCACAAAATAACCAAGAGGCCACGAGGAAGAGTAGATTGGATGGTGGATGGTGCTGGTGGGACCCAGCAGGACAGTGATGGGACCAAAGAAGGGCTGGGGCTTGACTGAATGACGGTCCATCAATGGGTCCTGTGTAGAGCTGGTGTTATTCATTCTCTAGCACAGAGGGTTCTGCTTCAGGCATGGAAGGTCTTGGAGTTACATTATTCATTAGTGAAAACACAAAGTAGTTTCAAAAAAGCTTCTGTTAAATCTGTTTTCTTATGTGTTTTATACCAAACTGATTTTGATAAGATGGGAAAGTGTAGCAATCAAGAATTTGCTGCCAACATGCAGATTTTAATGGATTTATAACAACATTGACCCAATAACAAAACACAGCAGCTCCCCAGGCTGCAACCTGGAAATCAGGTTTCTAGGAAAGGTAAAGAGTGTGTTTCTCAAAATTCTGTTTTTCACATAACATGTGGTCCTATATGTACACTTATTGTACAACAAGAAAACTGACTCTCAGGTTCATGTGCATTGATCATTACAGTGAGAAAGCCAATATTGGAAAATAGCCCAATCAATCATTAAATCTTCTGTCCTGATTTTGGGTCACTGTATGGTACATCTGCCTCTTTCTACACGAGTCTTAGGCATGCCACCCAAGCTACGAATTATAGAATTCCAACATTAGAATAGATCTAGGCCAAACTGCCTCTATGCTAAAGTCTTCTGCAAGACAGCTTCTGGCTTATGCTTGAATATTTTGGTCGTGAGATACTGACACTCCAGCCTCTCACTCCACCTTTGTGGGACTCCATGTAATGAGAGCAAAATACCTCCACAGAACCTCCAACTACTGGTTTGTTTCTGCTCTATGGTTATATGCTTGCCAGATAGTCAAGGAGGCCATCATCTTCCTCGAGTGCCTTGTTTTTTGCTTTTTTCCTCGTAACTAAATGTCACAATTTTATCCGTGAATGTTAAATTTTTAGCTCTCAAAGGAAAATATCCCCTCATAACTGGCGTCACGATTACATTTATTCCTACATTGTTGTGGGACAGCCCAGCCGCACGATGGAAGAGGACACAGGTCTTAGAGTCCTCACCCTTTGTCAGTAGGCTGCAAGGCCTCATTGGCTTCCTGGTGGGAGAGGATCTGATTCCAGTTCTGCTGCCTGGCTTAGGGGAATTGACTGCTGTCAGACTGGGCAAGGAAGAGAACCCTGGCTTCCTGGACTCAGTCCCAGGGACAAGGCTTCACATGCCTTTGTCCAGCACTGTTCCAGATGCAGCCCTGGCCTTCTGACCCACAGCAGCTTTTCCCAGGAGAGGGGTGGATCTCAGAGTGAGAACCTACCCTCATCAGGTGGCAGGTTGGAAGGGACACCTGGGCCCACAAACCCTATTCTTCACTGACCTACCTTTGTAGAAAGATCATGTTTCAGCCCATTTAACCTTGTAGCATGTACATATGCTGTAGTCACACAAGTACCAGAGCTAAAGCAATGTAATGATTATGAAGCTGTATCACGGCAAAGCAGCTCCAGAGCTTAGCGACTCTATTAAAATTTAAAAGCAGTTAATCCTTTGGGAAGTGTTCCTATTAATTAAACAAAAGTGAAAGAAAAAAAGTTTCACAGTTCCTCTCAGCAAGGAAGAAGTTGGGCCAGAGCTTGTAAGCAAAGGTGCCCTGTGATCACAGGCAAACACATCACTTCCTCAAGCTCTTGGAGGGTCATGACTTCAAGTCACTTATCTGCAAAGAAATCAGGCCAATTTTTTGTGCCATCTTGCCAGAAGAAGAGGGGAGAGAGGCTTTTCCTTCAGAAGTGTTTTCCTGAAATCCACAGGAAGTTCACCCTGGCAGATGGAGTCTGCAGCACAGGAAACAGGATGGCATGTACACCATCATGGTCTCTCATGGCATGCATGGCAAGTGGCCAGTTGTCTGGTAGAGCAAGTCATTAGCCATAGAGGATTTGGAGAATTGTTCCCCATCCCACTACATCTAAACCATCTAAAAGCCTGACTGTTTTGCTTTTATGGAAATGAGTCAGGCACTGGGATGCGTGCCTGAAATCCCAGCTGCTTGGGATGCTGAGGCAGGAGGATCATGAATTTGAGTCCAGAGGCAGCCTGTGCAACTTAGTGAGACCCTGTCTCAAAACTTTTTTAGAAAGGGGCTAGAGGTGCAGCTCAGTGGTGGAGGACTTTCCTAGTGGAGCGCAAAGCCCTAGGTTCAACACCTAGTATTGCAAAAAATGAATAATAATAATAATAAAAAAAGGCATTTCTGTGGGGAATTTTGAGGGCACACAGTGAGGAAATCTGGTGCCCCATGGTTCTTGGAACATACCTGAAAATAGAAAACTTTTGCCAAAGGGTGCCATCCACAGACCACACTGGTGTGGATTCCAGACAGGAACAAAGCACAGCGTCTGGCTGACAGTCTGTCAGAGACCTCAGACCCCTGGGTTTGAGTATCGTGCAGGCAAGAAGGAACAGAGACTGTCAAGCCACATGGCAGGCAGATTCTCCTGCTACTGGCCAGTGTGAGCAACGGACCTCGTGGATGGCTAAGAAAAGACGGGCAAGTTCACTTTTGGAAACCAGTTTTGGAATTTATGGTAATTATTTCTTTTACTAGTTAAAACTTCTGTATCTGTATTTTCTGGCCAGTGATTAACTAATTTGGTAAAACTGGGACTGTCTACAGGAGTCTACAAATTGTAGCCCCCATGTGTCAGTTAGTTTGTCAATCTATGGGGGCTGCATGTTGCTGTGATGCTGAAAGCTATGCCACA
This sequence comes from Pedetes capensis, assembly GCA_007922755.1. NCBI lineage: Eukaryota > Metazoa > Chordata > Mammalia > Rodentia > Pedetidae > Pedetes > Pedetes capensis. The sequence goes on along the minus strand of VMDO01000263.1, from coordinate 135,587 downwards.
GGTATTTCAGATACCAGCAGGGCCACCTATGGTGGACAGGTTTCAGCTGAGCTTCCAGGCTAAGACAGACTAGGGAGAAGGACCTGGCAGCCCACTCCTGAAACCATTAGCTATTGAAAAGCCTATAAATGGCAGAGAAGCACTGACAAATATAGTGTTGGAAAATGAGGGCCACCTCCGATCTGACAAATATCGTGCCAGAAAATGAGGTCTGCCTCCAATCTAGAAGGCATTCAAGAGACTGGGGAAGAGTTGTCCTTAATGATAGAAAGGGAGTAAAGCCCCTTGGACTTCCTTTTGCTGATGTGGCGTGACTCAAAACGAGAAGAAACACAATGGCTACAACAATGGCGGGAGCAAAAAAGGATCGTGTGCATGGCACAGTGTTGGATAGTGTTTCATTCTGTTGTACATGGGGTTGCCATGAGTCAGATCCAACTCAAGGGCACCCAACAACAACAAAAACTATAGAAAGGTTTCAGAAGAGAAACCTCCCAAAGAAACCTGATCTAGTTTTCTACCTTCTGTCATCTCTGGAGAGAGGAAATATGAGCTATATTGGTGGTAAGATCAAAGGTGAACAATTAAAAAAAAAAAAACTTGGAAAGTGAAGAGGAAAAGATGACCAAGAAAGAAAGGTTGAGGGGAATTGTCGTAGAAAGAGCATGAGACAAATCTTTATACCATTGATTTATTGAGGCAGTGATTGCAGATACAACTTGTAAGGAGATAAAGGGAGAAATCAGGTGAGATGTGATGTAGCTGAAATGTAGCCTCAACCTGACCACTGGGGAGGTCTGAGGTGTGAATGCCACCTTAGAACAGGCCACCTATAGTAAAGATATTGGCCTTTTGCTCTTCTGTCTTCTTGGGTGCAGGCTGCTTCTCCTCGCCCCAGGGAAGACAGAACTTCCAGATATTTCTGGGTGCGGCAGCTCCTAGTACCAGAGAGCAACTTTCCAAAGAAGGGTGTGGCTATGTACCCTTAGCAGCTAAGGCTAACACCAGCTGGCTGGTGGGGATGAGATCCTGGCTTGCCGAGGCCTGGGTGAATCCTAGCATCTGGGAAATCAGGAAAGGGGATGTGTTTGTGGAATCAGAGAAGACACTCAGAACCAGAGAGGGGAAAATAAAGAACGAAAGGAATAACAGAAAATGAAGCAAAAGAAAAAGGAAGATAGGTCTTGGAGAGAAAGAGTCATAATAAAAAGAGTAGAAAAATAATCATGATAAAGAGTAGAGAAAGAAAGGACTGAGTAGCAGAGAGGGCAGAAGGAAGACAGGACAGGCATAATGGCCCTGGGGGCAAGTGCAGTAATACCTGCCCTCTTACAGAGGATGTGGAGTGGGAGTTTGGAAAATAACAATGCTGTGTTGTATACTTGAAATTTGCCTAAGTATTCTTACACACACATACTCACGTGAGGTGCTGAATATGTTTACTAACTTTATCATGGTAGTATTTCACAATACATATATATCAAGTCATACACTGTACAACTTAAGTTTATACAGTTTTGTCAATTATACATCAATAGAGCTGGAATAAGATGGAAAAGAAATGTGTGTGAAATCCTAGAAGGAAGAGGATTCCTTAGTTCAAGGACTTCGTGTGAGATCTTGAATTAACATTTATGAAAACTACCTGCCAGCCTGCATCCTATTTCAGGGAGACTTGGCGAAGTTATGTAATGTGCTCAAAGTGGTGGAGAAGGGAGGGATCCTGGGTGCTTGGACATTTGGGCCTGAGTTCTTTGTGCCTTGTTCCCTCACATGATTCAGTAAGAGTATGGGACCAGGGGCATGGTTACCCAGGATGGAGAAATGTAAGGGCTGGGCATGACCTGAATCAATGGGGAAGAGGCTGTTGTAGGGTAAGTTGGTAGAAATCAGTGGAAAGCTGGAAGAGAGCTGAGAGGGGGCCACAGGCCACTCAGGTCTTCAGGGGAGGCTGACACTCCCATTCTCTGCTTTAAAATCAGGCCAAAGAAAAGGCATTCGAATGGATTGTCAGATGAGATCTCGGCCTCAGCCATGGGTCTGATGGTGTTGGTGAGGAGGAGGATGGACATCCACCCAGCTGCATTAGCCAGGAGATCTTAATGGTTCTCAAGCAGCAGACGCTGAGATGCTTATTCCAGCAAAAGGACCCTATGGTAGGAGAGGCTGAAATCAAGTGGTAGAAGCACAGGCGAGCGACTGGCTGCTAATGCCCCTGGGAAGCACTGGAGGGTAGAAGAAGGTCTATGAAGACGCAGGTGCCAAAACGTCAACCATTAACCTGCAAAGAGAATGTCGGAGGAGTCCTATTTAAAGTCCCTTGCCATCTGAAATTGAACTTTCTAACCTAAACATAGTATACATACAGAGATGCACCCTTGCTCTGGCTGTGTCAGACCCCGTGGCTTCTTGAGGGCTCCGTCACCCTCTCAGGCACGTGTGCTAAGGGAACTCTTTCCTTTCATGCTATTTTCACTGCCAATATTCATAAAATAGACAAATGATTACCAGATTTCTATAAAGTAGTGTAGATTAAAGACGATTCTGATAATACAAACAAAGAGCACTAACTAGTGATTCATATTGATAATAACTGGAATTTACTAGTAGGGTCTGTGTGGATGCATATTTACATTAGGCTTTGAGACTTGAGACGTGGGTGGCCGAGGACAAGTCAAAGAGCTACTGTGTGCCTCAGTTTCCTCATCTGCAAAATGAGGACTCAGAGGTTACAAAGTTTATAAAGTGCCTAGCTTGATTCCTGGCATAACTGGAGTGTAAGAGAATATAAATTCTTAGTCCTCTCCAGCCAGTTCTGTTTTGAGCTTTACCAGGTCTCTATTCTTCCAGTCTGGTAATAGAGGTGGGCAATATGAGATACATCCAAGGAAGGTAATTGTCATTTGGTTTATTTATTTCCCTCATTTTGAGACCAGAATGGATATATTAGCCATCATGAACTATAACCTGCATACTTGTGGTTATTAGGTGCTGTCAAGTCAGGTCCAACTCATAGCAACCCTATGTACAACGGAACAAAACACTTCCCAGCACTGTGCTACACATAGGATATTTTTATGTTTGGGCCCATTGTTGCAGTCACTATGTTATTTTGAGTCATGCCATATCAGCAAATGGAAGTCCAAGGGGTTTTTCTCCATTCTCATCATGACTTTGAGGCAATAACTCTTCCCTAGTCATCTTTTGAATGCCTTCCACCCTGGGGGAGGGGGGCTCATTTTCCAGTACTACATTTGACAGTGCTTCTCTGCTATTCATAATTTTCAATACTGGAGTCAGGCGTAAATAAAATGATGAATAATCTTGTGCCATGAGAGCCATTTGTAATTGCTAGTAGGGTGTTGCGCATTTTTCATAAATACTAATACACATGTACCCTTGATCTGTGGAGAGACTTCACGATCTGGGGTGCCTCAAGCTGGACTCTCTGGAGGCAGTGCCTCACACAGGGGTTAGGGGCTTGTGGTTTACTGTAGCAAAACAAAACCCAACCAACGAAACAAACACAACCCCAAACCTCCTGTGATCACAAGGAAGATTGCTAAGCAGAAGGCAAGGAAGAGACGAAGTAAGTTCTGGGCTCTCTGTGTTCCCAGGCATGCTCCGGGCCATTAACGGCATGCCCTGACTTCTCTGCCTGGGACCTGCACACTGGTCTTTTGACCACCACATTAACCATCCATCACTAGCTGCTGCTGCTGCTGGGGCAGAGAGGCAAGGGACAGCGGTAATTTCCCTGGCAGGTGTCTTGCCTCAGTCTGGGAGGGCATTGCAGAGAAGGTTACAGCCCTGAGCTCAGGGGAGGCAACACTTAGGCAGCTGAAGGACCCATCCCCAGGCCTGTTAAAGGTGTGTGGGGGGGTGCTGAGCAGAGCGTCCTCTGCTCCCATGAGCTGGGAAGAGTTGGTTTTCCTGGGGAATCTTACTGTCCTGTGGCCTAGCCCCAGCAACATTGTAAGGTGAGTGCTCCCTTCTTAGCCCAGAACAGGGCTGACTGATAGAATAAGAACAGGGACCACATAAGCATTAACAATATTCCTTTTCCCCATTTAAAAAGATAAGCAATACAGGTATAATTCAGAAAAATGTTTTATTTAACCCAATATGTAAAACATGCCATATTAACATGCAATATAAAATGTCATTGATTTTTATATTATTTTTGTATGAGGTCTTCAAAACCTTGGGAATTTTCCATGTGGTTGGTGGCTACTATATCAGGCAGCCAGAGGCCCCAGGGTGCTTGAGGGTGGTTGAGTTCACAGGGCTTGGCGCCACATCGGATCCTAAGGAAAAACAAGTCCCGATTTTTAACCTTCGTGTACAGCAGGCTCTAGAGGCAGCAAGGGAAAGGAGGTGCAGGCAGGTCTTGTAAGAGAAGTGTAGAATCAAATGCTTTGGAGTTGAGTAGACTTGGACTTGAATTTTCAGTCTGCCACTTCCAGCCATTGGCGGTGTGTAGAGTCTGCTTCTTCAGAGGGGCCATGGGGATTGGAGACAGCAGCCCCATGTGCTCAGCAGAGCCTGGCCTGGAGGCAGGTGGCTCCTGCCTCTGGCATTGCTAATGGAGCTGTGTCCCCCCCAAGAAGGCCTGTCTGGCCCTGCCCACCGCATCCTCCTTTCTGCCCTGTGCATCTCCTCTCTCCCTTGTTTTCATTATCACATTTCTCTCATTCCACTTTCTTCCCTACCGAGTCTCATTCAGTCACAAATTTGAATGAAACCTTTTGAGAGCATTGCTTTAGGGCTAAATGGCTTCCTGAAAAACAAAGACTTCCAAGGATTAAGCTTCCTTAGGCATCTAGTTCAAATCCCACCTTCCTTTAGAGATAGACACTTGCCACTTGCATGTCTCTCTTTGCATCCTTCCTTCTTTCCTTCACTGTCTTTATCTAAAGGCTGCTCCCTGGAAGCTCACAGTCCTCACTGAAAATCACCTTGGGTTTTGGTGCTGTTCATGTTTGCAGGACAGAACCATGGGGGCAGTAGCTCATGAAAGGAAGGGGGCAATGCCACACACACTTCCTGCCAAGACTGACCTGGTGCATTAGAACAAGCCAGCCTCAGTCTTGTGATTAATCTGGCAGGAAGATGATCCATTTCTGCTGTTTTTCTGCAGTGAGTCCCACATTGTTACTACCCAACAGATGGCATTGTGATGGTGCGATCGCTGTAATGGATATTATTAATAAAGGAGCTATGGTCTCAACCGCCTTTACTAAACTGAAATGTTTCCAATTTAATCCGCAGGCTTATTTTTTAGTTTACTTGCCACATGACTAACTGCTCTAGGGACAAATCTCTGAGTGGTTTATTTTACCTGCAAACAGAAACATTCAAATATATTATAAATGTACCCATAGTTCATAGAAAATCTAAAATATACCTTCTCTCTCGAGTGTTTACATGTTCTCTGTGAACTACGGGCACATTGCAGCACTGAGGAGTGGTGTCCAATAGAAATAGAACATAGGGCACATGAGAAACTTTAAAATTTCTTGTGGCCATATTAAAGTAGACTGAAGCAGATGAAATGAATTAAAAAGTGTCATATTTTACACAATACAGAAATGCTTTTCTCAATGCATCTATAACCAACCCATGTAGGTTTTTTTCTCTTGAATGAAATGACAATCACATGCTGCCTGGACAGCAGAAGTCATGCCTGGTTACAGTGAGCAACTTTTTTTTTTTTTTTTTTGTGGTACTGGGTGTTGAACCCAGGGCCTTGCACTTGCATGCTTTGCAAGTGCTGGATCACTGAACTGCACCCCCAGCCCATTTTTCTACTTTTTGGGACACGGTCTCACTAAGTTACGCAGGCTGCCTCTGGTCTTGAACTTGCCATCCTCCTGCCTCCACCTCCAGAGCTGCTGGGATTACAGGCCACTGCACCACTGCGCCCGGCAGTGAGCAACTCTCGATAAGTTCTGTAACTCTGAAGGTGGTCAAAGAAAGATGAGGCCTATGCTAATGAGGATGGTCAGGTTCAGACAAGTCTAACATCTGGAGTTTGTGTAGAAGGACGGGAAGTCATGCTTAGACAAGGAAAGAGCTAGTTAATGATGATAGTTAAAGGTCATCCATTGACTTTTCAGATAGCTTAGTGACATTTATCTTAAGTCACTTAAAATGTTATAAAATGTCACAGATCCATGTAGCATTGCCATATGGAAGGCCTGGATCCTAAGATGAGTCTGTGCAGGACTGTGACTCTATCTTGATATTGGTAGTATAATTAGATGAAACTGTTTTGGCTGGAGTAGAAGTTGGAAGTTAGTGTTAGCATTTTGATAGTTCAGTTTTATTCAATACTCTTAATTCCCTAGAAAATCTGTAGGTCCCTAACCAAACTTGTTAGGACAGGAGGAAAATATCACCCACTGAAACGTGCTCTAGGAGAGGGGAATCACAGAATGGCCTTTTAAGATTTCATACCAGAGAATGACAAAGATACGAGGCAAGGGGTGACGGTTTGAGGTGACAAATTATGGATGAATTTACACTGCTAATATTTGGAAGGTCTATAAAACAAAAATATGACTTTTCCTGAGTAAAATTGAGTAATATTATTTGACAGATAAATTCTCTTAAGTGCTAATGATTCTAAAGAATGTTAAGGAAATTAAAGAAGAGTCAAAAACTGAGAAGTAAAAACCAGTGACCGCATGGGAAACACAACTGTTAAGGCAGACTCAGGAGCTTCAGGGGGAGGGTGGTGAGTTAGAAGCTGCCTCTGTGTGACCTGGTGGAAGAAAGGAGTCAAGAGGACAGAGGACAGACTATCTTCCAGAAAGAGACTGGAAGGAGTATGAAAGTCACAAAGGCAGTAACAGGGCACTTGGAGAGCACAGAGAAACAGAAGGGCTTTGCAGCAGGAAGGAGCGAGCAGTTCGCTGGTAGAGAAGGGGAAACAGAGGCCTCACCCAAAAGGTGGGCTGCATGGCCCTGGGGAAGAGACTGGCAGTCCTCTGTGCAGGACAAGCCCACAGCCCTCATAACCCTTGTTTCCAGTGGGGGGATTGAGTGGGACGGTGGTTCCTCTGCCTGAAGGGTCAGTACTGGAGAATCAGTTTTGCAATGGCCCATGCCTCAGAGGGCTGTGACCTGCCATCTCAAGAGGGAACCACTCTAGAGTCTGAGAAGGGCAGCCAGAGAAGTAGCTGCCACCAAGAGTCAACAGTGGGGATGAAGAGGAACAGGCCTGAAGGAAGCCAACTGGCGACTTGAGGCTCAGCCTGCAGACCTGATGTCTGAGCTGACAGCTGCGCTGGAAATGCAAAGGCCACGGGGGGCTTAATGAGAGAGGAGAAAAGGAGGCTGAGGAGGCAGCACCCTGTAAAAGGATGCAATGGGGTGAAGAGGCTATGAGGTCAAGGGAGGATATTGTTTGTTTTTAAAGAGGGGCATGCTGATGGGAATGTTTGGATGCTGCCAAGAGGGAGAGGGGATGGAGGAGGAGGAGACAGAGGAGGAGATGAAGAGGAGGAGGAGAAGATAGAGGAGGAGGAGGAAGAGATGAAGAGAAGAAGATAAAAGGAGGGAGGAGGAGGAGGAAGAGGGGTCCTATATTGCAGTGGTGAAAACGAATAATTGAAAAAATGGCATCCTTGAGAAGGCGGGAGGCAGTGGAAACTAGAATAGAATGGAGGACTTGTCTTATATAAAAGCGCAGATGTATTTCTAGTGCAGAAGAAGCAAGGAAGAATATATAGACATGGATGTAGGGGAACTGGCAAGGGTGGTGGGAGTGAGGAGGGTTCTGTTCATTCTGGTGTCTCCGTGATGTAACCGTTGGCCGAGGTCAGGCATGGAAGGGAGCTGGAGGCTTGTGGGAGTTTAGAAAGTAACAGAATTTCAGGAGTGTGGACAAGTCAGTTGTATAGGAAAATGTAATAGGATTTGTGGGCAGCACCAATGGCTCCTAGACTTGCACGAGACCAGGCAGCATTGACTGTGGGGTTTTTCTCTTGGTGTATGAGGCCACTGAGAGGTCCAAAGTAGTTGAAAATTAGCTTCAAGTAGGAAGAGTTCTTTCTTAATCAGATGAGTACAGGGAAGGGCATGGGAACAAGGTTAAAATGTATTTGAAAGAACAATGATAACCACTGATAATGTCATAAATAGAATACAGGACAGCATCTCGATGATCCTGGGCTGATAACTACCTTCCCTCTCCACTCATCCCTGCACATCCCCCTGGGTGAACCATCTCCCCGTGGTGGACTGTACAGCTTCTACTCAGTCACTCAGGTCAGAGCCTGAGCTTCGGCCTCTGCCTCAGTCTCGGCTCCCACATCTGCAGCGACTGGCTTTGCGCCTTCACCTCCCCTATTTCTGTTCCTAGTGCCTCTTCTTCTCTAAGTCCCTCCCTTTAGCATTTCTTCCAAAGAGGAAATGAATTTCAGTCAGCTGAGGCAGGAGGGAGGAGGAGGAAATGAAAGTGTTGAGAGAGGACAGACCTTTGAAAGATCGGCTCTGAGGAAAAGAATGGGCTGTAGCTGGAGGAGGACAGCAGTCTAAGAGAACTTGACCTGCAAGGGGGAGGGCACATGGTCATTGTCCAGTCTAGTGGTGTCAAAGAGTAACTGATGAAATACACGTTCAAGTTAGCAGCAGGATGGTGGAATGGGTCCTGAGCTGGAGCTGGTGGTAGGAGGCTGGTAAAATGGGCTCAGTTACCAATGTGTAGGTAGCCACGGGAAGAGAAATGGCATGTTTTCCTTTGAAGGACAGGTGGAAACCATTTGATGTGAGCAATGATTTGAAGGGTGGGTGGAGGAGAATGCAGGGGTCTTTGGTAACCAGGGGGGTCAATCTTGGAAACCTCTGTGGGTGCCAAGGTCTACAGGTGCTCAAGTCCCATATCTGAAAGGGTGCAGCAATGTTTGCATAGAACCTGTGTTCTTGTTCCCGTTTACTTTAAACCTTCTCTGGATTACTGGTAGTGCCTCACACAAGGTCAACGCTATGCTGATAGTTGCTGTACAGTATTATTTAGAAGAATGACAAGGAAATAGTCTGAACATTTTTGGCTCAGATGCATCTTTTTTCTGAATATTTTCAATCCACAGATAGTTGAATCCACAGATATGAAACCCACTGATCAAAGCCATTATTTATAGGAAAATGAGAGGGGGAGAGGGAGGGAGGGAGGAGAAGAGGCAGAATTAATAAATATCCTTGTTGATGCTACCGGTATTTTTGTCTGCAAGATTTTCCTCCAGCACTGCTCAGGAGTCGAGGTGGGGGAAGAGGAAAATTAGGTTAACTCCAAGATGGAGATTTATGGAACCTCTGCTGCTAATGGGGAGAGCAAGTGAGACCGTGGGTGCCATTAGGGATATACAGGGTGGAAATGAGGGCGAGGGAAGAGCTGGTTGGTGTGAGAAGCCAAAGGGACGTGAGATGAAGGGAGACAGGAGGGGTAGGGAAACTTGGGCTCTGGACAGGGGTGCTACCATGGGTTTGGTCCAGGTTGCTGGAGTGGACTGTGTGGCTGGCTGCAGGGTAGAAGCTGTTGTGGACACTGACAGGTTTGGCATTGCACAGTGGTGTCTGGCTAGAGGCTGAAGTCACTGTGGGAGCCATTTATGAGCAGCAGAGCTTTTGATATTTGGGCCAGATGATCCATATTTGGGGGGCACTATCCTGTGTGTCCTAGGATGTTTAGTGGCATCCGTGGCCTCACCAGATGTGGGAAGCTCATCCCCTCCAGCATGACAATGAGAAAGGTCTCCAGATATTGCCAACTCTCTTCCAGTGGGAAAGGTTGCCCCCTCCTCTGACCTAAAGGACAAGGACAAGAGTGTGTTCCATTTCTTATGGCATGAAAAGGGATTCTTGGGCTCTAGAAACAAATATCAGCCACAAAATAAAAGCTACCAGCATGTTTGACAATAGAAACGCTGGAATAGTGTGACTTTTTTTTTTTTTTTAAGTAATCTCTCATAGCAACAATTTCCTGGAGGTAACACTCATTAGGATGTATGTGGTCAGAAATACTCACCTGTATTTTATGACACACTCGGGTGCCAGAAGACAGGAAGTGAAAAATGCCTTCAATACTGGAATAATTACCAGGTTCAGCACAGAGCCATGGTGGCTGGTGCCTGAAACGGTCGCTGTGATCTGTCTCAGAAAGCTTGCCCATGTTCCTGGTGTTGGTGGCCCCCTGTCTTTCACATCTCTGAAAAATCTTATTTTCTGTCAACTTTGGGGGAAGAGACGGGCTGTGGACAAGAAAAGGTAAAACTCGATGGAGTTAATTAGCTGACACCGAATCTGAAGCTCAGTCTGGAGAACTAATCCACCCACCTCGCTTCACCTGAACTGCCCTCTAATTGCCTTCCTGTGCCTTCAATTTCCTCACTTAATTGAAGCTTCAGCCAATTTTCTTTAGATGCTCCACTAGAGAAATACTGCCAGGTCGAGCTGAAAGGGATCATCAGGTTGAGTCATACAGAATGATTTCTGGAATCAAACTTGGGCAAAACGAGGGGCACTGACTTCTTTATGTCTTTAAAATGGGAACTCACACTGTGGGTTGTCTGGCTTATGAGTTGAGCACATGGGAAATGCCCCAAGTCATGTCCTTTCCAGATTCTGGAAGAAGCCGCGGCCCCCCCCCCCCCCCCCCTGCCACCAGCGGTCCTGAGACACACTTCTGGCAGCCCAGGCCTCCATTATGCCTCAGAATACACAGTGCCTCTTGGCATGCTGTGCTTGACTCTTCCAGGACATCCATCCTCCTGTCTGCCTGGTAAATTCCCTTTATCGTTCAGAAAACTTCTGTGTTGCCTTCTCAAAGAAGTGCCTTGGGTGTAGAGTTGCTTTCCTCTGTTCTCACAACACATAAATTGGCAACATGCCACTCTTTATCTCGGGATTATTGTTCATCTATTTCTCACACTGGCTTGTGAACTCTGGAGACAGCCACCATATTGTTTCCCTTTGCTTTTCTGACACCGTATCCTGACATGGTAGTATTTATTAGTGATGTTTATTTTCCTAGATAGAGGGCATGAGGTGACCTACTGACAGAGCAAGCAGGAGGCTCCACCTCCATCTTGAATTTTCTTCTAGAGAAGAATGCTGCTTCCATATCCCTCTATTAACCCAGCCACTGTGTGATACAATTATTGGCTGACTTAGCTTGCAGTTTCCACACACAAGGCATCAAAACCAAACCAATTCTCCTGCTGACCCCACGCAGTGTGTTTGCATTTGTCCTTGAGAATCTGTCATTAACTTTAGCTGTGCAGTTATTGCTGGAGGACACAGAAACAGGCAGGAAAAATGAGGGGGGATGGTTAAGGAGACGATTCCTCCTTCAGTATTTTTTCAGAGGATACTAGGAGAACTGCTGGAGACAAGCTGAGTGCAAATGGCATGCCTTGCTCAGGACTGTGCTTGCATGGTGCAGGTGTGCACTCAAGCTTCATAAATACCCAGGCAAAGTCCCCTTAATTCATTCTGGCAGCTGCTTTCCTTCCCCAGGTTCAGGAGCAATTCAGCCAGCTCTGACAGAAAGCTGCTGCTGGTAAATGCGGCCCTGGGCCAATGACCTTCATGAGGTATCATCTGTTACCACGCTGTGAGCCCGCACGTGTGCGAAAGTCTGCACAGGAGCATGTTGGGAGAATGGAACAAAATCAGGAGGCTACAGAGACTGATTGTGAACACAGGTGGGGCAGGGGATTTGCTCCATGGTTCTGGAATGTTCTCAGGCACTGATTTCCTGGGCCAGATGGCTGGGGAGAAAAAATCAAAGAGGGTCAAAAGGACACTGACACCCTCCCCACTGCCTGCTCCATTCCTGGCCAAACCCAGTGTTGCTAGCACACTTTGGGGCCTTTTGCTATAAATAGACTCTGTGAACCATCTGCTACGAGAGGCAAAAGGAAGAACAATCACACAGAACCAAAGTACAAAAGTCAAAGTGTGAACTGTTGAGAAAAAGCTGGCTCCTCTGAGCTCAGGGTTGGATTTAGGCTTTGTGAGGTTTATTTAGGGGTATGTGTGTGCGTGTGTGTGTGTGAAGTCTCTTAAGACAAATGTCTTAAATATAAAAGTAGGCCTAAAATGAATATTTACTTTTTTTTCAGTACTGGGAAAGGGAACCCGGGGCTCATGCACACTAGGCAAGTGCTCTGCCACTCAGCTGCACCTCAAACCCCTTTTTAATTTTATTCTATTTTGAGACAAATTCTTCCTAACTTGCACAGGTTGCCTCTGACCTTGAAGCTGAAATCCTCCTGCCTTAGCCTCCCAAGTCTCTGGGATTACAGGTGTGTGCCAAGGCACTCGGCATGAATATTCTGAGAAAAGAAATCATGCATATTATAACTTTGAGATTGCTGATAAATACCACAAATATTCAGATCCTGGAAAGTGTAATTTTTAAACACTTGCCAATTTTTATGAACTGACAATAATTTTGTTAATCAACTGCTATTGTATATTTATGTGCACAAGTTTATATGCTTAAATATTTATGTAGACAATTCTGTAAACTTGTGCAAAATATTCTGAAATTAAGGAATATTTACAAATATTAACTGTTGCTCCATTGTATTGTGATCCGTCATTATATAATCAAATAGCTCTTGCCCTACATCCATGTTGTTGTTCTTAGGTGCCGTCGAGTCGAGTCCAACTCATAGCGACCCTATGTACAGCAGATAGAAACACTTGCCGATTCTGTGCCAGGCAAACGATCTTATTTATGTTTAAGCCCATTGTTGCAGACACTGTGTCAATCCATCTGGTGGAGGGTTTTCCTCTTTTGCGTTGACCTGCCACTCTCCCAAACATGATGTCCTTCTCCAGGGATTGTTCTCTCCTGACTACATGTCTGAAATATTTAAGACACAGTCTAGCCATTCTTGCTTCCAAGGAGCACTCTGGTTGCACTTCTTCTAGGACAGATTGGTTGGTTCTTTTGGCAGTCCATGGTATATTCAATAGACGTCTCCAGCACCACAATTCAAAAGCATCAATTCTTTTTCTGTCTCTCTTGTTCAATGTCCAGCTTTCACAACCATATGATGTGACTGAAAATACCACGGCATGAGTCAGACGCACCTATGTGTTCGATGTGACATCTTTGCTTTTCAATACTCTAAAGAGATCTTTTGCCACAGCTTTTCCTAGAGCAATGTGTCTTTTGATTTCTTGACTGCTGCTTCCACAGGTGTTGATTATAGAGCCAAGCAAAGCAAAATCTTGGACAACTTCAATCTTTTCTCCATTTATTGTGAAGTTGGGTGCTGACCCAGTCGTAAGGATTTTTGTTTTGTTGATGTTTATTTGTAACCCATATTGAAGGCTATGATCTTTGACCTTCATCAGTAAATGTTTTAAATCCTCTTCACTTTCAGCAAGCAGAGTTGTGTCATCTGCATAACGCAGGTTGTTAATGAGTCTTCCTCCAATTTTGATGCCACGTTCTTCTTCATAAAGTCCAGCTTCTAGGATTTGTTCAGTGCATAAATTGAAGAGATAGGGTAAAAGTATACAGCCCTGATGAACACCTTTCTCAACTTTAAACCATGCAGTGTTTCCTTGTTCTATTTGAACAACTGCCTCCTTGTTCATGTACAGATTTCTCATGAGCACAATTAGGTGTTCTGGTATTCCCGTTTTCCGAAGTGTGATCCATAATTTGTTATGATCCACACAATCAAATGCCTTTGCATAGTCAATAAAACATAGACAGACATCTTTTTGATATTCTCTGCTTTCAGCTAATATCCACCTGACATCAGCAATGATGTCCCTGGTTCCCCATCCTCTTCTGAATCCTGCTTGATTTTCCGGTAATTCCCTGTCTATATACTGCTGCAGTTGCTTCTGAATGATCTTTAGTAGAATTTTGCTGGTGTGCAATATTAATGATATTGTCCGATAGTTTGCACATTCAGTTGGATCCCCTTTTTTGGGAATAGGCACAAATATGGATCTCTTCCAGTCAGTCGGCCAAGTAGCTGTTTTCCAAATCTGTTGGCATAAACATGTTAACACCTCCAGTGCTGCATCTGTTTGTTGAAACATCTCTATTAGTATCCCATCAATTCCTGGAGCCTTGTGTTTTGCCAGTTCTTTCAAGGCAGCTTCCACTTCATCCTTCAACACCATTGGTTCCTCTTCGTATGCAACCTCTTGGAATGGTTGGTCATCTACCAATTCTTTCTTGTATAATGACTCTGTGTTTTCTTCCCATCTTCTTTTGATGTTTCCTGCATCATTTAATATTTTCCCTGTAGAATCTTTCACTACTGCCACTCGAGGCTTGAATTTTTTTTTCACTTCCTTAAGCTTGAGAAACACAGAGTGTGCTCTTCCCTTTTGGTTTTCTGTCTCCAGCTCCTTGCACATGCCATTATAATATTTGTTTTTGTCTTCTCTAGCTGCCTTCTGAAATCTTCTCTTTAGTTCCTTAACTTCATTATGTCTTCCTTTTACTTTGGCTGCTCAATGCTCAAGGGCAAGTTCTACTGTCTTTTGACATGTAATTTGGTCTTTTCTTTTTTTAAGAACTTTTTGCTTCCTTCTTGAATGATATCTTTTGTCATGCCACAACTCTTCTGGTCTCCTATCATTTGTGTCTAATGCATTAAACCTATTTTTGAGGTGGTCTCTGAACTCAGGTGGGATATACTCAAGGTCATACTGTGGCTCTCGTATACTTGTTCTAATTTTCTTCAGCTTCAGTTTGAACTTGCATATGAGAAGTTGATGATCTGATCCACAGTCAGCACCTGATCTTGTTTTGACATTTTGTACAGAGCTTTTCCATCGTCTCTTTCCACATATGTAGTCAATTTGATTCCTGTGTATTCCATCTGGTGAAGTCCATGTGTATAGTCTCCGTTTATGATGTTGAAAAAATGTATTTGTAATGAAAAGTTCATTGGTCTGACAAAATTCTATCATGTGATCTCCAGCTTCGTTTCTGTCACCAAGACCATGTTTTCTAACTACTGAGACTTCTTCTTGGTTTCCAACCTTTGCATTCCAGTCACCAGTGATTATCTGTATTTCTTGATTGCATGTTTGATCTATTTCAGACTGCAGAAGCTGATAGAAGTCTTCCCTTTCTTCATTTGTGGCCTTAGTGGTAGGTGCATAAATTTGAATAATAGTCATATTAACTGGCCTTCCTTGTAGGTATATGGATATTATTCTATCACTGACAACATTGTATTTCAAGACAGATCTTGAAATATCTTTTTTGATGATGAATGCAACCCCATTTCTCTTTAGTTTATCATTACCAGCATAGTACACCATATGATTGTCTGACTCAAAATGGCCTATGTCAGTCCATTTTAGCTCACTGATGCCTAGAATGTCAATGTGTATGCGCTCCATTTCTCTTAACAATTTCTAATTTTCCTAGATTCATACTATGTACATTCCATGTTCCAATTATTAATGCATGTTTACAGTTGTTTCTCCTCATTTTGAGTCATGCCACATCAACAAAGGGAGGTCCCTGGAGCTTTACTCCATTTCTGTCATCACGGTAGACTCTACTTTGAGGAGGCAACTCTTCCCCAGTAGTCTTTTGAGTGCCTTCCAACCTGGGGGGCTCATTTTCTGGCACTATATCTGACAGTGTTTCTTTGCTATTCATAGGGTTTTCAATGGCTAGTTGTTTCAGGAATGGTTTACCGGTTAGTACTCCCTGGTCTGTCTTAGTCTGGAAGCTCAGCTGAAAACCTGTCTGCCATGGGTAACCTTGCTCATATCTGAGGTACAAGTGGCATAGCTTTCAGCCTCATCGCAACACACAAGCCTCCACAGTGCGGCAAACTGACAGACGTGTAGGGGCTACATCCATAGACATCCTAATACAGATATTGAAGGCTTGTCACTGGGACCTGTGCTTTTTCGTCATCTTTGCTGTACCAGGCCTGCAACCGTGCCACCCTGGCATCCCATCCCATTTGATCTTGGAAGCTAAGCACCATTAGCCTGGTTAGTCCTCGGATGGGAGACCTCCTGGGGATACCAGGTGTTGTAGGCTAGGGAGGAGGACTTGGCAGCCCACTGACAAAACAATCTGCCACTGAAAACCCTATGAATAGCAGAGAAGCACTGACATAGTGCTGGGCATGGCACAGTATTGGAGAGTGTTTCCTTCTGTTGTACATCAGATTGCTATGAGTCAGACCTGGCTCCACAGCACCTAACAACAACTTGCTGTGCCAGAGGCCATTTTGTGTGCCTTACTGCTTAGGCTCACTATTTTGTCCTGTGTATCAGGGATGCTAAGATCCAGTTCTTATGCAGCACACACAAACCACACAACTGGGCCTAGTGTTGTACCCAGGGACTGTGGTACTGCCATATGTTTGTACATTTCACACAGGGATTGGACTGATAGATTCTATTCACAAATTCTATAAAGACTAACTAGGATACATTATCAAGTATACTACCAAAAGAAGAAATTCTTTATTTTTATTAGAAGTCCTCTGGTTATAAACTTACGTATCTGTCGGTTAGAAGGCATTTCCTTGGCATATCTTCTGACTCCACACATTTCAAACCTATTTTCACCTCACTGCCTGCATACTTCTGGTGCCAAGAGCTTTGGGCTTTGAATTATGTTTCCACCTCAAGCTCTGTGTCATGATGCCAGCTGAGTCCACCCAGTGGGTGGTAAGGATATTCTTGGAAGTTATGCCTACTTTCTTACAGCAGTACTATTACCACTGTAAGCCACATAGATAGATATGTCCCCTGAACTGAATCTAAATATATACCAAACTCAACCACTTTCTTAGCTGTTCTAAAAATACCCACGGCCATCTGATGTCACTGCACATAAAAGAGCACTTTTAACCAATTGTGGTTTAAAGTTCTGTCTTTTGCCAACTTTTAAAAAATCCTAGTATCTTATGGAAATACTGTTGTAGCTCTGCCCAGGGTCTGGGAAGAAGCCAGTACAAATGGAGTTTCTAAAAATGAAATTTCCTTATCACCGTTGTCCCCACATGTCTGTCAGCTTGTGCTGTGGGGGCTTTCATGTTGCTGTGATGCTGAAAGCTATGCTACCAGCATCTCAGATACCAGCAGGGGCACCCATGGTGGTCAGGTTCCTGCTGAGCTTCCAGACTAAGGCAGACTAGGGAGAAGGACCCGGCAGCCCACTCCTGAAACAATCAGCCATTGAAAACCCTATGAATACCGGAGAAGCACTGTCAGATACAGTGCCAGAAAATGAGTCTTCCATGCTGGAAGGCATTCAAAAGACAATTGGGGAAGAGTTGCCACCTCAGAATACAGTCAACCTTAATGACACGAGTGGTGTAAAGCCACTAGAATCCCCTTTTGCTAATGAGGCATGACTCAAAATGAGAAGATAGTGACTGCAACAATGGCTCAAACATGAAAAGATCATGTGCATGGCTAAGTGTTGGAGTGTTCCATTCTGTTGTACATAGGGTTGCTATGAGTTGGACCCGACTTGACAGCACCCAGCATTATCATTGTAGACCCTCCCTGGATTGAGGTAGAAAACCATAGATCATCTCATTCTCTGGTTATAACTCTGGGAGAGTTTTATGTATTCATATATGCATTCAGGTATATATTTTTTTGTTCATCCATTCAGCTGAGTCTCCCCACTTGTCCTTAAGGCTATTGTAGTGTATGACTGCCCATGTGTAATGGACACAAAGCCTGGTGGACAGAAGTCTAAACTGAAGTCCGGAGTGCCAGTCCGCTTCTCCAGCTCCCATCACCTAGGATACTTCTGTTAACACAAGAAATGGTTGGCTTTCTCCCCTCTGGTTTGATTACTATTTTCAAAGGGGCTACGAAGTGTGGTATGGCTCCCCACTTGCCTACTGGCTTTATCTGTCAGGGTCACAACAGCAGTTAGTTGTCTTCCCCCGCCAGTGGCTCTTATTTGATCATCCCATCCCACTTCTCCAAGCAGCAAGAAAATCAAGGGTTTTCATACACTGGGAGCACTCGGGTACTGGGATAGAAATGAACCTCACACTCACTTGAGAATCTTCAAGTAAGGATGCCTCATTACAAAGAGCGTTTCCATCTTACAGCTTCATTCATATCATGGTACCGAGGCATCCCACTGAGACTCACCACATTCTCTAAGGCCTGGAATCTGCTCACCAGTGGAAGGCTTCCTTTTTCTCCTATGATGTTGGGCCAGTCACTTATCTTGATGAATCCTGGGTTCTGCATCTATAAGACCGATGGATAAATTGAGAAAAATGAGAGAGCATTTGTAGCATGCTTGGAAAGCAGATGAGCTGTGAATAAAGGTAATCTTCTTTTCATTAAGACCTAAGGGTTCAGAGCAAGTGCATTATGAAAGAGGAAAACAAGGCTCCTTCTTCAGTGTTGTGACCTCAGGTGAGGACATGGAGGATGCTTGCTGGGTCTGACTAGTTATTTAGCATGTGACAAATATTTTAGTGAATTTGTCCTTTCAAAGTATCTTGCTTAGCCGGATGATAGACTCCTGTAATGTCAGTACTTGGGAGCCTGAGGCAAGAGGATTGTGGGTTTGAGGACAGCCTGGGCTACATATTGAGGCTCTGTCTCAAGAACAAAAATATTTCTGGAGAATTAAAAATGCTCTGAGAAAAGGAAAACGTGGAGAAACTGGTAAAATTCTTGAATCTACACCCTTCTACCTATACCAACACAGACATGTGGGATTATCCATCTATTAGAAATGCAGAAGGAACACAGGCCCCTCCCACTATCTGCTCTTTATTGTACACCAAGTCACCTATAACGCTGTTCCCATTGCACAATGTTTCATCCATATTGTAGCAAGGGGAGGGATATTAATTTTCATTTGGGTTGGATCTGAAAACTGTTCTGCACACACTGAGTGACATCTCATTTTTCCTGATAATGATGTTGATATGTCTCTGGAATACCCATATGCTCAGCATTTGCTGTTTCAAACTTGTTCTTCATTAATTATAGCTATGCAGAAGCTGCCAAAATTTAAGTTCTATGGAAGATTTAAATCTGAGCTTGGAAAGAGTGGAATTCTGTGCAGATGAAGAAAGGCTCAGAGGGGCAAAGTCACCACATCCTGGAGGCGGCGGAGCCAGGAAACAGCTCTCCTATCTGACCTTAAAGTCCATCTGGAGCTCTGTGATGCCTTCTTCCCATTCCAGAGAAGTCACAGAGGAGAGGCAGCTCAGGGGTCTCTGCCCGAGACCAGCCAGGACCTGGAAATTTGCAAATTGTCACTTTGTGAGCTAAAGTGTGACTTCACCTATTCCAGACTTTAATCTGGGATCTTAGAAGGGAATTGCTTTTTAAAATTTGTAAGTGGCCCCATATTTTCATTTTATTTATGTGCAGTTGTCACATTAAGCAAGCACATAAGAGCTTGCTTAATATTTTAGGAAATGAAGAAAACTTAGGTGGAAGTCATGAAATTAAGATGACAGTATATTTGTTTTCAAGGACTATCTGGTTAGTCTTTGGTTGGCAAGTGTGTTGTGAGGGACCATGCAGTAATTAATACTTGAGGCTTTGTGTGGCCACACAGCCTGTTTCCCTCTGCTCTCCTCTCCCTTCTCTTCCTGTCATTGACCCTCCTTCTCCTTTATTACCTTTTTTCTGCTCCACTTCTTCTTCTCCACTTTTTCCCTCCTCCTCCTCCTCCTCCTCCTCCTCTCCTTCTCCTTCTCCTTCTCCTTCTCTACCTCTTCCAATTCTTCATCCTCTTTCTTCTTCTTTACAACTCTAAAAATACCTTAAAAGCTTTTCTTAGCTCATGATCTGGCCACAAGGATGGGTTTTCTTCACAGGTCCTAGCTGGCTGACCCTGCTTCACTCCCTCTTGCTGTTGTAGCCCCTTGAGTCTAGTAGGGTGATATTTCTAGTTACAGTTGAGAGGGAAGAATAGCGAAAAGCCAATGAACATCATGCATCTACTCTGCACTCCAATGGAGTTGAAATCTCTCTACAGTGCTTCATTCTGCAGAAGAGTGGGTACCGGACACCCTTAGAGATGAAGAAATAGAGAGGAGTTAAGTCATGAATGACCTTCACACAATTTCAGCCACTTCTGAGAAGCTCATTTCATTCCATGAGGTCTCTGAATCCAGATCTACTGACTGGCTTCACAGAGAGAGAGCTCAGCAGCCAAGATCTGCAGGAAGCCTGGGAGCTCCTGAGATAGCCAGTATTCCAGGAAGATGGAGTATCAAGTGCAATCACCCTACAGTGCAATGGAGCATGGGACATTTTCGGATCTTGGGCTGGAGCAGAGCCCAAACCATGAGGGGCTCTGTGCAGGGTGGAGTTGGAGAGGAAGGTGAAATTGGATGAATTATGCTATGCGTTCATAGTTTTCTACCCTAAAAGCCATAGTGGAACATTAAATATTTGGAACAGATGAGCACCATGAGAAAAGATGCCTTCAGAAAAGTTCTTTTTGGTTATAGAGTGAATTGTTAGGTGCTGTCAAATTGGATCCAACTCATTGTGACCCTATGTACAACAGAGTGCAACACTTCTGGTGCTGTCCCATACCCGGCACTATCTCAGTGCTATTCATAGTGGTTTCAATGGCTGATTGTTTTGGGAGTGGGCTGCTGGGTCCTTCTCTCATTTTCGTGGTGCTGGGGACCGAACCCTGGGTTTCAGAGTGTGCAGAGCAAGGACTCAACCAACTGAACTAAACCCCAGCCTCATATGGTGGATAGCTGGTTCAAAACACAAGAGTGGACACAGAAAGATCAGTTATATGGTTTGGAAGAGATAATCAGAGTATGGACCAGGTTAGTGATGGCTAAGTGGGCAGAAGAGCATGAACTTGAGATTTACTAGGAGGTACAACCTGCAGGATTCGATGACCAATGGGCAGCTGTGGGCACTGAAGGCAAGAGATGTCCTGAGGAGTTTTATTCTGACTTGATACCTCAGAGAGCTGCTGACATTTACTGGGGAGGATGAATGTGGACCAGACCTGGGAGGCTGTGCAGGGCCTGCTGCTTATGTTTGCCCTGAAGTAGGGAAATTGGATGGTTGGGTGCAGGAGAGGAGAGGAGCTTGGAATTTGTTTCTTTTTCCATTTTACAGCTTAGTACTAGCATTATCTCCACAGTGCGCTGATACAGATAAACATTTGTTAAAATATATCAAACATTTGCCAGACACCATCTTGTACACCTGCCATCCTAGTGGCTTGGGAGTTGGAGGCAGGAGGGTCATGAGTTCGAGGCTAGCGGCAGCCTGTGCAACTCAGCAAGACCCTGCCTCAAGATAAGAAATAAAATATTGATACATTAAACATTTAAGATGGATAAATTTGCCTCAGCCTCTGTTCCCTTCTCTTTTCCTCTTAAAGTGCTTAAGGGCACTGGCTTCAGAGTCAGAAACCTGAGCTCAGGGATTGGGTGACAATGAGTCAATTGTTCATCTCCCTAAGTCTCCGTGTTTTATCTGAAAGATGGAAATGGTAACCACAGGCCACTCCCAGGGTTGTCCTGAGGGTTAGAAAGTGGCTGTGTGGAAGCTGCCCCTGCTCCTGCTGATTGGGGCTCGACAGTTAGCTGCAGCCCCCGACTCTCCGCCTCCTCCTCTTCTTCTTCCTCCTTTCCCTGTGTCACAAACAGTTCTCCAGGTGTGGTTCCAGTTTGTTTTCCAAGGCGGGGGCTTTTGCACCCTCAGAGGGTTCGTTCAGGGTCAGTACTGTTTGGCAGAGGGGGAGCCGCTGCCACACTGTGACAAGGTCCTATGGCCCACGCTTTCATAGGGGTGGGTCCCTCAGAGAGGTGTCTCTATCAGGCCTTGACGTGGGGCCCGACACAGGCTGCCTTGGAAGATGTTATCTCTCACACATCCTTTTATTGATGAGCCAGACATTTCAGTTCCTCTGTGGGACTGGAATGGGTTTGTTAATTTGGAAATCCCATAGCACCCCATCATCCCCCTGATTTAGCAAAGTTATACAAGTGAGCGCGTGTGAGGTAGAACAGAATTCCTTAGGGGCTTTTAAAAGGCCTCGGTGGTGGTGGTGCAGACAATATACATGAAATAACAGGCCAGGACATTGATGGAGGGCTGTTTGCAAGAGCCTCAACCTGGCCTCCTGGAAGCCCCCCCAGCCCCTGGCCAGTTGGGCTCTGGGTCTGGCTGGAGGCCTTGGATCCTCTCTGTGGCTGCTTACTGTTGTTCATTTAGCTCATGATTTTTCTGCCTCTAAGGTATGTCTTCACTGCCTGGATCAATAGGCTTTCGGAGTCTTAATTAAAACTGTGGGATTATATTGATGCCAGAGACTAAATTTCTCCAGTGTGTGGAAGAGAAAGAAATGTTATTTCTCATGGAGGATTTTCTTTTTCTTTTTTTTTTTTTTTGTACTTGGAGGTTGAAGTCGGGGCTTCACACGTATTTTGCAAGTGCTCCACCACTGAGCTGCACCCTCAGCCCGTTTTTATTTTCTATCTTGGGACAGGGTCTTGCTAAATTACATAGGCTCCCTCTGGCCTCGAACTCACGATCCTCTTCCCTCAGCTTCCAAGTTGCTGAGATGGCAGATGTGTGCCACAGCATCTGGCTGGTTTTCTTTCTTTTATTACTAGTTTTTTAATTTTTATTTTAAAAAATGTAGCTGAGGGCTAAAATCTGTACATATTTCTGGGGTACAATGTGTTATTTTGATACATGTGCACATAGGTATGTTTACCCTGATATGAATGTTACACTATTTCCTGCAGTATTTATCACTTTATGCTGAAAATAGTCACAATCCTTCTAGCTTTTAAAACATATATATTATCATAATCCATAGTCAATCTGCCTTCAGTAGAACAGCAGAGCTTTCTCCTCTTAGTCCCTGTTCAGCAGCCTTTCCCCTCCCTCCCTCCTATTCTCCCCAGCCTCTCATACAGACTATTCTCCCCTCAACTTCTATGACATCAGCCTCAGGTTGCATCAGTGTTAGAAAATATCCATCTCCTGACGACTGAATATAGTAGATGTGGTATGTATACAACGGAATTCTATTCAGCCATGAAAAGCATGAAAATTTGTTATTTGCGACATGTTGGAAGCCTTTCTGTTGTCTCAAGTAGACACACCTGGACTTTGGGGAAATACAGGGTGTTCCTGTGGCAAAGTTCAGGCACAGATCACATGCCGGGGTGGATGTGTGAACAACAGGGTCTGTTGGCAAGTCTTGTGGACTCTTATGTGTGTGCCCAGATGAATCGCTATTCTGTGTGTTGGTAAGTGGCAATGTAAAGTCCACATGCTTGCTTGAACTGCAGAAATCCCACATCTGGGGTTTAGGACCTGCCCCAGGTATAAGAAGATAGAATTGCAGAAACATCTGGGGGTCTCATAGGAGCAGCTGCTGATTGCACTAATTTAGTTATTTCTCATGGTTTTGCCTTGGTCTCTTGCAAGTCCCTTTATCCCCTGGTCTAGTGGTGGGAGCTATTCCCAGGCAAGGCTGAAGTCACTGCCTGGAAGGTCCCTGAGCCATCAAGCTCCACAGACTCCCAGGTGACCCTTAGTCCTGAGGACAGGTGACAGAGCCATGAGCACCAGACAGGAATTACAGTTGGAAGTCGCTGTCAGCGTTAGGACCTGTTGCTGTAGTGGACTCTAGCTCTGTACTTACCATTCAGTATTTCTGTAATTAGAAAGTTAGTTTTTATGAACCATTATTTGTCTGTGGAATTGGGTTAATTTTGGTATTATATAATATTTGTATGGGAAAATTCAAAGACTATCTGGGATATTTGCATTTTTGTCAGGTCTTTAATTCCTTCCCAGACCAAAAGCTTTCTGAGCTTAGTCTTCCCAACTGTGCTTGCTGATGCCATTGGGGTGAGCATGGTAGGATGTCTAGCTTCTTGTCATTTCCAACACCTGTGATATTCAGCATGTAAAGGAAACCTATGGTCGATGGATGACTTCTTGACATGGTCCATGGGGCAAGAATAGCATAACTTATTTCCCTTGACCTGACTGAATCAGCACCCCTGCACCCCCCGTGGGGTGATGGAGGTATCAGAAGAGAGGTGAAGCCAGGACGCATATAAGCAAGAGAACAAAATTTAGGCCATCAAATACTGAGGTTTTATGTACCTTGACATCGCTGCTGTCTAGATTTAAAGATCTAAGTTTGCCAATTAGAGCACCAGAGAAAAGAGGATATAAAAAGATTATGGGACAGATTGTAAGTCTAGATGTTCACCTGAGTCCTTGTGGTTGTCAAATCGGATCACGTTGAAACATTCTGCTGTGTGTGCTCTGGGTTTCCCTACCACGATGAAAATGCAGAATAAGAATATTTGTTGCCAGGCACTGTGGCACTTGCTTGTAATCCATTGACCTGGGAGGCTGAGGCAGGAAGATTGTGAGTTTGTGGGCAAAGGCAGCCTGTGCAACTTAGTGAAACCCTTTCTCTAAATAAATAAAAAACAAAACAAAAAAACAAAAAACCAAAAAAACAAGAAAGGGGCTTGGGGTGCCGCTCAGTGGCAGTACTTGCCCAGCACGTGTAAAGCCCTGGATTCAACTCCCTAGTACCACCCAGCAGAAACAAAAATGGAAAAAAGAAGAGAAAGAAATTGTGAAAGAGTAAATACAGAATATCTTGGTACAAGTTTTAAGTTTGTAAAGAGAGGAGCCAAGTTCAATGTGAACTTAGAGTACCGTTTAGTATAGGGTTCAGAGCACAGGAGCACACAAATGTATGCACAGCTCCACTGAAGGGCAGGAGAAGAAACCCTTCAGATAAGCCCCACCAAGGGCAAAATGAGGTACTTTGGGATGACATACAACTTTTCATTTTTATTTCATCTTTGGCAAAATAGTACTTACTTCTGGTTTAAATACAAACGTGATGAGTATGCAAAGGGGTCCTGTTAGTTTGGGGTGGATGTGGAATTGGACATCTGCCGAATGTTTCTGTGGTCTGAAAATGGAAATACAACATCAGGAAGTGAGTGCCAGACCAGGAAGCAGAATTCTGGGCTTTTAGTCCCAGCTTCTACTGTTAACTATGTGATTTTGAATAGGTCACTTGATTTTTCTGACTCTCATATTCTTTAACTAAAATTTATGATAAGTCTCCCGGTTACCTCACTGTGTGATGTAACAATGAAAAACAAAAATAACTGGCTATGTATGAAAGTTCTTTATAGCTTATAAAGTATCATGTGAAACTGAAGCATTTTAAGCAACAAATACATTTGTGCACAGAAAGTGTAAAATGTCATTAGTCTTTGAACAAAGTAACTGATTCTTAAAATCTGTGCTCTAATTAAAAATAAAAAAATTCAAATGTGTAATTCAGGGACAGCATTTCCCTGTCAGTTGCTAAGCTCATGTTCTGGCTGTGATTACCAGATTAAGGAATATCCCTAGGTATAGCAATTGAACATACATCTGGGAGAAACCAAGGCTGGTGTCACTTAGAATATTCATTTACACCCAGGCTGCTTTCAGCTGCCTCCTATGCAAAAGCTCCCCATAGGGGCAGGTTGAGTTTCACTGCTTTGGGTGCTTGCAGAGTCCTGTGAGGAGCAGAGCTCCTGGTGTGTCCAGAGGTACAGCTACTGCCAGGACTGACAGGAGCAGGTGAATGCCATACAGGCATTATACCACATCTTACTCTCTGAACTCCTTCGTTGGTTTGGTCCATCTGGTCTCGGCTCACAAGGGTTCCCGTTTAATGAAGCTTTAAATAAACATAAGCCGGGGGGAAATTAATGAATCACATGCCAGAAGAAAGCACTGAGGTATGACTTATTGACTTCCAAATTAAAATGAGAAAATGGTGCTTCTTTCTTCTTAGGAAAAAATAAGATTACCAGTTGATTAGAGTATAATATTAAAAACCTGGATAGATGAACTTTTCCCTGACCCTCTGTGGACCATGAATGAGCTATTTGTGCATACTTGCACCTTTTCTTTCTCACCCATAAGCAGAGATACCACATGCCACAGTAGACGCTCAACAGCTCTCTGATACTTAGATGGTGGACTTCATTTCTGGGTGACTAATCGGAAATATTTTGCACTTTTTTCCTAACTCTGAAAAGGGTGTTTGATGTATTTTCTGAGGCTTCTTTGAACCTCAGTTTTATGTGAATTTATAAATAGTGCAGAGTGGTGTCAGGGCTCAGAGGTTATCAAGTTTAAGTTCCCTTGGCAGATTAGAGAATTCCATGAAATGCATTATCTGACTGCTTCCTACATCTTTGTAGACCACACAGCAAAATGACAGATTGAAGACCTTCAGCCTAGCCTGGTGTCGCATACCTTTCAGTGACAGAGGAAGATGGCAAGTTCAAGGCCAGAGGCAGCCTGTGTAACTTAGCAAGACCCTGTCTCAAGATA
Organism: Pedetes capensis; assembly: GCA_007922755.1. Classification (NCBI taxonomy): domain Eukaryota; kingdom Metazoa; phylum Chordata; class Mammalia; order Rodentia; family Pedetidae; genus Pedetes; species Pedetes capensis. Next base: position 109,196 of record VMDO01000263.1, on the reverse strand, counting down.
AAAAATATAAAATGGGCTGGGGTGCAGTTCAGTAGTAGAGAACTTGCAAAGCATGCTTGAGGCCTTGGGTTTAACCCCCTACTATTGGAAAAACAAAGTTGAAGACTTTCTTGAGACCCAAGGAATATGGCCAGGCCCTTCAGGGAAAGAGGTGAGGGCAGCTGCCTTCAGGCATGTGTGAATGGCTTGGCTTCAGAGTGTGTGTTCTGGGCACTACTGTGGAGAACCTCAGGGCTCAGGCCCCATGGACCGAGGTGCACAGCCAGTCTAGAAGTTGATTTGAAAGTAATGAACTTTCTGTGTCATCTGGTACTTTCTACAAGTTTGCAGAGTCAATAGGTGATGGAAGCTTTAATTAAAAATGAAGGAGAGATTAAAACTTGAGTGTAGCAACCTAAAGAAAGGTGAGGGATTGGGCAAAATATTGGCAGAGTCACAGGACAACAAGGGCTGTTTCTATTAAATTCAAGAAATTCTGGCATCTGTAACAACTGAAGCTCATACCCATGCTTGCCTACTCCTCTCCGACCCTTGTTTTTAAGAACTAAGAGTTGGCCTGGGGCAACATGTGATTCTATCGGCTGCAATCACTCATACCTGATGAAGGTGTATTGGGCACCTGCCAGAGCTGGCCCTCAGCTTGGTGCTACTTGATGGGGTTTAATGCCAGCCTGTGTGGAGCCTGCTTTGCAAATGAGAGTGCACTTGGTCTGTAATGCCTGGATCTGTTCCAAAGAAAACAGTGACCACAGATCTGTTTGGACTTCATTCTTTCACTCATGGATTTCTTTTGTGGACATTTCGTTTGTCCCAATGATGGGAAATATTTTACCCTACAAACACTAAGGAGATAACAGATGAGTTGGGTAGAGTCTGTGAGAGGTTACAGTACTGTGGAGAGAATTGCACTGAATGAGTTAATTATGATGTGCGAGGATAAGTAGAGGCACATGCATCTTACTCTAGAGGAAGACAGTTATGAAGAAATAATATCCATGGAGCATTTACTGTGTCTTGACCCATGACAGATATTTTACCTTTCCTAGTCATGAGTAACCCTGATGGCCTTATTTTACTACTGAATTAATAGAGGCTCCTAAGTTCAAGGAGTTGGAAGAGTTAGGGAGGCTGAAGGTCACAGTGAGTTCTGAACTTGGGGTTCTGTGAGCTCTCTGGGGCCAGCTCTGTGGCTTGGACCCTGGGGTTCTCTACTGCAGCAGTTCTCCAGGGACTAAGTGGAAGCAATGGCTAATCTGACATCTGATTTCAGAGAGTTAAGTGAGGGATTTAGTGACTTGTTACAGTAGGCTGGTCGACTCACGGGCCTTGATGTGTTTCCCAACCTTTTGGATACCCTGACTGTGTATGTCTCTCAGACTTTGGCCTCCTTGACATGGTCTTGGAGGCTCTGGGAAGTAGTTGTGGCTGTGGAAAGACCACTGGTTTCCTGGCTGCCTCTTAGAGTAGCTGACCACTTCCCTTGTCAGCAATGGAGACGACTGGGGTGACAGGTGCTGGGAACACGGGGATTCTTATTTGGGGTATAATCTATCTCAGGGGTTGAGCCAGATAGCAGCTCACACTCTGGTTAGATGCTAGGGCCCACCTTCACATTCTCCCTTTATTCTCAGAATGGTACAAATACTGAATATATGTTGGGAAGGACCCATAGTTTCATTTCTAGGACATGTGGGAAGCGCGTCTCTTGGCTGTCCTTTATTCAAATTGCATGCTCTTTGACACCTTTGATTGGCTAACACAAAGTGGTGTTTCTGTTCTTTACTCATATTACATGTTCTTCAGCTCCTCTGATTGGCTGACACACAATTGTTTCCACTTCTGGATCCTCTTGACAATAGGAATGATCATAAATATCTCCAAAATGAAAATGATCAGTGTTCCAGAAACAAAGGCTGCTTCTCAGAAGCATCCTGTGTTTCTGTACGCGGCTCTGGATTGTGCATCCTTTCTCAGGTTTCCAGAATCTCCTTTCCAAAATGTTCTTTTCTGGGGACTTGTAGAAGGTTTTCTCCTCCAGGGATAACCTCATACATGCAAGTATGTATGCAAGTATCCTTTCCCTCAGATGAGTTCCCCTTTTCACATCCTACTATATCAGTAAAAAATATTACTCCAAGAATTAGAATAAAAAGTTGTATTTTTAAAAATCCTAACCAAGCATTGTGTTGGAAAAACAAAATGTTAGAAATAGACTTGGACTTTGGGTGCATCATTACTTAAAATATCTCTTCAGACCCAGCTTACTCACAGACAGAAGCCAGCTCTTTATCTGCCCTCAAGTGCTGAGCTGGGCACGCACGCCTGACCATCCCTCGGTTACTTCCCACTTACTTCTATTTTCTACATCTCAGCAGATTTCCAAAAGTCACACATGAGAAGAAACCTCCAGAGTGGAGTTTTATTTTAGTGAGCCCTCATGGAATCTTACTGGTTCCAAATGAATACAGTAGTACAATTCCAGCAGGAAGTGTATTAGTAGTATATTTAGAAGCCTTATGTGGAATTGGTTAATGAGATGCTGAACTTACACCTGCCCCTTGGTTCCATTAGGAAAGCAACACCTCAGCCCTGCTTGTAATTAGGTGTAATTGTTTCCTCACAGAAATAATCGGAGTAATTTAACCAGCGATCTGTTTTTGTTTTTGGTAATTCAAACTGCTGCTCTTGTGTGGCAAAGTCTGGAAAGGGGCAGGCCTGGAGAGTTTGTATTTCCAGTTTCTCTGATCTCCTGTGCTTCTCTGGATCCTGTTCTTTTCTGCTTAGTTAGTTCCTCACCACAGAGCCCTGCAGTTACTGGTAAGTTAAGCACAGAGGGGCTGGAAGATAGCTTTTCTTCTTCAGAAAACAGTTCTAGCTGCTTCTGGCTTATTGTTTAGCAGAGTTGGATAAGCCCAGCCAATCATTTCTTGGTGGGGTGGCCTGACCTTCCATCCAGGTAAAAGATGCTAGTAAGAAGGAAGTCACAGAACTTTCTTGGAACTGCCTAGGTACAAGACTGGCACACGTGTGTGCAGTGCCTAATGAACATATGCAGCACCTGATGCATGTATGTGAGTACCTAATGCATAGATGGAGGACCTAATGCATGTATGCAGTACCTAATGCATGTTGTTGTGTTAGGTGCTATCGAGTCAGGATCTGATTCATAGCAACTCTATGTACAACAGACAAAACACTATTGTTAGTGCTTCTCTGTAATTCATAGGGTTTTCAGTGGCTGATTGGTGTTTTGGGGAGTGGGTTGCCAGGTCCTTCTTCCAAGCCTACAGCATCTGGTGTTCCCAGGCAGTCTTCCATCCAAATACCAACCAGGCCCGACCCTGCTTAGCTTCCGAGATCTGATGGGACTGGACACCACAGTGGTATGGGTACAGGCTTTAATGCATGTATGCAGTATCTAATGCATAGATTCTTCAGGTTATAAGAGCAGATGGCAGGACATGGGGGCTACACAGCCTGGTTTCTACCTGAGCTCTGGCCATCTTAGTAGTGTGACCTTAAATAGATTTCTTAACCTCTCTGAGCCTCATGTTTATACCTTTTAAAAGGATGTGTAATTCTTAATGGAATTAAATAGCTTTCTGACTTTGCAGTGAGATCTGCAAACAAAAGTTATTATTGACTATAAACTTCTCAACACAGGGCCTAACTTCAGTGCACTTATGCCTTGGTAGATGCGATGAAAGAACTTTCTCTTGGGGTGACCCAGTTCACGTGATGAGGATTTAGAAATATCTGTCAAATTCTGCCCTCTAAAAGCTCCAAAGGGACATTGCGAATCTTATCAAACAGATCCCATAACAGCTCTGCCATTAATCAATGGATATGTCCTGAAGGAAAAGGCAAATGAGAACAGGAAGATGAACTCCTAGTTACTGATAAGAATTCTAGGCACGAGGACAGGTGTTTTGCATATTTCAAATAATCCTTATAGCTACCTGGATAGCTGCATTTAAAATCCCTTTTAATCTCTTTTTGGATCAGAGAGATAAGTCATCTTGCCGAAAGCCACGCAGCTAAAATGTGCTATAGACACTAGTTTACCCAAGTAGGTCTGACTTTAAAATTTTCCTTTTCCTCCTATCAAAAACACTTCCTCTACCTTCAAGAAACTTCTTGTTAGATGCCATCAAGTCAGATCTGACTCATAGTGACCCTATGTACAACAGAGTGAAACACTCCCGATTCTGTGCCAGGCACATGTTACTGAGGTTTAAGCCCATTGTGGAAGCCACTGTGTCAGTCCATCTAATTGAAGGTTTTCTTTTTTTTTTTTCATTGACCTGCCACTCTCCCAAATTTGTCCTTCTCCAGGGATTGGTCCCTCCTAACAACATGTTCAAAATATGTAAGACTAGCCACTCTTGCTTCCAAGGAGCACTCTGGTTGCACTTCTTCTAGGACAGATCTGTTGGCTTTTTTGGCAGTCCATGGTATATTCAGCATTTGTCTTTAGCACCATAATTCAAAAGCATCAGTTCTTTTCCTGTCTTATTCAATGTCCAGCTTTCACAACCGAATGATATGACTAAAAATACCATGGCATGAATCAGGCACACCTTCATCTTCAATGTGACATCTTTACTTTTCAACATTTTAAAGAGGTCTTTTGCCATAGCTTTTCCCAATGCAACACATCTTTTGATTTTTTGACTGCTGTTTCCATGGGTGTCAAGAAACTTAGTATTTTACTAATAGTTAAGTAGAAACCAATCATAAAAAATTAATAATACTGAGCAAGAATCATTTCTTACATGGTAAATTGTAATATATACCACATATTCTCAAATCTAATCTGCACCCTTTTGACAGTTTGAGAGAGCTACAAAATCAGATGCCAAGTAGAATTGTGTGCTTGATCACAAATATAATCTGCATGTTATTCTAATCCACATCTAAATTTGTGGCCCTTTGAAAGTGTTGAAAGGATACGGATTGGATTTGAGAATATATGGTACTATCCACATCAGAAGCATGATTGAAGCTTATATCAGTAATTTGAAGGGGAGTTTGGAGAAAATATCTGCATAATTACAGCTCAAATTGGTTATTCTGGAAATATTCAGGTACAGAAAGCATTTTTGGAGCACAAAGTTGTTAGAGAATGCCAAGAGGCTATTGGAAAGCAAACTATTCAGTCCAGATTTGGAATATTTCCACATTAAAAATTTGATCTAACGTAATGACTCAGCAATTGCACAGACCAAATTGTGTGCCTTGAAACAAAAGTCTCAATCTAAGGACAGGTGGCATGTCCATTCTTGCCAAATGAAGATGGTAGCCATCTCTAGAGACCAGAGGTGTTTCCACATCTGTAGCATGACCTCTTTTTTTCAATTACAACATGCAGTGGGAAAAGATGATTGAGGGGTGAACTACCATAAAACGCAAGAGTGACCTGTTGCTTATATTGCCATTACCATAAGAAAAAGCACAAGGAAAGCAAATACCCATTCCCATCCTCAACACTATAGGGCTGTTGGGTGATAAACTGTTGTGAGATTGGTCGTGTATAAATGCTCTTTTTCATGAGAAAAAATTCAAATCAGTCATGCACAGAGTTAAGCCTGAAAGTAATGGTTTTAAACAGTTTTAATTCCATGTGACAATGTCAGAAATAATACTTGGAAGAGAGAATGCATAATGTAAATACAATTATAATAATAGTAATAATAATAATAATAATAATAATAATCTACATTCCAAAATTAAATAAGACTCAGGAAGCTAGTAGAAGCAGGCAGGAAAAGAATTGCTTTTCAAATTCTTCATTTTGTGTGGGTGAACTCAATATAGTCATTTGTTCTTTATATTGATATTAGAGAACTATAGGTTCAATGATGTTTCATAAACCTTAAACATAGTGGGTGCTGAAGCCAACTTGCACAGGCTCTTCAGGGCCAATTGTACACATCTTTTTCCAGCTCTATGTTCAGTGATATTATGTTGGTAACTTGAAATTGGCTGTGTGCTAAAGTCTACACTATCACATTGGCAATGGGTATCAACAGGCCTTTTTATAAAAATAATTCAGAGTGCCTGTTAAACACAACTGCTTACAAAGTTATCAGTAGAAGTGTATCATCTTAACCACTAGAAAATATTTAAAACAGCATAAGCCTATGGCAAAAGGCACTAGTTGAAGGGAAAAGTCAAGATACAGGGAAGCAGAGAGTAAACTGGTGATTAAGTAGTAAACAAAGCATATCAGTATAATGTGAATCAGAACAGAGAGGAGCAAGACTCCAGCAGAGGCTACAGACACCCTGAAGGCAGCCTGGTGTTGAAAGGGACAGAATTCAGGGAGATGGGTTAGCTGAATGGCCACATTAAGATGGCCTTTCATGCTGCACTGTGGAGTTCAACTTTATTCTTAAGGAACAGGAGAGATTTTTCAAATGTTCTAGGAAAAGAAGAGAAAGGATCATACTGAAGTTAGGTAAAGTTTTTCTTGACTGGAAAATGGGAAACCAAATGGGGGCAGAAAGTTGTGAAGAATGGCTTATGGAGCCTCCAGGCAGATGCTTCTAGAGGAATGAGCTTCTAGAGGACTTGTGGGCCACTGGATGGAAAAGTCTGCTTCACACCAGATCTGGCAATTACACATGGAACATTGTGACCCGTGGGTAAACAAAGATGATGCCAACAGCAACTGGGTGCTGGAGTAGTCATTGAAAGGGGAGAAGTGGATTGCCGAAGTCTTTGGGTACATTGAATACAACTTGTCTGTGATAGCCCAGTGGATACGTCTAGAAAGAGTAGAATTATAGGTCTCAAGCTCAGTGGGGAAGATTGTTTGGGAGACAGAGGTCTGAGAGCCTTAGCCCACAGCATGCCTCGGGATGAGAGAGAAAGACTTGGAAGTCTTCAGAACAGAGAGACTATGAATAGCTGTGGAAGTGCATGAGACTTCCCATGAATTCTACAGTAGGAACAGAAGCAAATGTGGGACACCGGAGCTCAAAGGGTGAGTGGAGAAGGAGCTTCTGCCAAGAGGTCTCTGTCCATTCAACCCTGGGCACTGAGATCTGTTCAGAGTCAGCGTTCACCTAAATATCTGGTGAATCCATGGATAAGAGGGAAGAGTGAGAGAACAGATGAAGTCTGAACACTACTTATAGGTGTAAAAGCAGATGTGTTGCAGGGTAATAAGGCTAAAGTGTCGGGACTTCACAGGATGATTCCAGGGGCTATGAACAAAATTTGTAATCATAATTGCCCACTTTGAAATTTATTGGGTGCACCAAACCCTAAAAGTAGTAGGTTCTTCTAAACCTGATTTCAACTCTGTGTAGAGTCCAGAAAAAACAACATCAAATGAGGGAAAGAGGCATTTTTCAGAAGATCACCTCGTGAATCTTTATGCATAGAATCACTAAAATTCAAAAGCAGAAAGTTCAACCTGTGAGAAATTTAGAAGAAACTGTGAGAAATTTAGAAGAAACTCACACAAGCACCATGGTGATAGGAAATTTCACGTCTCAGACCAGGTCTAATAAATTGCAAGTAAAAATGTAAAGCTATGGAGGCTCTCCTTACTGCCCAGATCTCACAAGCATGTGATGCAACCGGGAGACAGGAGAAGAAAAGATGCTTTTGAATTATGGTGCTGGAGACCAACAGTGAATATATCATGGACACCCAAAAGAACCAACAGATTAGTCCTAGAGGAAGTGCAACCAGAGCGCTCCTTGGAAGCAAGGATGGCTAGACTCTGTCTTAATGTATTTTGAACAAGTAGTCAGGAAGGATCAGTCCCTGGAGAAGGACATGTTTGAGAGTGGCAGGTCAATGTAAAAAAGGAAGTGTCCCAACTAGATGGATTGACACAATGACTGCAGCAATGAGCTTAAACATAAAAAATATCCTGTACCTAGTAGAGTGTCGGAGTGTCAGAGTGTTTCATTCTGTTGTACATAGGGTCGGTATGAGTTGGACCCAACTCAGTGGCATCTGACAACATGGACAACATGGAAGCTCTGAATAATAGAATGGGTTTGGTTGATCTAAGATATAAAGAGGGTGCCGTATATGTATACATGTTTTAAGAAAGGAAAAAGACTATTAAAATTGTAATGCTCAACATATACCAATAACAAAAGATGAACACCTGTCACGTTTGACTTCTGCAATGATGAAAGGTGCTCAGAGTGGTCACCACAGCAGAAATTGTAGGACCTGTTGGTGTGCAAGGCATCCTGGGTCTTCCCTTGGGCAGATCACATATAGTGCCAGGTGTCTCAGACTTACCACGAGTGCATGCAGTTGTTAGGAGGGCTGGAGGTTCTGTTGCACTCTCAAGCCTCCATTGCCACTGTACTTCCACAATGTTCTCGAGTTTCAAATACCACTCAAATAGTCTTGTGCTTCTCAAGTGACAACTGTGCTTTTTCCATGTTCTTTGACCTGCCTGTGGCACAGTGATGCTAACATGCATCTCATCAATGCCATCTTCAGAGCCAACTACACATTGCTGCCATGATTCAATTCAACCTTGAAAAATAATACATATATAACATCTCTTAAAATGTGTATATATTTTGCACACCCCTAGTAGTTTATTACATGTTTCGTAATTGGGAATGGCGGAAAAATTTTCTTTAACCAGAAGGCAGTACAATTAAAATGAGTTTTAAAATAAAAACAAATGAAACCATTACTTTAAAACTTAAATTTCTTCACACAATTTTCAGTTCAAAGGTAATATAATGGATATTTTAGTATAATTAGCATAACAATAAAAATAGTGATAGTACTTTATTAAGACCCATGTAAAATAATTAACTGTTTACATTAACAAACCAAAATAAATGTATAAGCATCTGCATAAAGAAACTAGCAAAAGGATAGCAAGTAAGTTTGAGAAAAACATAAGGAAATAATTAAAATAACTCAGAAATGGGTTTCCTAGAATATAGGAAAGCAGCTGAATTAGCATGTAACCCCAAAGGCTTATTTGGAAACCCAAGTGAAACAAAGCAGGTAACCCCAAGCTTGCCTAGACAAGTAAATAAAAGTAGGGAGGGTGAAGAAAGAAGTATGCAGATGTAGAATTAGAAAGGAGAAAGGACCACTGATACAGGGGGTAATGAGAACTTGGAAAGAATATTTTATAAAATTTTCCTAAATAAATTTGAAATGGATAATTTTTGAGGAAAACATAAGATACTAAAAGCTGGAAGATATGAAGACTTCTACATGGCAAACATGCCAGGTGTGGAGAAAGTTTGAAAGGCCGTCCCCTCACAGCAGCGCCAGGCCCAGATGGCTTCTCCTGTGAATTCTTTCAACCTTCGAGGAACAGAAACTTCAATACTGCTTAGATTGTTCTTAAGCAGAGAGAGAAAAGGAAGTCTTCCAAATCATTTCGCAAAAGCCAACATAGCATTGGTTTTAAAACCTTAAAATGAGACTATAGGAGACAAAAGTGGAGAGGATTCCCAGGTATGAATATCAGAGTCACCGTTCCTCAGAACAGGGGGAGTCCAGAGTCACTGTGGTCTGATTTCTCTAAGAAGCCAGAGAAATTGGATGCATACAGTCACTGTTCACATGAAAGAGCATGTATACAGTTCTTATATCGTGTGTGGACATAAATATTTATCAACTTATTTCATGCCTACTTATAATTTAACTTTTTTTTCCTTTCCTTCCCTTCCCCTTGCCCTTCTCTTTCCCTTCCTTTTTCTCTCTCTCTGTTTTTGGTACTGGGGGCTGAACCCAGGGCCTCACATATACTCGTAAGAACTCTACCACTGAGCTGCATCTTAGAGCATTGTAAAAATATTTATCTTGAGACAGGGCCTCACTAAGTTATGCAGGTTGCCTCTGGCCTTGAACTTGTGATCCTCTGGCCTCCGTCCCCTTAGTCTCTGGGATCACAGACGTGTGCCACCGCAACTGGCATAATTTAACTTCTTATTTAGGCATTACAACAACAACAATAGTAAAACACTAAAGATTTTTAGCCCTCATTCATTGCTGGTCCTACATAAGCTCTTTAGTAGGAATTATCATTTGATCACCACTAAAACTGAGTGTTATCATCATTATCCCCTACATATGAGGACTCAGCCTCAGCAGAGAGTTCATGGCTCCAGAACTCTACACCTTGATTTTAAACCAAAGCAGCCTGACACCAGAGACTCTAATTTTTCAGGCAAATTTTAGTTTATAGAATTACTATCATCGGGCACTTGGGGGAGAGTTAGGTGCTATGCAGACCCAAGGTGCTGGGGAAAGCACCTTTCTATAAGATTTTGGGGTGATACCTCTGTTCCCATGTGGTGAGGGTGTTGCTCAGATTGGGCAGGCTGGTGACGGGCAGAGCTGTCAACCAAAGCAGTAGAGCTGAAATCAGGAGGGCGACGTAGGTGGTCAGGCAGAGAGGAATGATCCATGCCATCAGTAGAAAGACAGTTGTGTGGCCCTAAGGTCAGAGGGTTTGAGTCACATGACAACCGAAATGGTGGACAAGCTGTTGGATGCCTGTATGTGCGGGAGAATTTGCATAACATGGCTGTGTTTCCAATGATGCTTACAAAGAGGTACGTGTCCACAGAAGTTGCGCATCCCTGCGGCAGATGGGAGCCAGGCACTGTAGGAATTGAAAGAAGCAGTCTGCATGGCTGCTGTGTCCATGTAGGTCAGCCCAGAGGACAGCACACGGACCCTTCCCCTCTCCCCTGGTCCCTGAGACAGAGCCTCAGACTGTCTTCCAGCTCTCCTTTGCGGGCTCTGCAGGTGTGGTAGGGGGCAGGGGTACCCTTTTCTGTGAACAGTCAAGACTTTTGCTTGTGCTGGTGTGTGTGTGTGTGTGTGTGTGTGTGTGTGTGTGTGTGTGTGTGTGTGTGTGTGTGTGGAATATTTGCGAAGAACTGGGTTATCCAAGTTTCTGTTAGTGCCTAGCCTTATCCTGAGACCCAAAGAAAAGTTGATCAGGTGAACAAATAACAGAAAGAAAAGAGATTGGCTATCATGAAAAAAACTAACAACAAATGTCATGATTTGGGGCTGGGTGGGAGGGAGAAGCCTTATTCACTGCTGATGAGAATGTAAATCAGCACTGGCACTGTGGAAATCAATATGGAGCATCATGAAAAAATAAAACCTACTACTATGATCCAGCTGTACCACTCCAGAGGACTCTAAATCAGCAGATCACTGAGATTCTGCACACCCATGTCTATCACAGAAGTGTTCACAGTAGCCACGTTATGGAACCAGGCTGAGTGCCTATCAATAGATGGGTGGATAAAGAAAATGTGCTCTATATACACAATGGAATTTTAGCTGTAAAGAAGAATGAAATAATGTCATTTGCAGCAAAATGAATGGACCTGGAGATCATCTTGTTAAGTGAAATAAGCCAGTCCCCCAGAGAGAAGTATCAGACGTATTCTCTCATGTGGAAGCTAGGAGCAGGAAGAAAGGAGGGGGAGGAGAAGGGGAAGAAGGAAGAGGAAATGAAATCAAAAGGGGAATTACTAGAGACATGTAGGAAGAAGAGGAAAAGGAGGAGGTGCCACAGGAGGGAGATAGTGATAGAGGAGAAGATGATCAAAGTACATTATATGCACATATGGAAATGTCATCGTGGAGCCCCTTCTTTGTGCAATGAATATACACTAATTTGAAAAAGTTAAAAGTTAAAAAAATAAAGTGCCAGGGGCCTCCTGCCCTGTGGGAAGATTCACAGGGGAGTGGGCCAAGGCTGGAGCTGTGCAAAGGGTGGCAATGAATCTCTCTTTTCACAGATCTGGGGTTGTCCTGGAAGACATGGGTCAGCCTACTCAGTGTCTTCATGCTCTTCCTCAGAGCTTTGGAGCCCATTTGGTGCGAAAAGAAAGGAGAAAGTTGTGTCCCTCCCCATGCAAGTTCCACAACAAAGAAAGCACTCTGAGGAGGGTGGTGGGGTGCCCACAGGGCTCATGGCATGGGGTGGGTCACTGGGCAGAAAATTATCTCCTGGTGAGGAAAATTTTCTTTTCAAACATCCTCAGTGTGAAGCTTGACAGGCACAGCCAGAGAGCAAGTGCTGTGCTGCTAATACAACTAAAATTAAGCACTGGAGGTGGGGGATCAGCATCTGGCTCTCTGCCGGTCTCAAGGTCTCCTCCGAAATAATGGAGCCCAGAGCAGCGGAGGGAAGGGGTATGGAAAGCAACAGGAGAGGATCAGGAGAAAGCGAAATTGCCTACAGTAGGAGAATAAATAAAAAACTTCAGGAATTACTTATTGCTGCAGTCTCAAAGGCCTCATAAAAAGTAACTCTCTGATTTACCTTCTTTGTCTCCCCTCGTGGCTGCCAGGCAAAATTAAAAATGGGTCCATGGAACGAGGGAGACTGAGAGAGGCATAAAGGATGCTTGAGCGGCTCCAGCTTTTAAGTGCCTTCCACTTAATTGTCTTCGGTTGCCCGCTACAGAGGGGCCGGGAGAGGGGATGTGCCCAGCGGACTGGGAACACTGGTGTGATCTCAAGATGGAGCCCTGTGTGCTAACAGCTGCCCTCCTCTCCTGCATTTTATCCCTACGCTGACACGTCTCCTTCTGGCAGGGCCTGTGCCAATACTCGGTGGCCTCGATTACTAGAGCAGGAATCAGCACCATTTCCTCCAGCAGTATAACTCAGTGACTCTCAGCTTTCGGATGAGGCGTTGGCTGGACATACTTCTGGCATTGTGATCAGAGAACAGAATGCATCCCCTCTGCTTCTGTCCTGCTCTTCCATGATGGCCCAACTTTATACTTATTCGGTGACATAGCATGCTGATTTGTACACAGAAGACATTTATTTCTTACCTTCTCTAACAAACATCCCTGGCCACAGTAATAACATGAAACAATCCCAAATCGCAGCAGTGTGTGAGAACAAGGGATTGTGGTGTCTGGAATCAGCTGGAGGACAGTTGGTGGCTCTGCTGGTCTTGGCTGGGTGCACTGCATGTCTGCAGGACGGTTGGTGGGCTGTTGACTGATCTAGGGTGGCCTTTGTTGGGATGTCTGGGGTGAGTTGCTGTCTTCCAGGTGCCTGTCATTTCCGCTGGGCTGGTGGGGCATGTTTTTTCATGGTGGTGGGAGAAGCTCAGGAGAGCAGGCAGGGCATACCAGGCCTCTGGGGACGTGGACTCAGTACTAGGACACTGGGGCGCCTGCCATGGCTCCCTTGGCCACAGCAGGATGTACACGCTCCCAGACTCAAAGGCAGGAAAAGTATACACTCTAGTTAGTGGAAAAACTGCAAAGTCACGTGGAACATGACAAGGACACAGGAGAGGAGTGACAGGATCATCACTGCCATCTTCCAAGCCAACTATGTGCTCTGCCTACAGGACGTTGGTGGAAAGCCATCCTTCTCTGGGCCCATGTGAATTCAAGTTGCTGCCAGCCCAACCCTGCTGCTGGGGCATGGCCATCTTGACTGTGTCACCGTCTGACCTCCTCCTGCCGCTTGTGGCTCTTGTGGGCAGCAGGAAGGGCTCTTCCATCAAACCTTGTGACCTAGGCTTCAGGCAGTGACGTGGAAACCTGTGGAGGGGGACGCTGTTGGTGTGGTGCTCAGATCCACATCCATATCCCTACCTTCATCCCTACTTGCACCACCATTATCCTCATTCTGTCCACCCACACCAGTTTTCAGCTTTGTGCCTGGCCACTTCCTGTTGGTTGCTGTCAGATGTGCTAACCAGTTCCAGAGTCCACCCTCAGTGCTCTGGCATTCGCCGTGGAGAGTCGCTGTGGACCAGCCAGCTGCAAGCCCAGCACAGCACTCGGGCTGCTCGAATGATAGAGAACAGGAAGCAGATTAAGTGCCGCTCCTTTGCCCCAACCAAGCTTCTCCGCCCACATCCTCAGCCCTTTCCTGTTGCCCCTGGCTCCTTTCACTTTTGCATCTATGTTGACTCTGCCTTTGTTTACCTCTGCTTGTCATACAGCCTATGCTTTTCTTTCACCGACAGCCCAAACTTCCTTCTCCTTATTTGCATTTCCATTACTCTCTACCCAAGCTTGAGGTTGCACATGAAATGCATCTCCCACCAATGGCCCCTGTTCCAGGATTTTGACTCACTGGGCCTAAAAAAGAATTTGGGGATTATATTAAGATATCTTCCTAAACCAATGATTTTGGAGGATCAAGAACATCTTACAGTATTTATTAGTTTATAGATGTATACCTTGCCACCTCTCTGTGCCAGTTTGTATTTGCTATTAATAAGAAAGTTTCTGGAGCTATGTGGAAAAATCTAAAAGTAATCATAAATTTTTATATAATAGAATTGGCTCAAGATAGAGCATTGAGATTAACTGGCAGAAAAAGACATAAAGAGATTTGCTAGGAAAGTCATTTAGTAGATAATAAATCTAACCCAAATGAGGCCTCTGGGCCCTACCCCAGTGTACCAGCTATCCTAATTTCGGAAATGCAAATGTTATAAGATTAACACAGAATGAAATACTGAGAGGAGATCAAGCATAACCCAGTGCCCTATGAATCTTAGCCTTCCTCTGAGAGTCATGGTTCAGAGGAGGTAGGAAAGCCCTCCCCAAAGGAAGTGGGTCTGTCTGAGAGCCTGTTCACAGGAGCAAACAGGCCTTGCCTAGTGGGTAGCTGTTGAAGGGAGGCTTCTGTCTGCTCTCTGGCTTTCTAGGGGAAGCACTGACCCATGTCACAGCCAGAATAAATCAGTGTTGTTTGTAATCGCAGCTCCTACCACCCTACTAACACTATAGCACCTGCAAATTGAACTCAGAAACACAAGATAAATTATGCAATTTGTGAGGTGCCCTGTATACAGCTACTGTGGAGAGTTAACATTAATAACAGCCTCATTACAGGCTGAGCTTATTCCAGGCTCTACTGTACCTTGAGTCTCTTCCAATGTGTTATAGTCTCTATTCTGAGGATTATTTACACTTATTAGGAAATGGTGGGCTCTTTCCACAGCAAAACTCAGCAACTAAAAAAGTGAAAAGACTTTCACTTTACAGAATCCTGTGATAAAGAGTCATCAATATTGGTCAAATCTGCACTGGAATTTCCAATGACTAAGAATATAAATTCCAGCTGTCCAATTTCAAGTCAACACAGCTTGTCTAAATTCCACCCTTTGACATAAAAACAATTTGAAATTTCTTGAACTCCTTCAAGCTGGCAGTTTAGACTTGTCAGATAGCTGTTGAGCACAATTGGGCTGAGAAAATCCAACTTCTGTTATATACGAGGATTACAATCAACCAGATTTTCTTTCTTCATCTTTGCAATCAGGTTCCTATTCAACACACTGTTTGGGCTCCTGACATTGCTGAGGTCCATATGGCTCTACTTCCATGCTGCAGTGGGATCAATTGTTTCTCCTAGTCTTACTTGTAGAGCTTAGTAAGGCCCCACTGGAGATAGAAAATAAGATTCTTTCAATCATTTTTCATCTCTTTGAATACAAAAATATTCTGGATAGGTTAAAATATTTCAGGCAATGAGCTATTAAAAGAAATCTGAACTTTCATTTATTGATCTGAAGTTCAAGTCTTGCTAGCTTGTCATGGTTTAATCCTCACTAATTCTTTTGATCTTGTAGGTTCTTGTATTCTCCTTGGCTTCTGAGTCAGCCTTTAGGAAAGGAATATTTGGAAACAAAACTTTTATACAGGGTTCAGATCCACAAACATATTGTTAGTATTACTCTGGGCCAGACCTTGAGTTGGGCTCTGACAATACAGAGATAAAAAGCAAACTCTGCTATCACAAAGCTCGTGGTTTGATAAAAGAATTGAAATGATAGTCTGGGAATGTGAGTCTCTTGGGAGAGAGGAAAGATAAGCTTCTAATCTGTTTCTTCCTGGGATGGTATCCAGGTTTTTCCCAATTCCTTTACTTTTTAGGGCATAAAAACACCAGTCTCTGCAGGTGTCATGGAGGGAGGGAGGCTTCTACAGATGAGTTACTGCCCCAGATCTCTTGAATGACCTTCAGTGAGTGTGCAGATTCAAGTGTGTGACACGTACAGAGTGCAGGCAGAGAGCTCACTCTCGTAACATCAACTACTTGGGAGTGAAGATGAGAAACATGAAGTTCAGGGAGAAAAAACATTGAGCACAGAAAGGGAGAAGCCATAGAAAATGGTTCCTTTGCTGGGTGTGGTTAGGCAGTCTGAGGTCCCAGCCCTCAGGAGGCTGAGGTAGGAGGATTGTGAGTTCAAGGCTAGCCTGGCCCATGCAGCAATTGGGGACAGCCTAGTCTCTCTATATATAGAGAGACCCTGCCTCAAAAATCCAGATAAAAAACAAGGCTCTTCTGGGGCAGTGACATTTAGAGAGGCCTGAGCACCGAGGAGCAGACACAGAGCTGTGGAGTGGGGAGTGTTTCTGACAATGGGAATGAAGCCAGCCTGGGTGGAGAGAAGTGGAGACAGGAGGTATTGATAAGAAAAGAGTCAACATTCAGTTAAGACAAGCCGGGTGGGCGCCATGGCCTCGCCTTTCACCCCAGCAACTCAGGAGGCAGAGGCAGGAGACTCATGAGCTCAACGCCAGAGGCAGCCTATGTAACTTAGTGAGACTGTCTCAAGATAAATAAAAAAGGAGCTGGGAAAGCAACCCAGTGGTAGAGCACTTGCAAAGTATATGCGAGGCCCTAGGTTCAACCATTAAGTACTGCCAAAAATAAGTAACTAAAGATTTTAAGAAGAAGCCATTGAGTTAGGATCCTGGTGTGGTTTGTGGATCGTGCCAAGGACTTAGATCTTATTAATGTCTAGTGTGAAGACATTAAAGGCTCTTAAACTTCTCACATATCATAGCTGGTGATTTGCGTTTTTAAGAGTCTCCTGGTTGCTTCAAAGCAGATGGATCTGTGTTGGGGGACAGAGAATAGAGGGAGTTGTGCTATTCTAGGCTGTTGTAGGAACGGACAAGGATACCAGTGGCTCCACCCAGAGCAAAGGCCATGACAATGTCAACCCTAGGAAACAAGACTGTGGCAACTTGGCTTATATGTTGTTTTTCACATGTTAAAATATACTCCAGCCCTACTAACAAAATTGACCTCTCTTCACCTGTCCGCTCATTTAACCAGATTAGGAATGGATGCCTGGCCCTACACTGGATGTGGAGGTAGAAAAGCAAAAAGCATCAGTCAATGTCCCATCTCAACTGGCACTCAGATGGGGAAGGTACAGATGGCTTCCCAGTGCACTGACAGGGAGGCAATGGAAGCTCATGCGAAGTGAACTGACTGTGAGGAGGGTAGTTTCCCACAAGGAATCCCACTCTATACAGTACCTGTCATAGCAGCATTTATCACCTACTTAGTACAGGGGGTGCCAGCTGGAAGTCATTTGACCAGTGGGGTACACAGGTTGTGTGTGGCAGGACAGCACCTTAGAAGTCAAGAAACATCTACCATCCAAAGCTGTTGGGAGCTGCTGGCACGTGAGTGGCCTTGACCATCCCCCGTCCTCCCCTTGCAACTGGAGTGCGAGCCGGCGTGGGAGCTGATGAGAAGATTGAGGCTGGGTTTTCTTATAGCTGGAGAAGAAGCAACACACTGAAGTGTTTCATGGTGAAGGCTCAGTGAGATTGTTTAGAATTTAGGAGACTCTTGGCCAAATGATCTCTTTGAGGAGTTTATTTTATAAACAAATAAAGGCATGAAATCCAGTGATTTATCTCAAGAAGTTACCAGCTTGTCAGAGAAAGAAAAATGTCCTAGGAGAATGAGTAGCAATTAGTGGATAGAACTTATGCTGACATTGAGTTATTGGGTCACTTCTTCCTAGGGCTATGAGAGCTGATTGTGACAACCCATTCCACACCTCCAGGATACCACAGAAAACCTCAATCCATTTGGCACCCTTTGCTTGACAAGGAACACTAGGGGTTCAATGGGATTTGAAAGCCTATCGCTTCCCTATATCATCCTAAGAACTATTTTTTGAAGCCATGGTAGCCAGAATCAGTCTTCTCCTTCCCCCCTACTCTTTCTCTCCTCTTATTACTTCCTCTGACTCTTCTGTAGTTAAGACCTATTTTTTTCCTTTTAACTGGTGAATCTAATGGAGAAAGACTACTATTGATACTAAATTAACAAGACAAAATTAGCATGGGCTTTGGAACTGGACTGATCTTGAGTTACAACCTAGCTCTGCTGGTTAATAGCTGAGTAATTTTTGACAAAATGATTCAGTTTTTTTATATCAACAAAAATATGTGTAATAATTCTGGTTATAAGGATGTTGTGCATATTGCTGTAGATAATGAATATGAAGGACCTCCTTTGCTTAGTGCATGAGAGTACCCAGCAAATATTAGAACAACGCAACTGGATTTGGTTTACTCTGGGCACAACATGACATTTAGAACTCTACACACACTAGCTCTCTGGGTTTTTGGTCCTCTTTGGGCTTTTTATTCCCTCTTCTAGGCTGGCTTTTCTGAGATCTATTCTTATTCTCTCATAACTCAGACTTTTATTTTGAATATTTTCAAACAGAAAAATTAAACCATCTGCATGCCATCTAGATTCAACAGTTAACTAATAATTTATTATATTTTCCTTGCTCTGAATATTTGTGGGGTTTTGTTTAAGCCTTTGATAGTTGCAGACACCATGAGGGCTTTCATTTAACATTCTGAATTTACTAAGAATAAAGACATTTTCCTTCAACTCCACGATGACATTATCACTACCAAGAAACAAGAATAATGATTCTTCCCATCACCCGATACCCAGTCATAATCTACATTCTCCATTATTCTAAATGATATTTTGTAGCTGTGCCTGTTCATCTCTGAAGCAGCCTCCAGTCGAAAGTGCCTATGTTGTGCCTGTTGTGTCTCTTTAATCTTGAGCAATTATTACGCTATACCCCACCATATGGGTGCTTTTAAGAATGCAGGCTGGTTGTCATGCGACCTCTGAGTTTGTCTGATTAAAATCCATCCCCTGACTCAACCCTACATTTCCTACTTGTTGCCCCAGAGGGTTTCAGAGTGGCCCCCTTATTGGTACATTACATGCTCAACACCTCGAGTCTTTCTAGCCTGCAAGAAAGTCATGAATTGGTCTTTAATATTGGCTTTTTTATATTAATTTTCTTGGGAAAGAATGTCCAGAGTGGAAAAGTCATCCTTTTAGGTGACGGTGAGAAGAGATCTTTACCCTTTGCATCCAGAGTCCTACTTGTTAGGCACAGCAGAAATGCCATCCTGGAAGAGGGTAACAGTGAACATGACCTGCCAGGGCTGTGGAGGTTAGGGTTACTGACTAACCTCTCCCTTCTGATGTTGCTCATCACTCCCTGGGTGCAGAGTCCTGCCTGGGGGGTTAAGCCTGGGGGTGCACAGGGTGTTAGAGGTCAGGGGAGGCTGGGTTGCTGAGGTTCCTGAGTCCCTCATGGGTCTTTGAGTCTCCAGTCCATGTGAGAACCGAGATCCTGAGTGAGTTGTGGAGGCCACACCTGCAATCCCAGCACTCAGGAAGCAGAGATGAGAGGGTGGCAAGTCCCAGGCCAGCCTCTGCCACATAGGGAGACTTTTGCTTTGTTTTGTTTTTGCGACAAACAAAATTTAAAAAACCATGATCCTTGTAGAAGTAGTCAAAAAATATTGTCTGGCTAGAAATATTTTATAAGTTTCTTTTTGTGTCCCTGCTGTAGATCAGCAATGTCTGTGGAATTTTCTGCAATGATGGAAATGTTGCTTTTCTTTTGTTGGGTTGTCCAATATGGAGGCATCAGCTACCTGTGACTATTGAACATTTGAAATTGCCTGGTGTGACTGAGAAATTGATCTTTAAACTCAATTTTGTTAGGTGCCATTGAGTCAGGTCTGACTCATAACAACCCTATGTGCAACAGAACACAACACTCCCTGATGCTGTGCCATGCCTAGCACTGTCGGTACTTCTCTGCTCTTCATAGGGTTTTCAGTGGCTGATTGTTCTGGAATTTTTTTCAGGAGTGGGCTGCCAGGTCCTTCCTCCATTTTTGTGGTGCTGAGGATCGAACCCAGGGCCTCAGAACACACAGAGCAACACTCTACCAACTGAGCTAACCCCTAGCCTGATTTAATTTTAGTTAAGCTTAAATGGTGACAACCGTGTGTGGTTAGTGACCATGGTACTGAACAGCCTTGCTGTAGACAATGACCCCGTGGCCCCAGGTTCCAGATTTGGAGACCTGGAACTCCTTTTCCTGACTCCTCTTCCTGTCACTTCTCCCTCCTGTATTTGGTCCTGTGGTGGGGGAGGCGTGTATTTTCAACTCCACAGGCCTTAACATGCCCTTTCCTAACACAGCCACTGGACACTGGGGAGCCAGTAGAGCTGGGGGAGTTGGTATGCCGGTGAGCAGAGGCTTAGAAAGCATAGCTTGCTTCAGAGTTCACAGGGGTTTGATTTTCAGGATCAAGTTTCTCTGAGAGGAGCTTTTTGCCTCTCTGCATTTGTCTTAACAAGCTGGAGGTGTGATGTGTTTGCTGGACAAGAGCCTGTCAGATGACCAGAAAAAGTCAAGGATGGCAGCTAAAGTTACATTTCATTGTGTGCAAAGCACTTGGCCCTTGGATTAAGTATTTTACATGTACTTAATCTTTGTAATAACCCACATGTGTATTGTGAGGTTTTATATTCCAGATGAAGAGGCTCGATGTCCAGAAAGCTATGACCTGGCCAAGAGCAGCACGCTTGGAATTGGTACAGTTGGCCTCATTCCACAGCTAGCCCTTCAAGTCAGTGACGATCTCTCTTAGATCTAACTCTTCTCTCTCTGTCTCTATCTCCCTCCCTCTCTCTCTTTCTTTCTCTTTACACACACATATATACACATGCACACACACGAGTTTTCCAAGGCATCTGAAATGTACTCCTTGAATTTCCAAACTTTTAAGTGTAAAACAATTCAGCTTCAAAAAGTTTCAGAATAGCTGTATTGTCCTTTCCTGCTCTACTAAAAACCAGCTGTGTCTTGATGCACATTATTGCAGAACTGCAATGATATATATGCCAGTTTTAGAGGGAAGTAGAAGGCTTTGCCATGCAAACCAACTTCAGGTCACTACATTTTATTTTATTGTGCTAAAATATTCATAGCCTGCAGCCATAGCCCTGTGGCATTTGATCTTGTCAGATCTCCAAAGCTAAGCAGGGTCGGGCCTGGTTAGTACTTGGATGGGAGACCACCTGGGAACACCAGATACTGTAGGCTTGGGAGACAGACCTGGCAACCCACTCCTAAAAAAAGAAAAAGAAAAAAAAAAATCAATCCACCATTGAAAACCCTATGAATAGCAGAGAAGAACCGACAATAGCGACCCTACGTACAACAGGCGAAACACTATCAGTTGGATACTGACTCTATGGTACCTAACAACAACAAACTATTCATGACAAATGATTTTCCATTTTAACAGTTTTTAAATGTATAGTTGTGTGTATTAAGTCCATTTGCATTGCTGTATGACCATAACCATTGCCCATCTCCAGAACTTTTCCCCATTATCCTCAGCTGAGATTCTCATTTCAGAATTCCCAGGAAATGGCCCTCTGTTCCCTTCCTCACACCCTGGCCAGCCCGTATCTACTTCTGGCCGTATGTTGACTTTTCTACATAAGAGGGTTTGGGGATTCCTAGCCTACAGCCTGCTGATGTCGCTTTTCAAGGCCAGTCTCCTGCTTGTTGGACATGGAAGATGAGCAGGGCGTGTGTGTGTGTGTGTGTGTGTGTGTGTGTGTGTGTGTGTGTATGTGTGTATGTGTGTGTGTGTATGTTGCTGGAATGGGGTGTGGGATGCACAATGTAAGTGTAGAAGGAAATAGAAGATTCTCCATGGATCTACTTCTGACTTTCTAAAGATGAAAGTGGGAAAAGAGTTGACAGGTAAATATTCAGTCCCTTGCCACCCCCTTCCCCAGAAAGAAACTTCTGTTAGTCTCAAAGAGTAGAAAGTGTCAGGAGTCAGACCATTTTTATAAATAAGGGAAGTAGAGGTTTGATCATCACACCCATCAAACTTCCTGTCTTTGCTGCAGGTGGGGCATGGGATTTTGGAGGTGTCTGTTCAGACTGAACTCCCAGCCTGGACAACCAGCTGGGTTCTACTTTGATTCCAAGCCTCATTCATCTCAATAGTCTCTGAGTCCTGTGTCGCCGTCTTGCAAGGAGTGTAGAAGGTTAACGACACTCTTGTCCCTAAGGTAAGAAGCTGAATTAATAATTTTTTTATTTGGTACATTATTGAACATTTTAGGGTCTGATGTACTTCCAGTGAAAACAAGGCTTTCTTACAGTAATTTAGAGAGATGGAATTCCCATTATCACAAGAGAAATGTTGATCCCTTTGAGTTATGCAAGGAAGAATAAATACCTAATTATTTAACCCAATCATTGTCATTCCTTTTCCTCTCCCAGCAACTGAGTCATTCTCTATTGTTTCTCTCTCCTTTCCCCATCTGCAGTTTTAAAAAGCAATCCTTCTGCATTCAGCAGAGATACAAGAGGCTTAGAGGTAAGAAATAACAGAAGTCTCAGAACTTCATGGGGATTACAAGTAGAATTAACATGGCTGTATGAAATGAAGCCACAGCTTGGGGGTTGAAAATGACAAGGTTATTTATTCTCCCAAATCCTGGGCACTGGTTAAGTTGTTATTAATCACAGGGAATTCGTGGCTGAGGACAAGAAACTTCATTTACATCTGGAAGCTGGTGGGTTTTTGAGACTCTATTACAGAATATTTTCTTAAAGCAATATCTAACTATGAAAAATTTTGCTTTTGGAAACCATTTAAAATGAAGTTGTAAAAGTACCAATCTTTTTCCCATCTCTGGAACCACATCCCAGAGATAAGTACCTTCCAACCATTCTCTTTATTTGCTTGGATGTTCCTGTGAGAATTTTCATGTTTTTATTTCTGCTTCTATTTCTTGAATTATCAATTTTAGACAGCACCCATCAGCTCTGTGAGATAAAAGGATGAGGAGTTTAGGAGCATCGTTATTGTATGGCACCTCACCTCATTGCCTCTTTAATTCTGTCAACTATACCATATTTTAGTTCTTTTAGTAATTATACTTATAAAATATATTGATTTATCAACTTTAACAAATACTGTAGAAGTGATTTTGAATGTTCTCACCAGAAAGACATGATAAATATTTGAGATGCTATGCTAATTATCCTAATTTGATTATTATACATTATAAACATGCACCAAAACATTGGGTCTCATAAATATGGACAATTATTCTGTATCAATTAAAATAAGCCAGATGCAATGGTACCTGTAATCCCAGCAACTTGGGAGGCTAAGGAAGCAGTATCATGAGTTCCAGGCCAGAAGCAGCCTGCATAACTCCATGTCTCAAAAAAGGGGGGGTGGGGGGCTGGGGGTGATGGTGCTGCCCGGTTTGTAAAGCACTTGCACTGCACATGTGAGGCCCTGGGTTCAACCCTTAAGTACCAGAAATAAATAGAAAAACAAAACTTGAAAAATTTTGAAGTAGAGAGAATAAATTCTATTTCTATCCTCTTAGAGTAAATTTGGTGTTTTTTATTTAGCTTTTTCATTGTCAAGCCTCACAACATTTACGTTGTTCTCTTAAAATATCTAGTATCATTTTTTATATGTTGTCTATAGGTTGATTTGCAAATTGAAATTCCCTTGCATAGAGTATTGTTTACAGTCATGATTATGTATCAGTCATTTTGAACCAAATAATTGGTCTTAGGAAGGAGGATTTTAATTTTATGTCGTCCAATCCTGCTGCCTTCATTCTCTACACCTTCAAAAATCAGTAAGCTCTGGTTTTATTTATTGCGTTTTCTAGGAGCTACCTACTGAGTGCTGCTGTTTCTGGTAGCGTGTACCATCATCTCCCTCATATGTTGCGTTTTTCCCTGGATTTCCCTTTTGAGGGTTTCTTTTTAAATTTGGGATTGTGGAAAACTGCAGTCTCAGTGTATGAAATCGGGTTGCCAGGTGCCACGAGACTGGGGATTGCAGAGATTGCAGTTTTGTGCTGGCTGAGGAGCAGGAGCTGTGTCCCACGGCACGGAGACAAGTGGATCGCTATGGTCTTGGTCAGAAGGAGGGGTTTGGACAAGCTCAGAACAAAGAGGTCCCTCAAAGTCCAGAGGACCCTGGTCTCAAAAGACAGAATCAAGGACTAAAGACACATCCATGGCCAGAAGGCCACACACCTGTCTAATGGACTGCTTCTAGCATGCTGGGAGGCCTTGGGCAAACTCAGCCAGGGCAGCTGGAGCATCAGGGCAGCCTGGACTAGAAATGGGTTGGCTAATGGTGATGCGTGGGTCATCTGCTTCTTAGGTTTTATGAGAGTTTGCATGCCTTCAGAGCATCTTGTCCAGTGCTTATTTAGTGGTTTAGCTGAGTATTTATTTCAATCCTTAAAAATCAGGGGAAAAATAAAAACTACAGGGACAGCCTGCCCAGAGGGAGGGTGTGGGGGTGCCAGGGCTAAGGGCTTCAGCCTCCTGTTGGTCAGAGAACAATCCTGCAACAGGTGGTGCTTGGGGCTTGAGAGCTTAGAGCAGGGTGGAGTCCTCATTGACTGTGACAGCCTTTAAATGGCACCTTAGGTATTGATTGCCAGTGGCCACCCTCTCCCACATGGGCTGCCTAGCGCACCTGCTTCCTGGGCCTTCTCTGCAGACACGACGTGGTGCTCATGGTATTTGCTTAAACTTGATTCTGTGGCCCCGTAAGCAAAGGCATGGTGACCAGCATGCCTAGAAGGGTTGGTTTTCTCTGGAGCTTTAACTTTCCCTCTTCAACAACCCTTTTCCTCGGGTGGGGGAGCTTACTTTGAGTTTTGTGTATATGCTGGGGTGTTTTAACAAGCAACTGCCTTAAAAGGAGCCCAGGCAAATGTGACATGGGGGATTTCCTTTACTCTGGAGCTGGGGTGCTCCAGTGTATCTGACTCTGGAGAAGTGACCTTTGGCTTCTCTCTCTCTCCATTGTCTGACACATATGTCCTGAGTTGGCTCTGTTCTTTCTTTCTCTTCCTTCCTTCCCTGTCCCTCTCCCTTCTTTCCCTCCCTTCCTTCCTCTTTCCCCCTCCTTCCTTCCCTTATCCTCTCTGTCTGTCTGTCTGTCTGTCTATACTAGGAGATTGAACACGGGGCCTCACACTCACTTTGCAAGTGCTCTACCACTGTACCTGCACCCCAGCCCATTTTTAATTTTTTTACTTTGAGTCAGGGTTATACAGGCTGCCATCTGGCCATGAACTCAAGATCCTCCCACCTCTGCCTCCTAAGTCGCTGTGGTGACAGACTGGAACCACCACACCCAGCTCGGCTCTGGTTTTCTTACAGGTTCCAGGAACCATGCAGATTGTCTACTTTCTTTAGAAACAAATTCATCCTGAGGTTATTAACCTCTGCTCTTCACACATGCTCATTAAGCACAGAGGAAGCGGGGAATGAGAAGACCTTTGCTCTTCGATCTGAGTGGCTCATTTGTTGCCATGACTGTTGGCCCTGGTCTGTTTCTGCATTGCCACAGCCTCCTTGCCTTTGAAGCTGCTCTGAGGTTTTATTCTGTAAGGTGTCTCTTACTTGTGGTGTTCTAAATTGTGGTTTTTCTCTCTTCTATTTGCCCCTTCAATATCTCTTACCTGTTTTCTATCTGCTGGAATCGCCTCCAACTTTCTGATCCATTGATGGTGCCCTTCTTGTTTTCTGGAATTACTGTATGTGCATTTTTCCACTTAAATAGACTGTATAATTGGTAAACACCCATACACTGGGTCTATCATCTTGAACAATTTCTCTTATTTTAGATTTTGAAATTGAAAGTGACTTAAGTGACCTTTCTGGTCACACTGATGTGAGGCTTCAGAATCTAGACCTAAACTTAAGTCTTGTGATTCTAACGCTTATGTCTTCTTTTTCATAAATTTACTCAATAAATTTACAGCTAACCTGATGCTGAGAGATTGTCAGATTTTGAAAGATACCATAAGGAAACAAAGAACATGCAGAAGGGAAGTCTGAGGGACCACACAAGACCTCTGGTAGCAGTTGTTTGGAGTGATGGATGAGTACCCCTATTTTTGTCATTTACTTTGTGTCAGAATCTTGATATGTAGCCCAGGCTGGCCTTAACTCATGATCCTCCTGCCTCAGCCTCCCAAGTGTTAGGATTACTGGGTGTGGTACCATGTTGAGCCCTTTCATTTCTTTTAAATGAAACTCATTTTCAGGAGACACATTGGATGTATTTGGCCTTGGTGGCAGTTGAAACTCAAAAACCCTGGATTGTGTTAATTGAGGAAGGCAAACTAGTAGTACTCGTAGAATTATGAAATAATTCTCTGCATTGGGTTCTGCTGAGCAGATGGAGCTTTCCGGAACCAACATGTGAAGCCTTCTACTGCTGGGCCTCCAGCTACCTCCTGCCTGTCCATGCCTGTGTTTGTCTCAGCCACAGGACTTGGCAGCTGGCACTTGTCCAGTCTCACTGACACCCACACAGGTGCCTCCTGTGCTCAACAGTGGGATCTGCGCATCTGCAGACATGTCCTTGGGGAAGGATGTGCTCTGGGGATCTAGCTGAGGGGCACCCTGTGGGCCTGGGGTTCTCAGGATCATGGCTGTCTCAAAGCTATATTGGCATCTCTCCACTTCTCTTTGACCCTCAGGCAGGGGCTTTCACTGGGGAAGGACGTTGTCACTGCCTTTCATGAACCCGTAAGAGAAGGGAAGTAGAGGAGTGGAAGGACCGCTGTCACAGAGATGGCAGGTGAAGAGCTGCCTTCTTTTCTTTTCTTTTTGCTCTTTTGTTATTTCTTCCCCCCATCTGCTGTTTGAATAACCAAAAATGGGTTGTCCCTGAAACTGATTTAATTCTCAAGGGGAACAAAAAGATATTTAAGCGGCAAGCCAGCTTTATGAAATGACATTAAAAGGTTTTAAAGTAGTGTTTTGGTACTAAAGGGTGTGTGCAAATGTCACAGGGAACAGCCATCATGGTCCTGGCGGTTTTTGCTCAGGGCTTCTTAGTTGTCTGTGGCTTAGCTGTGTGACTGATGTCAGCTCATGGAATGAAGTTTCTGGGCCACCTTATTTGCTTAAATTTTTCTGATTCACTAGGCTTTATCTACATGTGAATAAAAGGTGCCACCAAAGCTCTGATGTTTGTAATTCTTGAGCTATTAAACCTCTCATGTAAATTATGTAGAAAGTCTTGAAAACTTGGCATGGAAACCCTGGAGATATCCTACAAGCTCTTAGAAAATGTTGAAAGTGAGTTGCTTGATCTGAGGGTCTGATTCTGAATGTCTCAACAAAGGAGAGCGCCCATTTGAGAGAGGACATACGATCCCCTTTAAGTCCAGGGGAGGTGTGTAACCTATGGTATTTCTCAGGCTCAGGTCTCCATGATGAAAATGTCTCTGATACTCTTGTTGACAAAGCCAAGAACATCTAGGAGAAAGTTGATAGTATCATGAACGTGGCCTCTTGGTTCACAAGTCCCTTAGTCTCTCTGAACTCACGTTCCTGATTTGTAAATAACGGAGGATATTTTTCTTGCTCTGACTACAAGACAGTGCTAAGTTTCCAAGGAAGTAAGAATGATGAACCTGTGTACTCTGATCTGCCATTCTCAAAGGCCTTTCGATAGTCAGTAAGGCTGAAATCATGGACTTCCCTCCTGATTTTCAGAACCATTTGGAGTCTAGACAGTGAATGTGTTCATGACATGTACTCTCTCCAGACAGCAGATCTGGCTTGAAATCGTGACCTACTCTTACATTTCTACTTCCATTGTTGACACAGACCCACTGTGGCAGTCCTGGACTGCCCTGAGCCTGGCCAAATCCCAAACGGTGCCGAGTCTACCAGCACAGCAAAACTCCTAGTGATGGCTTTGGCTTACTCTGTGAGGAATTTTATACAGTTGATAAGACCTTACACTTTTTAGGTGGAAGGGAGTAAAGACTTATTTTTATTATAAAAGTGATAATACGTTCATGGTAAATAAATTATACTAGTCATGAAATGTGAAAATTAAAATTCTTTCCCTGGCCCCTGTCTAATTCCCCAGGGAAAATCACTGCTAACATTCTTTTATATTCTTCCTGAAACTGTATATTATAATAAGAATAATCACCATTTACACTTTTCGGCACCCGCTATTCATCCTTCCTTGTTTTTTTCCTGTCTTTCCTCATATATATAGAAAAATGTATGATATTATATATGATATTATATATAATACATATATAATATCCATTTTCTTATGATATATATGTGTTATATATAATATGTATTTTATATAATATTCTATCAATACATATAGATCTGCTTTGGCTACAACATAATTTCTTTAATTCTATATTATGGTATATTTAAGTTTTTAAGGTTTTCTTTTATTACTAAAAGCCCTTTAAATACTCTTGAGCATAAAATTTATTATTATTCATCTTACGCTGGGTAAAAACTATACTTCCTTTTGATTCAATTATTTAGAAACTTTCAAACCTACAGTAAAGTTGGGGAAGAAAAGCACAGATTTCCTTTATGGGAGACATGGTGGTGATATTAAAACTCCACCAGTGTCACTCCTTTGTCTTTTTCTTTCTATTAATATATGTCGGTATTTATTGCAGAATCATGGGAATGCAAATTTAACATTGTGACACTTCACCCCTTGATACTTTCACTTGTATCTTTTAAGACCTACGCACTTCCCTACACAGCCATGACAGCATTGTCAAACCCAGGAAGTTTAAGACTCAGTAATCATGTCAAATACATGGGCCATATTCAAATTTAAAAAATTGTTCACAATACTCTTTTTATATATGTTACTCTTGTTGCCCAGATCAGATCCAGGCAAACATCCCCACTGCATTTCATTATGAAGTCCCTTTCAATCTGTTCTCCTCTTATCTACTATTAACATATTGTATTGCTGCTGTGACACTGATATTACTTGAAATGTTTGAGTCAATTATCTTAAAGAGTGCACCACATCTGATCTCTCACCCTGTCCTCTCATGATTAGATTTGAATTATTTGTTGCAAAAATATTCCCTAGATAATTTGTACTTCCCATTTCATTCCATCAGAAGGCAATAGGATTCCAGTTTGTTGGGTTATTGATGATGCTCAGATCATTACTTAGTTATTTCTCTCCAGCTCTTTTCACGGTGGCTTTTTATTATGCTTTTTATTAATATGCTTACCATTAGTAAGGTGTCTGACTGGTTACTTTGAAACAGTGTGACTATCCTATTTCTCAACAACTTGACCTCGTTGCTTTTTTTATTGATGGTCACTGCCTGAATTAATAATCACAATCTAACAGCCAAATGGTGATTTGTGATTCGACCATTTCTTTTCTTGGTACCTCTCTCAGATTCTCTGTCCACTTCCTCCCCTCCCTCTGTGCTGTAACCAGCCACCAGGCTGATGCTGCACTACATTTGCCCAGAAGCGGTGTCTTCCATTTGACCCCTATGTCCTGGTGATCTTTTCCTTGCTTTGTAGGTGAGATACCAGAGCTTTGTAGGTGAGATACCCCATTATCTCATACTCTACAGTGATTATTCCTGGAAACATTTGCTTCTCTAGAGAGCCAGGATCCTTTAAGGTATGGATTGTGCTGAAGACCAAGATCAAAATCTGGCTGTGAGGTGTGCTCATTGCTGCTGTAGCCCAGGCATCAACTAACATCACCCCATAGACTGTGTCCTGCCTGTGGCTTGTATTTATTCAGCCTAGGAACTAAGAATGATTTAAATGTTTTTAAAGGATTGGAAAAAACAAACAATAGCAAAAAAACATGCAAACAAACAACCTCCCCACCAAATAATTAATAAATCAAAACAACTGCAAAGAAATGCAACAGAGAGGACATGTTGTCCACAATACCCTAGGTATCCACTGTGTCCTTTTACAGAAAAAAGTTTCAGTCCCTGTTCTAGATTTGTCCAGTATACAGAGCTAGGGAAAATCTTTTGTAAATAGTATGGAGTTTATCACAGTACATAAAATTCAATTCTAACACCACAACTTTTTTTGACCTCCCCCAATCTATTTTATATTCATAACTCCCTTCTGCCAATGATAACCAGGTGCACCAGCTGGTTATCACCACAACAGCCACCTATTGTTTGATCTTTTCTATAATACATCCCAGTTTCAGAAACACGATATCAATACCATTGCTAAAAACAAATCTGATTTAAGTTCAAGAATGCTTTGCGATTTTTGTTGTTGTT
The DNA here is from genome assembly GCA_007922755.1 of Pedetes capensis. Classification (NCBI taxonomy): domain Eukaryota; kingdom Metazoa; phylum Chordata; class Mammalia; order Rodentia; family Pedetidae; genus Pedetes; species Pedetes capensis. The sequence goes on along the minus strand of VMDO01000263.1, from coordinate 78,920 downwards.
ATTCTTAAAATGTGCCCTGCTAATGCTGTACTTTCAGGGTGCTGTGTTCAAAAGTTCTTCAATGAATTATCTCCAGGTATGTTCATTTTTATCTATGTGTTATATTAAGTTAATTGGTTTGTTTGCATACAATGTTAGAGTGTTTAAATCAATTTTATTTTTGAATGCGTAAAATATTTACGTTTCAAACATGTATCAAACTGAACCTAGAGTAATCTCGTTCCTAGAAACATTCTTTTCTCCCTATTCCCATACATATTCATAAGTAACTGTTTTCATGAGATTTTTGTTTAACCTTCTCTTTACTTTTGCAAAAATTATAGAAGAGAATATATATACGTTTATATAATGTAGAGATTATATAGTATTGATCAAATTAATATAAATAACTATAGAAACAGGTATCCATCTTCAAGTGTACGTGTGTTTACTTTTCTTTCACAAGATATATTATGCTTACTCCTTTCTTACACAAGATATACATTCTCCCTTATACTTGAATCTTTTCACCTTAAAATATACTGTGGACAAAAATCCACGTCAATATGTATTGTTAGGTACTGTCGAGTTGGGTCCAACGCATAGCGACCCTCCTAGCATTTTTAATGGCTGATTGTCTAGGGAGTGCATTGTCACATCCTTCTCCCAATCAATTTATATAGGTCCTTTTTATTCTTTATGGCTGGAAAGTCCTCCACTGTGTGTGGATGTATCATGATTTATTCAAACCGTTCTACTAAGGATAGGTTGGTTTTTTTGTTTCCAACATTTCATTATTTACTATGAATAATCTTGCACCTGTTTTATATTGTGGAAGTGAAACTTCAAGGTAAAATTCCCAGAAGCGTGTCAGAGGGTAAATGTGTGTGTGTGTGTGTGTGTGTGTGTGTGTGCATGTATTTCTGGCAAACATTGCCAATTTCCCCTCCATTGGAGTTCCTCCATTTTTTTTTTCTTTAACTACTTCCAGCAATATGAATATGCCTTTTGCCTCACACACCCACCAACAGAATGAGTTGTGTATGTTAATAATTTGGACTTTTCTCATTTGATGGATAAGAAATCATATCAGTTTAGTTCTGATTTATATTCCTTATTATAAGTTGAGAGGCTGGGGTTTAGCTCAGTTGGTAGAGCACTTGCTCTGCACTCTCTAAGGGCCTTGGTTTGATACCCAGCACTGCAAAAATGGGAGGATGATGTGGCAATCTTCCTGAAAACAATCCTGAAGCAATCGGCCATTGAAGACCCTATGAGGATGGCTGTGAGTTGGACCTGACTTGACAGCACTTAACAACTACAATTATAAATTGAACAATATTTATTAAAGAGAAAATTGTGTTTCTTTTTAATGTAAAGAATATGTCTGTTCTAACTTATTTTCCTGACAGATTTTAGGTAAAAGTTCTGACTTCTTTATTAATAACATCTATGTAAGGAATCTTATTTGAATCTGGCTCCATGTACTAAAGTAAATATGTGTTTTAATTACTCTTTGGGCGCCATGTCTCAGATGAAAACCAGGTTTCCTACAATAAACAGATGACACTCCAGGAGACAGAACTTTGGCTTTAACCCACTCATGTGTGACTCATAAACATATAAATTACAGATAATGTAGGTTGGGTACGGGTTGCCACGTGGAGACTTTATAAGGATGTAAAGTGAGAAAATGAGAATGGTCTTGTGATTCGAGGAAAGTGGAAGACTAGAAATTAGCTGTGAGGGCCATCAAGTACTCTGCTCAGACCCGTTGTGGAGCATGGCCAGGGCCACTAAGGCCCTGGGCTGTGGGAGCCTCCCAACCCCTTTAGTAATGCCTTACAACCAGAGGCAAGTGGCTGTCTTTGCACTTCACAATGCCGTGGAAAAGACACTCTCAAGAACCAAGGACTCAAGATCAGGCAATAATAAGAGCAACCTACAAGTCATAACAAAAACAACAATAGAAAAATTGGAAAAACTCCCCACATGCAAAAAAAAAAATGTTTCACAGACACATATAAATGTGTCCCCCATCTAAAGCCATGTCTAAGAAAGATCACCCTGGATAGAGATAAGTGGGTGAGGAGGACTTTGTCAAAGTCTCTTCCAGTTGGGGGGAGATTCACCTAGCTCCACCGAGGCCAATGGCAGGAGAGTGTTGAGCGTGGGGTGAGCTAGTGCACGTGGGGCCGGTGACCAGTCACCTGGATTTGCTCAGTGGCACTTGAGGATGTTGGGGCCCTGGTGTCCCAGACCCAGAGACTGGATTCTGTCTTTCTGGATGATTACATTCCAAAGGGATGGTTCCCATGTCCCTCAGAAACACTTCCGTGTTGTAAAACTGGCAAGAGACTAGGGAAGGTATGCATGTGAGAGCCAGAAATGCTCCAGGAGAGAGGAGTCAGGAAGCTGTGGTCAGCAAGAAACCTGTCTGATGTCTAACCAAGCTGAGGGAAATGCTAAGCCAGCTTGGTCATTGTGAGATTATTCACTAAATTTAGCTCATATTATTTCACCTTAAAATTGCCGATGAGGTTCTAGGCTGGGGAGTAGAAATCTACATGAAAGAATACCTGTCAAAGTGCCCATGGCAATATCTGGTTTATGGAGGGGTGTGTGTTGAAAGAAATGGACAAATGGATAAGAACTGAAATACTGGTGGATTTGTACACACATCTTAATAACAGAACTTAAGTGTGGGTAAGATACCATGAGTGAGTGTGTTATTTAACCCTCTAAATGTTTACCAAAAGTGAAATGATGTCCTCCTTGGAAAATATATTCAAAGTGTAACCCTAAAGGAAGGTAGGGGTGTAGTTGGGGACCCCACATCAGGCCCTGAGAATCCAGCTTCATGTGGATTATGGAGAGTAATTTGGAGTCATGCAAGAGCAACACATGAAGGACATAGCTAGCAATCAATATGTTATTTTTCAAAGATTAAAAATACTCCCACTCTGTTCCTCATCCCCAAAACTTCATTGGTCATGGCCATGATTGCTAAAATATAATATAATATTATTTATCTACTGTTGTACCAACCTGGTATCCAATCCCATCAGATCTTGGAAGCTAAGCATGGTTGGGCCTGGTTAGTCCTTGGATAGGAGACTACCTGGGAATACAGGTGCTGTAGACTTGGGAGAAGGATCCAGTGGCCTGCTCCTGAAACAATCAGCCATCAAAGACCCAGGCTGGGGTTTAGCTCAGTTGACAGAGTGATGCTCTGTACTCACTGAGGTGCTGGGTTCAATACCCAGCCCAGCAAATATGGGACAAGGATCTGGAAATCTACTCTCAAAACAATCTGTCATTGAAAACCCTATGAATAGCAGAGGATCACTGACATAGTGCTTGGCATGGCACAGTGTTGGGGAGTGTTTCACTTCATTTTAACATAGGGTTGCTATGAATCAGACCCAACTCCATGACACCTAACAATAACACTATTATTTTAAAACTCATATTAATCTTGAAAGGAGGCAGTTTTGCCCTTCTATTAGTAAGGGAACCATTGTTCAAGATATTCTATTACTGAAGATCCTGTAACAAGGTTAAAGCTGTGTATTTGAACCCGTAACTGTCTTGAGTCCCAGCCAGTGTTCATTTTTTTGCAGGTGGCAGACAACATCTGCAATGTTGTTTTGCTGAGGGCGTTTGTGAGGAAAATCAGGAAGTACTCAATACCCACTGAAAGGTATAGCCTAAAATAAAGTGGGGAAATTCAATAAACACCAACTCCAGGGAGTTATCTCCCTCTAATTTTAGAATGCCTGCAATAAAGCAGCAATAGTAACACCAAAGTGACTGCTGTCTGCACCTCGCTATTGGAGTGAGGGGCCCACATTTGTAAAAACAAGGAAACGTGGTGATTATTCAAACACTGTGCTTTTTTATGCACAAATTGCCTGCCTGCTTGTGATAAAAATGAGCTGACAGCCTTTGGCTGTTTTCACATAAAACTTGGGACCAGAATGTCCCTAGTTAACAGGCCTCTCTACTTTTTGCCCACATGCATTTTTTCCCAACATCGGAATTCTTTAAGACTCAGCAACTTCCACCAATTGTTTGGAACTCAGTCAGAGTTTTTGCTTCATTTTTGTGCTATCACCTGTGCACAGAAAATCTTGCAAACCGTAAGGGTAAATTTTCACAAATTGTAAACACTTCTTGTAAAAACAAGCTGGATGGAGAGCAGAATATTAGAAGCCTCTCAAAGCCCTCCCTTCCACCCATTTCTGTCATGACCTAAGCCACCTTAATAAAGGGAGCCACCACCTTCTAAATTCTTTTACCATAGATTAATTTAACTGTTTATGAACCTCATATAAATGGAGTCCTTCAATGTGTATACTCATGGGTCCTGTTTTATTTCATTTGATATTTAGGTAATTCACTTATTTACATTATGTTCCCTTATAGGAATGTACCACAATTTGTCTGTTCTACTTTTGGTAAATATGAGCTGTTCCAAGTGCTCCACTGCTATGAATAAACCCACTGTGAACACACATGTTCACATGCCTGTTGCACACATGCCTTCCATATATATACCCAGTGTGCATACCATACAGTTTCTTTTGTCTATATCCTGGGTTCTCCTATGTGTGAATGTCGCCTTTAGTAAATACTTGAAAATAACTTCCCAAATCACAGGTGTCCCCACACCTCTGGCCCACAGTCTAAAAATGCTGCGCCTGCTTCATAGGGTCTCACCAGCACTAGAACGTTTGTCTTTTTGTCTCTGTGATTAAAATACATTTTAACTTTTCTGGTGGAATAATCGTGACTTCTTTTCCATCGCTTGATATCTGACCAAGCATCTTAGCATCTCCATAGCTTGACTGAAAGCTAGACAGGGTTCTTCCTGACGATTAGCTTCACAACTCCTCCTCCTTGGAGCATTTTGGCTCCCTTGGGTGCACACCTTCTCCTGGTCTCTGGCCAGTTTTATAACACGGAAATATCTTTCTCAAGGACCTGGTGTTATGTGAGATTTGCAGGGAGAGGAGAGAGGCAGGTCCTGGAATCTGGCAGCAAAACCCTGGTCCTTGTATGCAGCGTATAGAAGAATTTATACCCACCACAGAGGTTATGAGAGTGTAGGATAGGTTTATTAAAGATAGTGCACCTTGAAGGAATTGCAGGGCAAACAGGCACCTGAAGCTTAGGTAAATCTACAAAGGAACTTGGAAAACCTGCCTTCCCTAGTGACTGGGCACGAGGTTATTTCTATTCCTTAAGGGAAGGTAAAGAAACCAGAGAGACAGGAAGGTTAAGGAGGCTTTTAGAAGGAAAGGTGCCTTGGATAGACAGAATGGCTGGCCCCAGAGAAGGCAGAGTTGCACATGGTCACTGAAGAGAGAAGAGCAAAGAGAAAGGAAGACAGAGTGACAAGTGTTCCCTCAAATTTATTCAAACTAGGGCACACCCAGTGTGACATCATCCCCAGGGCACCCAGCTGTGTGCACCTAGTGTGACAGACTTAGGGTCTTTGTTTTGTAAATGTCTTGATGGCATGGGTAGAGTGTGGAATTCATTTGAAAATGTCCTTCCAATGTCCTCAGACACTCACCTGGCTTCATCATGGTAAAAAGGCAGGGACCATTTCCAATCCCCTTTCCCTCCATCTTGCCCACTAATGCCTAAGCTGACCTGCCTATCACTGGGAACCATCCCTTTGGAATGGAATCATCCAGGAAGACAGAGTCCAGTCTCTGGGAGCCCAGGGCCCTGACACCCTCAAGTGCCACTGTGCAAGCCCAGGTGGCTGCTCATATGGGGCCTCCTCTTCCTCCAGTGTCTTCTAGTTCTTTGTTTGTAGCTTAACCCAGGCTCAGAGCCCTCGGCCTTTGGCCTCAGTGGAGTTGAGTAAATCTCTCTGCCCTGCTGGAGCAGTCTTGGATAAAGCCTTCTCACCTGCTCGTCTCCATCCAGTGTGATTTTTCTTAGACATGGCTGAAGGAATGGGACACACTTCTACATGTTTATGGAATACTTAAGTAGCTTTTTACTTATGAAGTGCCTTTTAAAAACATTTCCCCATTTTTCTATTATTTTTGTCATGATTTACAAGTATAATTGCCTGGGTTTGGATCCTTGTTTGATATGTTATTTTACCCCACTTAACTGAAAAGTCACTTTTTACATAAATCAAGTGCCCATGTATTTATGGTCCAGTTCTGAATTCTATTCTGTTCTTTTCCATTTGTCCAACCATATGGCACAGCTACAGAATTCTGGTGTCTGATCCCATCTGATCTTGGAAGCTAAGCTTGGTTAGTCCTTGAATGGGACACTGCCTGAAAATATGGGGTGCTGTAGGCTTGGGAGAAGAATCTGGCAACCCTCTCATGAAACAGCCATCAAAAACCCTATGAATAGCAGAGAAGTACTGACATAGTGCTGGGCATGGTGCAGTGTTGGGGAGAGTTTCACTCTATTGTACATAGGGTCGTGATGAGTTGGACATGAGTCCACAGCACCTAACAACAGCATGGATTTTGCGAATATTGACCTGCCTAAATGCATTTATATATTTCCAAATCTACTCACATATATTTAAACATTTCTTATGTATATAACTATTATATTGAAATGATAATTTTATTCAGTTTTCAACACACACACATATGTTTTGCCTTTCAGTAGTATTGGTGGGACCTCTAGTAAATATTTAATAGGAGCAGTGAGAGGACATTTTGTCTCCTTCTCCAAAGGAAGCATTTGATATTTCACTATAAGGCATGTTTGGTACAGTTTTATCCTACTTGTACATTTCTTATTGATACTTATTAGTAGGTTAGGGAATTTCCTGACCTTGCCTTCTTCTTTGCGAGGAGGTTTTAATACAAACTAATTCAAAGACAGGTTTCTCTCTTGATAAAAGCATGTCTCTTTTCAGTTGGCTTTTACTTTTGTGATATAAAATGTTAAGGGCCTGGACTAAAGTCTGCACTATGTAGCAAAGCCATTCCATGTTGGGCCCCACATTCGGGCGCCAAATCTATGTGGGGCTTGCGCCTCCCGGTCCGGCCTGAAGGTTCGGACGGGCTGCGCCGCCGCGCACACAGATACTAAACACAATTCACTCGGGACCCTCAGGTGAGGGGCGCAGACTCCCGCGGCCCTCGGGACCCTGGTGGAGATGGGAGAAAGGAAAAGTCTCAGGTGCTTTTGCCTTCCAGGGACAAACACCTGTGTTGGTCGTCTCGGTGGTCAGGAGGAGACAGCTGCCGCTTCCTCGGTGGCTTCCTCGGTGATCAGACGGAGAGAAGGTTCTTTTCCTTGTCGAGGATTGCGATGGGAGAGCATTATTTCCTCATCAAGGTTCGGGGGAGAGCAGCGGGAGAGGCGCGTCCTCATCTGTGGTCCGGGCAGGAACAGGCGAGAAGGCGCAGAAAGGGATGCCAGAAAGGCCGTGCCAAAAAAGAAGGTCGAGCTGCCGCAGCGCAGCTTTTTATATAGTTCGCCCATGGAATGGCCTGAGCCAATCAGCTTTCAGTCCAATTGTCCAATCAGGAAGGGTTTTGTACAAACATGCAACCAAGTTACTTTCATTTTCCCTAGATTTCTAACTTACAAACCAGATATTCAAACGCCATTTTCCCAGTTTGGGAGTTTTTGCCAATTTCCTCCCAATTCTTCCCTACAATTCCACATTACCAGGCCCTGAACTCATTTTTTTATGTTTTCTGTATCTTGAGATGACAGAAAGTTGTACAATGCACCTGCAATTCTCTTCTGGGCTTCTTAGGTTCTTGGTTTATCATCTAGTGGAAATCACTGTAGGGGAATTCCCAAGGCAAACACTTACAGAATTTTAGGGTCACAGCAGCATGAGTCCTTGCTCTGGCATTTGACTCCCTGAAATCCTTGCTGCCTTAGTTACTCTCTGATCCCTTTAGAGACGTCATAAAATCCACTGTCTCTATTGTCTAGAGGGTTAGAGCTGGAAACAAATCCTACCATCATGTTTAAGGGAGAATTATAATTATTTCTACTGTAGTTGCACCACTACATTTGATACAGTGAGTACTGAGAGTAAGCGATTTTCTCCTTTTCAAAAAGTTATTGTCCAGTGGGGGTGCAAGAGAAATAAAGACTATATAGAAGAGCATTGCAAGCTGATCTTAGGGGACTGCTTGGAAGTGCTTATGGGCACATGTGGTTTTTACAGGTACATGATGGGTAGTAATGGCTGTCCAGCCCAGTGAGAGCCATGAGTTAGTTCCACACTGCCCTGTGCCCTAATCCCAAATCTCACAGAAATAAATTCTGTATTTCCAAGCAAACTGGCCAAGTAGAATTACATACCACTAGCTCAGTTGGTAGAGCGCTGCTCTGCAGTCTCTGAGGACCCAGTTTTAATCCCCAGCACTGCAAAAATGGGAGACAGACATGGCAATCCACTCCTCAAACAATCCAGAAACAACCAGCCATTGAAAACCCTATGAGGGTCTCTGTGAGTTGGACCAGACTCCATGGCACCCAACAGAAGGCTGTAAGAAACCTAATGGATCAGACTGTTCATGGTTGAGTCCCCTCTGAAATACCAGGGAGGCTGAATGTGTCCCACCATGAGCAGGAAGCAGAAGCCAAGGCTTAGGCTTCCTGTGTCAGATCACATTCAAGGTGTGTAGGAACAGTGACCATGCAAAAGAGCCAAAGGTGAGAACACATTTGAATGTGGACTGAGGTGCCCTGTCTTAGGGAATATTGATTGGTATAGAATAGACTTGCAAATTCAAGCATTTAAAATGGGTTCTGGACTACAAATGAAAAGTGAAACATTTCTTCTCATTCAGTTAAAAACGAAACAGATAAAATCATGAATTGAGGCTCTAGTATGGTAAATTCTCTTACCATTCTCCCATCACACTTGTCTCTCCAATACATTCCCTTTTCCAGTTACTGTAATCTATATTAAACAGATTTTACATTTTAATGAATGATTAAACATGCACATGCACAAACTTATAATATATGCTACAGTGAAATTTCACAAAAGAATAAGCACGTGGCACATGGTCCAGTTTGATATGGGCTGTCTCACTCCCTTCCTCATTGCTTTGAAACTGTTCTGGTCAGGATCTGCAACACTTGACTGGGGCTCAGATCTGCCATTTGGAAAGTGCTGTAGCTAGCAGTCTGTCCCACGTGTCTAAGACCCCATCATCCCAGGTCTCCGTTAAGCCTTCCATTTCTTTTCCCACCCTTCCACCTCACTGTACAATGCAGTCAGAATGTTGCAGTGTGCCAAGGCTTTCTGGATTCAGCTCCACCTTTGGCAGTTCTCAGCTGTACCATTTCTCCCAGCTTCTCTGAACTACCTCACATTGGTTTTGACAAAGCCCCTCTCTTCAATTTCAGCAGACCCTGTGGGATCTGGGTTGGGTTGTCATCTTTCCAAACCCATCCATGTAAATCTAATTCCCCTCTGCTGGGAGCTTGCCATGCTGTGGTTGTTGTTGTTGTTAGGTGCCGTCGAGTCGGTATCCGACCCATAGCGACCCTCTGTACAACAGGGGAAACACTATTGTCAGTGCTTCTCTGCTGTTCATAGGGTTTTCAATGGCAGATTGATTTTTGGGAGGGGGTTGCCAGGTCCTTCTCCCAAGCCTACAGCTTCTGGTGTTCCTAGGCGGTCTCCCATCCAGGTACTAACCAGGCTGGACCCTGCTTAGCTTCCGAGATCTGACGGGATCGGATGTCACAGGGCTACAGCTGCAGGCATGCTGTGGTAGGCTATATAAAGTTGAGCATGCACCGGGTGTGTAGTATTGGTAGACTCTCAGGTATCCCTTAGCCTTCCACATAGACACTGACATAATCCCTGTTGGCTAGATGAGGCAACTGAGGCTTGGAAAAGCACCATAGCTTCCAAGGCAATGCTGCTGGTGGACTGCAGATCATGGCTTGAACTCAAGCACCCACATCTCTGGGCTGTTGCCTTTAAGCATCAAGCTCCTTGATGTCTCACCCACCCAATAGTCTCAGTCCAAGGCTACAATTTCAGTTTATCTTGCAGGTACCTGAGTCTCTGTTGAAAGGTGGTAGGAAATTTTTCTGTACTTTCTGGGCTCCACACCTTCTCTCTGTGCTTCTCTACTATGTCATTTGCCCATATGTGGCATGCACAGCCTAACCCACTGTAGATCCGGATGGCCCCCAGGGGGCCTGCCTGGGTTTGCAGGGAGTTCCTGGGCTCAGCTGTGGGCTGCATTGGAGGCTCATGATGCACAGTGAGTCCTGTGCCTGGTGTTCCCTGGGCTTTGGCTGCTGAGCCTCTGTTTGTTACAGCAAGTGGTTGGCCTCCCCAACCCATCAGGCATGGCAATTGTCTCAAACTTGCCACAGCAGCACTGTGAGCTGGGCAGGGTCTCCAGTCCTGGCCGTATCTGCCATCTAGTGCAGGTTCACGCTGCTGACAGGTAGACTTGGAAACGTGAAGCTGTTGGCCTTGAGCCATGCTCCTGTTGGTTTCATGAAGCATCTTGCAGGAACTTCTCAGGGTCTCCAAGTGCAGGGAAGCTAAGTGTTGAGGAGTAGAAAATGTAAAACAATAGCTTAAAACTAGAATGGAGAGACTAATGCAATTATGGAATAATGCAATTATGGAAAACAGCAACAACAACAAATAAAAAAACAAAAATGCCCCAACAGGGACAAGTTAGAGGAGACCAGGAACCTTCCTTTGTTTCTAAAGCCAGTGATGTATTTGCTTTCTGTTCTGATATGTCAAATGGATAATACTGTATTTACGCTGCAAGATGGCATTATAGTGATATTATTTAATGCCATTTATATATGAAGAGGCTATATTGATGAGGGTTGAGAGAAACATATTTTGTTATTTTCATCAAATAAAGCTGCTTTAATTCTTTTCAGAAATACTTGTCTCTTTTTTTGGCTACCTTATGTGTGCTAGGCCTGTGGAATATAAGGAGTGATCAGAAACTGTTTCTTATGAGAAGTTTGCCATTTAGTGAGGGACCCTGCAGTGTACCTGGAGAAGAATGAGCGCTGTGCTAGGAGGTGTGGTAGCCACCTTCACAGACGATTCTAGCATGTTCTGGACAATGGCATGGCTGAGCTGAGGATTCAATAACATATGGGTTCTGGGAGCATCTATCCAAGGGTGTCCAGGATGCTGTTCCCTTTGTTCTTAGGATCAGTCAGCCATTTATATTCAAAAGTCACTTTTTGGGTGGATTTCATCATTGGACATAGTGAGGTGTCTTGCAGTAGAAGAATCAGGGAGGAGGGTAATAAGAGGAGACCTGACTTGTGGGAGAGTCAATTTGGATGCCCTACTTGGAAGTAAACATTAACTAACTAAAATTCTTTACCAAAACGAGTCAAGACAGAAGTGTTCCATATGACAACACCTTGGAGCAGATGTTATGTGATACCAGTGTGGGAAATACATGTTACATATATGCTGGAGTTTAGCTTGGTTGGTAGAGTGCTTGCTCTGTGTGCTCTGAGGCCTTGGGTTTGATCCTCAGCACCACAAAATGGGAGAAAGACCTGGAAGCCCACACTGGAAATAATCCCTAAATAATCAGCCATTGAAAACTTCATGAACAGCAGAGAAGCACTGACATAGTGCAGGGCATGGCACAATTTCAGGAAGTGTTTTGTTTTGTTGCACATAGGATTGCTTTGAGTCAGACCTGACTTGCAGGTACCCAGCAACAACAAGAAGTGTGTGTGTATGTATGTGTATATATGTCTGTCTGTCTGTCTATCCATCCATTCCAAGCTACTCTGGTGGATTCTGAGTTGGTAAAAAAAAAAAAAAGTGAATACAATGCAAGATGTTTTCCTCTGTGAATAGCTTAAAGTCAAATTGAGAAAGAAGTTTTTCTCCTTTTTTAGAATCATGGCAACAGAATTTTCCTGTGGTTTAGAAATATTTATTAAGAGCAGGAGGAGAGAGTTTAATTCCCAGGTGCCTGCTTAGCCAGCACCGTGCCAGGTAAGCAGTGTTCCCATTGTCTCTGTGCAAATCCCTTGCAGGCCAGAAGAGAAACTTCTTAATTAGACTTCAGTGGCCCCTGTTTGCCACGGTGTGCTGTTTGGGGATCTGGTGACTGGTGGGCGAAGTCTTTGTTTTCGTTTTCACCTTCTCTCTGATATTCTGCAGAGACGTGACTCTCTTTGGTTACTTTGCGGTTTCTTCTGACAACAGGTTAAATTACTCTGCCCCGTCACAGGTGGAACCTGATGGACATCAAGGGATGAGGCCACATTTCTCAACAGGTGGCAGGGCACCTGGGGGAAAAGCCCGCTCCAGGTGGATATGCTAATACAGTTCTCTGTGCATGATTATCGTTCTGCAGCTCAGGAATAATTGAATTTGCATATCCCGAATGCTTAAGAATTGATTTCCTAAACGAGGAAATCTGGGGCATAATGACCATGTGCCTCTGCATCACTGCATATTATTTCTGGATCCAAAGGACTCTGCAGAGAGTAAATTACATAGTCCCCCTAGATAGATGGAATTTTCACGTTATTTTAGGAAAGCTGTGGGCATATTTTTTCTCCTAATCAAATGGAGCCCTTCTCTGTTCTAAATATAGGATCAGAAGTGCCTGGGAGGCTGCTGGAAGGGTAAATAATTAGCTACCCTATTGCCTAGAGAAATAGCTTGGAGGGTTTTAGAGACTCTGCACAAATGGACTGGGATATTATGCAAAATTAGTTTTGGTTAGACTTTAATTTATCTAATTTAATATAATTATGAGAAAAGCAAACTGTGGACAGTTAGGAACAAGGAATCAAGAGCCTGTGCAGAGGAGATTGGATGTGATAGTTCTGCTAAAGAGATGTTGATGGTTGGGTATGACTGGGCATGTTGCTGCCTTTTGACATTGCATGGTCTGCAGCTGCAACCCTGGCATCTGATCTTGTCAGATCTTGGAAGCTAAGTAGGATCAGGCCTGATTATTACTTGGATTGGAGACCACATGGGGATACTGGGTACTGTAGGCTTTAGAGAAGGACTCAGTAGCCCACTTCTGAAAAAATCAGCCGTTGAAAACCCTATGAATAGCAGAGAAGCACTGACGAGGTGCAGGGCATGGCACAGTATCAAGTAGTGTTTCCTCTGTTGTACATAGGGTTGCTATGAGTCAGACCCAACTCAAAGGCACCTAACAACAACAAGGGGAGCAGGTGGGTTTTACCATTGAGGTCTGTATAAGTATGATCTGTGGTGTTCGTACCATGATGAAATTACCTCATGATGCCTTTGTCAGAGCAAATGCCCTTCCTTAAGTGATGTGTAGAGATGCCATGCCTGAGTGGCCTTAACAGAAATTTATTGTTCAGACCAGACATGGTGGCATACTTTCCAATTCCAGAGACTTAAGAGGCAGAGGCAGGAGGATCACAAGTTCAAGAATAGAGGAAGCCTGGGTAACTTAGTTAGACTGACTCAAAATAGAAATAAAAAACTGGGCTGGGGGTGCGGCTCAGTGGTAGATCACTTGCAAGTATGCATGAGACCCTGGGTTCAACCCCTAAAGTACCACTAAATAAAAAAAGAAAAAAAAATATTGTTCATTGTTCTGGAAGCTGAGAAATCTGGAGTTAAGGTGCAACTGATTTGGTTCCTCGTGAGAGCTCTCTTCCTGGCTTGCAAATAGCTCATTCTTGCTGTCCACCCCTACAGTGGAGACAGAGCAAGCTCTCTGGTCTATAAGGGCTCCAAGCCCATCATGAACCCCCACCCTCATGACATCCTCAGAACCTGGTTACCTCCTAAGGGCCATCTCCAAATACTATCACAGTAAGGGCAGGGCTTCAACATGGGAATTTTGGGGGACACAAACCTTCAGTCCATAACCATGGGGCATCTCTGACATAGGAACAGCAGGCACAGCCTGGTAACAGGGCTGGCAGGTGGAAGTTAGGCAGAGAGTCTGGCTCTTCATTAGCTTTGGAATACTTCTTATTAGAGATACTGGAGTGCCACAAAAGTGTACACATTTTATAGGATGTCCTCTGTGTCTGACTTTCCAAACTTGAATTGTGATAAAAAAAGTGTCCTACGGCATTCCAGATTATATTTCTATATTCACATCAGAACAAGCATACAGCACATTCTGGAAACAGCAAAATAGAAAGTTTTTATCCCAAGATACATGTACAATTTTTGCCACTTACTTGTAGATTTTGAAGTTGGGTTTAGTGGTACACACACCTGTATTCCCAGCTATGGGAAGACCAAGGCAGGGAGATTGTGAATTGAAGGCCAACCTGAGCTACACAGTGAGATCCTGTCTCAAAACCAACAAACCAAAACAAAAAAAAAAACCAAACAAAACAACAAAAACAAGAAAACAAAAGAAAAAAAAAGTAAAAAAAAAAAAAAATTGAGAAAGGTGTAGAGGAAAAGAAAATGTCCAAAATTGCTATGGGGCTCAATGCAGTCAGGTTGAGAAGCCACCAAAAGCAGGAAGCATGAAACAGACTTTGCCCCAGAGAGACTGATTGATGCAGTTTCTCAGGGTTGTCTTCTCACCTTCACCCCATTATTCATCTTCATCTTTATAACCTGCATGTGTGGTACAGAGTATGTTAATCGCTATTCCCAGTTTATAGCATAGCAAAGGATACAGAGGAAAAAACGAGTAAATAACTAATCTGGGCTCTACTAGGGCCACATCAGAATCGGAAGCAATATAACAATCTGTCAAGCAAGATTGAGATTTCAATCCACCACAGTCCTGGGCCACCGTCACGGTCATAGGCTGCCTGTCATTCCTTCTGCAATGGTATTGGTGTGTCCAGGTCTACCTTATGGCTCCCTCCAGGGCTTGAAGTAGGGCTCATGGCTGTGTGATCTTGGCTAAGAAATTGAGTGCACTTACCTTTAATTTCTCCATCTGAAAAATTAATGAGCTCATAGTATTACTGGTCATGACTGATTTTCTATGTTCCTGAAAAATGACTTGTGAGAGGAGAAGGGAGGTGAATGTGCTACCCATTACTTCAATACCAGCATCAGTGACTGACGCCGATGTCAACATTCATGGCATAATGATTTACATCCATAACAATTATGTATGTGCTCCATGCAGGACACTAGGAGGGAGGGGAGAGTGAATGAAGCCTGATATCTCCCTAAACCTGGAAAACAGAAGTGCTTTTAACAAAGGAGCTGGTATCACAGCTCCTCTCTGGAGAGGAAATGGACCTGTTGCTAGAAACCATGGGCATTTCAGACTGGGGAGGGGAGTTTGAATGGAGCCATGGGCTGGTGGAGTTCCTGACCTGATCAGGGCCTGCAGATGAGGGAGGATGAACAGATGGGTGTTTTGAGGTGACTTGGCAATGATGGAGAAGCCAGATCTGCTTCATAGGGTCTTGATATCACGCTGAAGGATTGGAGAGTTGGCCTTGGGTCTTCGTCTCCAGAGTGGGGCCAACAGCCAGAGACTCTGAAAAATGACAGTATGTAGTTGGCACATTCCTTCATATTCTCTCTCTCGCTTTCTCTCTGTCTGTCTGTCTGTCTCTCTCTCAGCTGCCTTTTCCCCCTCTTTTTTTCACTCTCAGTATTAAGGAGCTGAATTTAGAGGCTTGCACATGCTAGGCAAATGTTTTAACACTGACATGCACCTCTACCTTTTTAAAATTTTATTTTGAGATAAGTTATTGCTACATTGTATATCAGGACTATACACTTTCTCTTCAATTTATGTGCTGAGGAAATAATCTGAGAAGCTGGACTTTATGAGGAAGAATGTGGCAACAGGATTAGAGGAAGAGGAAGACTCATTAACAACCTGCGTTATGCAGATGACACAGCTCTGCTTGCTGAAAGTGAAGATTTAAAACATTTACTGATGAAGAGCAAAGACCATAGCCTTCAGTACGGACTGTGACTGAACATCAACAAAACAAAAATCCTTACATGACTTGGTCAGTATGCAACTTACAATAAATGGAGAAAAGATTGAGGTTGTCCATGATTTTGCTTTGCTTGGCTCTATAATCAACACCCATGGAAGCAACAGTCAAGAAATCGAAAGATGCATCGCTTTGGGAAAAGCTATGGCAAAAGATACCTTTAGAGTATTGAAAAATAAAGATGTCACACTGAAGATGAAGGAGCATCTGACTCATGCCACGGTGTTTTCGGTTGTATCATATGGTTGTGAAAGCTGGACATTGAACAAGGGAGACAGGAGAAGAATTGATGCTTTTGAATTATGGTGCTGGAGACAAATATTGAATATACCATTGACTGCCAAGAGAACCAACAGATTTGTCCTAGAAGAAGTGCAACCAGAGTGCTCCTTGGAAGCAAGGATGGCTAGACTGCGTCCTACATATTTCAGACGTGGTCAGAAGAGACCAATCCTTGGAGGAAGGTATCATGTTTGGGAGAGTGGCGGGTTAATGAAAAAAGGAAAACCCTCCACCAGATGGATTGACACAGTATCTGCAACAATGGGTTTAAACATAAATAAGATTGTGTGTCTGGCACAGAACTGGGGAGTGTTTCTATCTGCTGTATATAGGGTCACTATGAGTTGGACTTGACTCGACGGCACCTAACAACAATAACAAGTTATGCAGGCTACCTTTGGCCTTGAACCTGCAATCCTCTCCTTTCTGTTTCCCAGGTTGCTGGGGTCACAGCAAGTGCCACCACTCTCAGCAACATCAAATTCAGTTTTCAAGTGAGGAAACCAGGGATACCAGAGTTTTTACTACGTTTCAGAAGTCACATGGAGACAAGTAAATGGCAGATTTAGTATTTGAATCCAGCTCTATCCAGTCTAAAGCTGTGCTCTCTCATCTTCATTTCTGCATTACTAAAATGGAAAGGTCTGTCAAGGGCACAGCTCCACCAACATCCCAGCTGCTTTCAGGACTTGCAAGTCTTAGTTCAGAGGGAGGCACTTGTCCTGGAGGCTGCTTCATGCCACTGATGGTGCCCCTCGGACCTGGCTTAGCTCCAGGAGGAGGGGCTCAGCCTGGACTCCGTAGCTACCCCATGTTAATTACTGCACAGTACACAGATGAGCAGCCAAGGTGAAACATCCAACACGCCAGGAGACACTGGTTTGCCTAAGTCTGCATCTGTGATTACATGAACAACATTGTTGAAGATCTTCGCATTCTTCATCCTCAAATTCAGTCCGAGTGCCTCACTGATTATCCCAATATTAAACAAAAATAACAGCATTTACAAGTAAGGAAGAAGAGTCATGTAGAGTATAAGGTGTAGGAGCCTTCCTGAGGGAAGAGGCTAAGCAATGTTAGGTGCGCCATGCTAACCAGATGGGCTGGCTCCAGGCTGAAGCTCAGCATACCTACACTTGATTGCTAAGGCTAATATTTGCTATGATGGGATGTAGATTTTAGAGTACCTTTTTAAGATCAAGTATCTTATCTTCACAGTAATCATGCAAGGTAAATGTTAGCATTATCCACATTGAAACAGAAGGATAGGGAAGATCTGGAGGTTAAATAACTTGTCCAAGATCAAACATCTGGTCTTCTTACTCTTAACTCCACACTCTAGTCACTTGTTATTTAGGATGGGACAGTCAGTATGTCATTAGTCATGGCTGACAGCCAGGCTCTGTGTTCTCTGAACCCTAGCACAGTAGGTTGCACAAATACCACAGTCCTCCATGCCAGCCTGGGCCATGACCTCTGCAATATGACTCTGTAGCTCCTGTCAAGAGGTGGAATCTTTTTCTCCTCCTCAGAGTCTGATTATGTGGCTGCTTTGAGGCATGGGATGAAGCAAAATGGTGGCATGGAAGTTGCAGTCCTGGGCCTCCAGAGGCCTCTATACTTGCTTGTCATGCCTTTCTTGGAGCTCCTTTGAGTTCCTGTGTGAATGAGAATGGGTTCGATCATCTGCAGGACTTCCTAGGGCGTCTTGCCAAGGGCATCCAGGGCTACAAGTGACCAGTCAGTCTGGCAACATGTGGCAGACATGTAACTCAACCATCCAGGACTGAGAGAACCACATGAGGAATTCCTAGAAAACCATTGACTTTCCATCCAAGTCTTCTCTATATTTTACTATGTAGTATTTTTCTATATGTCCTTGGGTTCCATTTCTGTTTAAGATAGAAACTTTTCCTGTAGTGGTCTTTGTTTCTATCTTGTTAGAACAATTACATGCGATTTCTAGTCCATTTATATTGACCTCATTCTTATCTTCCCTCCCCCCCCCCCTTTTATTGTGATCTGACCTTTGAGTAGGATTTTTCCTTCTTGTAATTTTGAGTCAGCTCTCTCATATGAGTGAGAACATGTGTTGGGGGAAACATAGAGGAGGGTAAGGGGTAACCTATATGAATAATGTTTATCAAATTGCATATATGAAAATTGTCACAATGAAAAGCATGTCAAAATGAATCACGTTATGATGTACATTAAAAATTTCTAATAAAAAAAAGAAAACTGTTGACTTGTGGATGTATGAGCTAAGTAAAGGGTATGCTTTTAAATCACTAAGTTTTGGACTGGTTTATCATAAATCAGTTCAGTGACTTACTTATCTGCTGCAAACTGGCTGTTGGCTTTCTTGGTACCATGAAGCCCAATTCCTTTTCATTCTTTCACGGTACTTACTGAAAAGTTTTTGCTCGTTCAGAAATGTCCATTAAAACATTGATCCTAATTCAAATATGTGTTCAAGGATCTCACTAAAAACATTTTTTTGTTGTTGTTGTTAGGTGCCGTCTAGTCAGTGTCTGACTCATAGCAACCCTATGTACAATAGAATGAAGCACTATTCAACACTGTGCTATGCCAGGCACAGTGCTTCTCTGCTATTCATAGGGTTTTCAATGACTGATTGTTTTTTGGGAGTGAGTTGCCTGGTCCTTCTCCCAAGGCTACAGCATTCAGTATTCCCAGATGGTCTCCCATCCAAGTACTAACCATGTCTGACCCTGCTTAGCTTCCAAAAACAGATGAGATTGGACACCAAGGGGGTATGGTTGTAGACTCAAAAACAATTTAGGAGTAAAGAAATGTTGAGGTCCTGCTTAAAAAAAAAACAACTTAAAACTCTGCTCAGGCAAAGACGAGGTAGAATCCACGTCCTCTGTTTAGCTTTGCTAGCTATGTCGGGTTGCAACAGCAAAGGGATTCTTTGAAGGCAGAGCAGCTGTGAAGGAAGGAAACTGTCTTCAGTGTCACAGACTGTGTTTGGTAGTGATACTGTGTAATTTTTGCCTGCTTATTCTGTGCTGGCTGCCACCTAAGATGGATGTTGGATAAATGGAAAGGTAGGTAGGTAGATGGATGGACGGATAGACTGACGGACGGGTAGGTAGGTAGAAAAAACAATTTGACTCTAAGTGCTCCAAGTGCATTTCGCTTGCCTTACAATCATGAGTTGTACAATTGTTGGCATTCTGAGTATATTATAATTATTTACATTTTTATCAACAGCAAATAACAGTGGAAGGTGATGTGATAAAACCTCAGCAGTGCATTTCTATTTTCCTATTGTTTATAGTGGATAGAAATACCAAAGAAAGCAGGTGACTGCACATTTTACCAGTTGTGGTCCTAGCATAGAGCCATGCCTGGCTTGAGTAATAACATTAAAAAATGAAGGCAAATTTCCTCTGTGGTCACTGGAAAAATAATAGGATCATCCAATTTTGTTTTGTTTATTTATTCACTTATATATTTATTAATTCATTTGTTAAATTCATATTTACTGAGCAGTTTTCATTGGGGAAAAAAAAAAGAAAAATAAGGCACAGTGCCTAAAAGAAATTCACCTAAGGAATAGTAAGGGCTACATTATTGTGTATGGTAAGTACAGTTAGATACTATATGATGAAGAGATTATTTTTGGCTTTGGAAAACAGATCTGAAAAGAAAATAATATTAGCTGTAATATTTTGAATTGCTGTTCTTGAACTCTGATTCATGGGCTTGTTGAATGTGGCTTTATGAAAAGAAAATCATCAAGTGTTTGCTTTTAGTTCCAGTCCAGACACAAACCATTTCTTCTGGAGCACTGGTATAAATTTGCACAGTGCTGTTGCTCTTGTGGCATTGCAATTGACTTTTCAACAGTCCACTTCAGAATTCTGCAAGGTGTACTATGTCTGGAAGATGGGGTATGTGAAAAAGAGCCTGTGGGCATCAGTGATTAAAAATTCATCTCATAAGTTTCTTTGGTTGGAAGCATTGTTTTGCATAACTTATTAATGCTATAAGAGTTGAATGATGCTTGTACAAGCATGTTTAGTAGATAAACAGAATCTGAATCCAACCTGTGTCATCTAGAATGAATGCAATTTACTTGTTCTTCCATGACTGCGGGGATCTGGCGTAATTGCCTCCCCTCCAGGAGATGAACTGTTGTCTTAGAATGGGGGACCATCCTTAGAGCTCCTGGTTGGTGCAGCATGAGCACTGACAAAAGAATGGCCTTTTGATTTGTATTTTCTGAGCCTGGGCATAGTCATTGTCTCTGCTACTATAGCCACATTTTGTAACCCCACTGGGAAACTTGGGCGAGGAGGCCAATGGCAGACTCAGGTAGACCCGCTCATTAATTAAGACACTTGGCTGCAGTGAATCCCTGAAGGCCATCTGCAGGTGGAGCATTTGCATCCATTTTCCTCAAATCTCCTCCTCAGCAGTCTTCCCACCTGCTCCTTCAGGGACACAGCCATGGGGACTGGATGCCTGGGTAAGAGCGCTTCAGTGTCTTCTCCTCCAATCCAAGCAGAAGATGAGTTGGAACATTCAGACTTTTGCCCACCAGGGGTCTTTCCCAACTCTGAACTCTTCCCCATCTAGTCCACTCTGAGTGGCCCCAGAGTTGCAGCCGTCCACCTTCACTTGTACTGGCCTATCACATGGGATTTCCATACTTTGACTTTTTTCCCTCTTAAGTAATTATCAAAAGGTTTCAAAACCTCAGCACTATTGATATTTTAGGCTGGATAATTCTTTCTTATGAGAAACTTGGTTCTTTTAGGATGTTTGGCCACGTCCCATACCTATATCTGATAGATGCCAGTAACACACTTTCCCATCTCTGACAGGTTGCTGTGTTTCCAGACATGCCATTGTCTTTTTTACTTTTTCTTTTTGTGGGGTGGCAGGGGGGAGGTAAAAGGGGATGACTCTCAGGAGAAAACCATCAAATGATTGGTAAGGTGATGATGCAGAGTGATTTGGCTCTGACAGTCCCATTTTAGGAATTCTGTCCTGGCTTATTTCTCACATCAAGAGTGTCAGTTTGTTTGATAAATTATAGTTGCTCTAGTCATACAGGATCTCCCCATGAGATCAAAAGTAGAGGGAGGGCAGAGTGCCAAGAGAGAGCCTGCTGCCTTTGCACCATCTGCTTGTGGGATTTTCAGGAACCGCCTGGGTCATGCCCCTGTGCACCTGTCGCCCCTGATAAAGGAGCGCTGCTGTGCACCGGCCAACTCATTGGCTAACCCACGGTCTGTGGTGTCCAGCTCACTTTGAGTGGGCATGGAGTAGGCATTGGCCAAGGTAGAGGATGAGGCAAGAGTATTCTCCAAAGCAGTGCTGACTTTGTAAAGGAATCCACGGCCTTTCCAGGCAGCAGCCCTTGGAGCTGCAGTTTTCCCCGTGGGGCTGTGAGTGACACCTCCACCACACAGACTGAAGCCCTAAGAATCAGCTGGGCTGGGAGAGAGAGGGGGCAGTGCCGCTGGCCTGGCACCCTGCACTAGCTGGGTATGAGCTCACTGGAAGCTGAGGACATTTTAAATAACCTGGCAGGTAGATTGGTAGAAATGAGAGAACATGACATATATAGCCTGTTGAACTCACAAAGTACCACTTTGCAGTTTTCATAGTGTTAGAGAATGCAGGTGGGGTTTAGCCCAGTTGGTAGAGTGCTGCTCTGAGCTCTTGGAGGCTCTGGGTTCAATCCCCAGCACTGCAAAAAAGGAGAGAAGGACTTGGCAGCTCACTCCTAAGAACAATCCCGAAACAATCAGCCATCAAAAACCCTATAAATGGCAAAGAAGCACTGACACAGTGCCAGGCATGGGCTAGCATCAGGGAGTGTTTTGTTCTGTTGTACACAGGGTCTCTATGAGCTGGACTCGACTTGATGGCACCTGACAACAAGAGAGTGCAAGACCTGGGAATCTGTGTTTCATGCCAATGTGCTCCAGGTTCCTGGATCCCTGGATCTGAACACACTTTGTGTGAGGGATTTCCATCCGCTGCCAAGTGAATGTTTCCCAGGCCCCTAGACCACCTTGCATAAGGAGCCAGCAGGGCAGGTGCTGGGGTGTTGAGGCCAGCAAGATCCTTGAACGCTAACTTGTGAAACAGGCACCAACCATGGAGACAGGCTAAGTCCAAGTGGTAAACTCATGTAATGGCTTCTGCTAGTGGAAGAAGTGGGTTCTGGTGTCTCCTTTTGGGGTGAGAAGGAAGAATAGTTAAAAGATTAACAACCACATCCCAACACCAGCTGGTTAATTCCCTCCAGTAAGAAGATTATGTTTAGCAAAACAGTGGCAGTGGAGTCACCCTGGCTAAACCCATGACCATCTAGAGTCATTTTCAAGGATTCTTCCTTCTTCCGAGCAACCAGATTTTCGTTACCCAGCAACATGAGAAAAGGAAGCATACCGGATCCCACCCCCTCCCCGAGTCACACAACTCTGTCACTTCCCCAGGGTGGGATGCCCTTATGTTAGCTGCAGTATTTGGTATAGAAAGGGAGATCAAGAACTTTCATTTACCTTCCTACCAAAATAAAACTTATGCCATGGGTCAGGTGCTCAGGGTGATTACCCCAAAATGTGGGGGCACTGAGGAAATATCCATGATGCAGGGTTGAGAACGGGGACTTCTGTGGGACAGAAGCTGGTTGGTGCCTTAAGCTTATGCTCAAGGCATAAGCTTTCATTGAATGTAACTTTGGATACCATCCTAATGTCTGGGCGAATCTGCTTACCTAATGCTCGCTTAGCCTGGTGTGTGAACACAGGCTCTTAGGGGACGGCTAAGAGGAGGATGGAGGGAGAGCATCTGCGATATTATTGCTGAGTCCTCACTCAAGGATATCCGGTTCCTCTTAGTGCAGCAGAGTCTGAATCTGGTTGGTAACTCAAGTGTAAATGCACCCTGTCATGCCTGTCATGATGGCTCACATATTGCTCTGCCAGGCACAGAACACACAAAGTTATAAAGTTCAAGGGGAAACTTAGTGGGTTGTACAGCCTTTCCCACCATGTTGTTGTGGTTGTTCGGTGCCATCAAGTCGGATCCAACTATTAGGGACCCTATGGACCTGTGCCAGGCACACAATTTTTTTATGTTTGAACCTATTGTTGCAGCCACTATGTTTCTTCTCATTTTGACTTGTGCCACATCAGCAAATGGAGGTGCCAGGGGCTTTATTCCATTTCTATCATTAAAGTTGACTACTTTGAGGAGGCAACTCTTCCCCAGTTGTCTTTTGAATGCTTTCCAGCCTGGGGGTCTCATTTTCCAGTACTATATCTGACAGTGCTTCTCTGCTATTCATAGGGTTTTCAATGGCTAATTGTTTCTGGAGTAGGCTGCTGGGTCCTTCTCCCTAGTCTGTCTTACTCTGGAAGCTCAGCTGAAACCTGTCCACCATGGGTGGCCCTGCTGGTATCTGAGATACCGGTGGCATAGCTTTCAGGATCCCAGCAGCACACAAGCCCCACAGCAGGACAATCAGACCTGCAGGGCCCCACCACGTAGAACCCCAATATCAACCAGCTATGCCATGTAGTCCTATGGGCTGGACTGCCATGATCATCCCTCTGCTCTTCCCTGTCTGCTCAGCCATATGTGTTTTCCCTGGGAAGTTATGCCTTGTCAAATGGTCACTGCACTCTGGTTTCCAAACACCCTGTTAAACATCAAGCTGTCAATTTCAAACTCTTACTGGCAACTTTAAGGCTATTTAGGAGCAGGACTGGTTCCCTCCTCTCCCATTTCTTACACTTGATGAAAGTACTTGATGAAAGACTTCCTTCTGGTTTCTTCGGTAGAATTTCTATAGAATGCAGGTAGGGATGAGTTGATAAAAATAAACTTATCTGAAATTCTCTATGTCAAGTCTTTTTAATAAAGTTAGTTTTGTTAAACTTGCATGTATAAAAATCTTAATATCCAAATAATACAACAAAGCTGAGGAAAGAAGCAAGCTGTTCTCTGCATAACTGCCCAGACTCTTTCTTGTGCTCTTTTCAGAATCGGTGGGGAGGCTGGTGATGCAGGTGTACAGGAAGCAGTGGAGGTGCTGCCACCTCCCATACCACCTACCAGTCTGCTTAGCAAGCCATGCTGGGCATTTGCCCCTGGAGAGATGTCACCATGGCCGAGGCTCACAGGATGCAATTACTGCTGAATTCTGCTACCTAAGTCAAATGCTGCCTGGCTATTGGACAGTCCATCGCAGTTGGCAGTCTAGACAGATCATCTCTGACTGACTGGGTACAATTACAGCCCACCCAGAGAGTCAGAGTCACAGGGGAGCTCTGGACAGACCAGGCTCTCAACCACATGTCCACATTCTATGTGCTGGCAGATGGCATAGGAGCATGGATGTGAGGACCCGACTTAAACTTATCTTGAGGTGCTGGCTGGGAAGCACCAATGATATGTCTTCACAGTGAGAAAAGAGCTATCTTCCTTTCCTCTTTCCCAGGGTCATAGTGTCAAACTGAGTCTCCCTAAGGTCAGGTGGGAATGTGAGGAAAAGGCAATGAAGCTTGGGTTCCTTTGTGGTGTCAGGATGTGGGGTCTTTTGAAGTCCGAGCTTCGCTGCAAGCTAGATTTAGAAGGATGGGTTTCAGCTGGTATGTGGTGAGAGCTTCGTACTCCTGCCTGGAGGAATGTGGCACCACTGACTCCAAGCTGCACTTGCAGAGGAGACGGTTTTGTGGTTGTGCTTCTAGCTGTCCACACTCTCCAAAGAAAGTGACAGTCCAGGTCAGGCCAGAGGTCAATGGCCATGAACTATCTGAATAGGATTTGTACACCTTGGCTGTAAATCACCTCCCTCCTCAAAATGTAGACATTCTTCCTGCAGCTCACACCAGGAAGGCAAACAGCAAGTGTGTTCATTTGGCTCTTGCTCCAAAGAAACAGGAAGTGCCTTAGTGATTCCAAGAGCTGTTTGAGTAAAAATAGTAGTTAAAATATATTCTGGGCTGAAAATCATGACTCTCTTCATGAAAATCACATCAACAAATTAACTCCAAATATCCAATTTTGTGTACTTTCAGGGAGATGGCCACAATTAGTATCATCTGCCAATCTTTTATTATTAATGTTGTTATTTTAATTTCTAGGGGATAATGGAAGTGAAAGGGCCAGCAGGAAAGAGATTTTTTTAATTTTGATTTTTTTAAAAATAAAGATTATGAGAAATGGGGAAGACCTCTAGAGCAGATTGTACTGATTCTTTTCAGATAGACTTAAGGAAAATGGCTGACCCGACTCTGATCCCTCAGAAGTTTATCAATTGAAAACAAGAAAGGATGGGTCATGTTCTAGACTAAAACATTGGGATGGCCATGTTCTCTGACTTGCCAGATCATGAGATCCTCCTGCTTCCCTTGTCTGAATTTAGCTTTCATCCATGAGGTGCTCAGCCAACAGTCAGTCTCTTATTTAATCTTGTATAGACTTTATGAGCCAGAACTTTATTTTGGTCAACTAAATATCCATCCCACCCTTTATGACAATAGACCCCTGACTTCCTTTTAGGAAATTCCCTTTTCCCATCTTAATGTGTGCCTGTAGATGGTCATTTAAAATATCCAGCCATACTAGGAGTACAAAACAAATCACATTATTTAGAGTTAATCCTGGGTTCAGAAATCTTGAACAGAGCTTTAAAAATCCTGAAAATCATTGGGACTGCTTTGCTTTGTGACATTCTCTACAAAGCTACACTGTTGCTGCTGACTTTCCACACATTTTCTTATTTCCTATGTTCCTTTTAGTTCTGAAAACTGTTAATGTCCTCTAACAAATGTCCATTTTTGCTTATGCCAGTTAAAACCAAAAATAATACCAACTGTTATTATTCTCACTTTTCATTTAAGAAAACGAGGCTCAATTAAATTAAATCTTTTGTTCTTCACTTGTCAGTTAATGATGGATCCTGAACTCAGACTCCCACCTGCTTCCTTCTCCTGTCTTCTTCCACTGTTTCCTTTTATGTGAGTGGATGAATTACCTCCCTGGCTACACCCCAAGTCAAGGACTCTATTCAACCATGGAAGCAAAGTTGACTCCCCCAGAGGAAAATGTAATTATTTACACTTCTATATTTTTGATGTGGTAAATCTTTTCACGGGGTTGGGATTTAGCTCAGTTGGTAGAGCGCTGCGCTGCAGTCTCTGAGGTCCCGAGTTCAATTCCCAGCACCCCCAAAATGGGAGAAGGGCCTGGCAATCCACTCCCAAGGCAATCCCGAAACAGCCATTGAAAACCCTATGAGGGTCACTATGAGTTGGATACTGACTCGAGGGCACCTAACAACAACAACAACAACAAGTCTTTTCACATATTTGATGGCTTTTCTGTTTATTCTTTCCACTGGAATAGGAAAGGTAGATATGAACTAGGGTCTGGTTTCTTCCAGAATGTACAAACATCCTTCCCTCCCTTCCCTACTCTTCCCTTGTCTTTATTTTCTTTCTTCCAGGGTCTTTACCCAGGAAGGGCGCATCAGAAGCAAATGAGAAATAGGGATGCGCAAGATGAATAACACTAGAAAGTGCCTGTTCTGGAGCCAGACAGAGCTAGCTCTAAATTCTAGCACCACAAATTTCTGGCTTGTTATTGAGTGAGTTTACTTTCCATTTGTGGAAATTTTAGGCTTATGGTATTTTTCTTGCCAACTTAGAGATCCAGGAAGATAGCTGCATTTGGAGGAAGGCAGCTTCATTGTCCAGCTGTTGCATCTGGTCTGCTTTGACATCTCACAACTCCCTGGCTCTGTTACTGTCTTCCAAATGCCCCCTGTTGCTTGGGAAAAGCCAAATTCCAGAGCACAGAGGCGTGCCTGTACATGCAGACCAGCCTCGGGCAGACGTGAGTACATGAAGTGAAGAATCTTGAGTTTTTTGGGGGCACGATGAAACTTAACACTCAGAGGGTACAAAGTACTCTGTGATAACCCCCAAACACTGGCCCTATAGTTCTCAGGATGCTGAGTCGGGTGTGCTGGCATGGGTATCACGGGGTCCCTTTGTGTCTTCATCCTGTACTGGCCTCCTTCACAGAGGTGATTGAGAGCCTGGCTGGGATATTCCTTCTGCTTTTCTTCCAACCCTTTGTTCTCGCTGAAATTCCTTTATGCTTCCAGTGAGTAGATAACTCTTCTCTAATTCTATAACAATGCAGAATATATTGAATTTATCTCAGTGGTGTTTTGGGAGTTGTGAGCTTAATATTTCTATTTAGATGACTTACATTGGTAGTGTGATTCCTAGGCTAGAGTTTTCTGATCATTGTCCCAGGTGTTCCCTTCAGTTAGACAAGTCAATATGATTATATGCATTTGAAAGAAACTGAGGCAGTACTTGCTGCTCAGTGAATCCTGCTTTTCCCCCATTCTCAGGTCTCTTAGTAATCCCTCCTAGTTTTTCCATTAACCTCCCATCCCTAAGCAAGCACTGAGGTATGTTCTGTCACTATTGAATACTGGGTGGTCTGTAAAATTATGTATTGTTATTGTTATATAAATATATAAACATAATAAAAAGTATAAACTTTTTAGTGAAGGATAAAAGATGATGATGATATTTAATGATAAAAGGATCATTTTACCAGAAAGATATAACAATCTTAAATATACATGCATCTAACATAGTTCAATAAGGTGAAACACAAATTGATTCACCTGAAAAGAGAAATAGATTCTCATGTATAGCTGAAGACTTCAGCACTCTTCTTTCAATGATTGATAGTAAAAATTAGATAGAAAATGAAATATACTATCAACCAACTTGTCCAAACTCATATTTATAGAATATTTACAAAACAAGAGCAAAAAAATTCTTCTAATATGCATATAAAAAATTCCTCAATAGAGAAAATGTCCTGAGTCATTAATCACATTTAAGATTATTGTTATTTTCTTATACTATTGATGACTCCATGCCTGTGTTTTTATTTAACAACTTAGATAAAATGGATTAATTCCGTGATCTATTGAAACTCACATCAGAAGACACAGACAACCTGAATAGTCCTATATTTTTTAATATAATTGAGCTTTCAGTTAAAAACCTTCAAGAAAGAAAACTTCAGGTCCAGACGACTTCATTGGTAAATTCTACCAAACACTTAAGGAAGATATTTCAATTTTTCAAAATTTCTTCCAGAAAAGAAAGGAAAGAGTAACACTTCCCAACTCATTTGAAGAGATTAGAAATACTTCAGTACCAAAACAAAAATATGCACAGGAAACTGATGACCAATATCTTTTATGAGCATAGATCTAAAAATCCTGAACAACATATAAGCAAATTGAATCAAGTAATTTATGAAGGCAATAATATTCCATAATCTATGGATTGTGACAAGTTGGACCTTAACAAACTCCAAAATATTTGCTCTGTGAAAGATATTGTTAATGGGGTGAAAAGGTAAGATACAAGTAGGAACACAATGCTCTCGAGTCAGTTATCTGAGATAGGACATATACAACAAACTCTCAAGACTCCACAAACTCTTACAACAAGCTATATAAAACTCTCAAAACCCAGTGAAAATAGTAGGAAAATGTTTTTATAGACACCACAGCAGAGAAAACAGAACTATAATAAATAAACATACAAAAAGAAACTCTCCATCTTTAGTCATTAGGAATTATAAATTAAAGCCATAAACAGGTGCCATTGCATACCTGTTCAAAAGGCAGAAAGAAAATAAATAAAGGAAAACTGAAAAAAAATAGTGTTGTTGAAGATATAATTAGAACTCTCCTACATTTCTGGTGGGAATGCAAAATGATATAGCCACAATTAAAAACTATTTGTTTTTTATATAAAGATATAGATAGATCTATGTCTATTTATCTATCTATATATGTACCATATAATCCCAACTTTAGGTATTTACTATACAGAAATAAATACTTGCATTTGTGCAAAAACTTGTACATGAATTCACACTGTATAAATGAATATTTGGGCTGGGATTTAGCTCAGTTGGTAGAGTGCTGCTCTGCAGTCTCTTAGGTCCTGAGTTTGATTCCCAGCACCACAAAAATGGGAGAAAGATGGGCAATTCACTCCCGAGGCAATCCTGAAACAATCAGCCATTGAAAACCCTATGAAGGTCACTATGAGTCAGACATGACTCCACAGCACGTAACAATAACAACAACAAATGAATATCTATAATAGTATTTTTCATAATTTCCAAAGTGGAAATAACCCAACTTTCCTCAGTTGGTGAATGGCTAAATAATCTGTGGTACACACATATAATAGAATACTATTCAGCCTTTAAAAAATCCAATATACACCATAGCATAAGTAAACCTCATGTACATTATATTAACCCAAATAAGCCAGCTCAAAAAGTTATATGCTACATATTTTCATTAAGTGATATGTGGAAAAGACAAACATCAGAGAAAAAAATAACACTGGTTGCTAGGGATCAAGATGGAAAGAGAGTGTGACTTCAAATGGACATCATGAGGAAATTTTTCCTGAGGAAGCTATTCTGTATCCTACTTGTGGAGGTGGTTTTACAACTCTATATGTTTGTTAGAACTCAGAGTACTGTATCACCATCACAACTAACTTTTTATAAGAGCTAAAAATTAAAGAGGGATCTTATACAGTAGACCTCTTAAAAGAGGATTTGATCATTTTTCTTTTCTTTTTTTTTTTTTAAACCCACGAGATAGTAGAACAGTTATTACCAAGTGAGCTACATATTGCTTTCAAGAATTATGTGAACCTCTAGTCATTCTAGATAAGACCCATCATGATGATAACCAGAAAACATAAATTCCTCTTTGCCAGAGAAGGTCAAAACCCCTCCTCAAAACCAAGGATCACAGCCTTCCCTTTCAAACAGTAGACACTGCTTAGCAGGAGAATAATTTTCATCGAGAGATCAATTACGCTCAAATAATGGAGACACACCTGATGTCCATGAACATATCATAAACAGAGAACATTAAGGGAACAATCAGAGTGTCTGGGCACTTGGGAACTGCTGGCAAAAGAGTCTGGAAGCTGTTACATCCAGCTGTCAGCCCTGATAGGGTCATTAGTACACTACTGGAGACTGGTGTGGGTTTTTTCCTGAAGGTATCGGCATGCCCAGTCCAACAACTAATAAGTGCATTACTGCTTTGCTGGGTTTCAAGCCCTTTCTCATTAGGCATTGATATTGATTAAAAGTTGTTCACCAAATATCAGTTCCTGTTGCCATGGAATAATTCCTGGTCTCTATCCTGGTAACCAGACAGTCCAAAACCATCATTTTGATTAATTGGAACAATTTGGAATTGAAAAGTTGATGAGGAAGCCAGCTTGCTTGAGGTGTCAAGCAAGGCTGGTTCCTGTGAACGAGGCTGGCTCGCAGGGCTAATGCCTGTGAATGATAACCCTATGTCCGTGGGCAGTCCTGTGGGGAAGCACATCCCAAGCTCAGGCTGGCACTACCATAACATCTTCAGTACTTGGCTCTGCTTCAACCCATCAGCATGGTGTGGCCTCTGCTGCCACTGAAAATGGATAGACATGCAACATTCCCTTTCCTAAGAAAGAGTTTGAGGTAGTTGTTCCTCTTCTGTGATTGTTGTCTGTCTTCTGACTGGGGTTCTGCCCCTACATGCCCTTCTGTCTTCTGATGTCCTCATGCTACCAATCCTAGGTGACCTCAATCACTTTCTGCTTTTATCTGGAAGACTCTCCCTGCCCCATGTTGGGTACAATTTGTATCTTTCATGAATAATGATTTATCTGTTCTCTGCTGTATTAGTCACAGAGACCTGAATAGAGGATTCTATGACAGGCACCATGCTTTTAGGAAAGCCTCAAGAACCCTGTAAACATCCTTTGGAGGATGGAGATGGAGATGAGATAGGAAGACACCTGGAACCCAGTGCTGAGCGGAACACAGTCCATGCACCCCTTTATTTACCTACGACTGCAATGCGGAGGCCATATTCAGAGACCTTCAATAGAGGGGATTTAATATTCTCCTGTGGAACCTTACCTGGAAAGTGCCAGATCCCCCAAGCAGGCCAGTGCCCCCAGCCTCCAGCTACATGATTGCTGGTTGCTAATGGCCTCAGCTCCCACTTTCCTGGGGAAAGTGGCTGATGGGAAGCTGGAGCCTCATTGTCAATTTGACTGGATTTAGACTCTCTGAGGGGACTGGTGAGGTGTACTTCTGAGTGTATCTGTAACGGGGTTTCCAGAGTGGGTTAAGTGAGAGGAAAAGACTGGGGGAGCGGAGGAACAAAGGGGGAAAAGGATCATGCCAGCTGTGCACCCACATTTGCCTTTCCCTGTTCCCTGGCCCATCACAAGCCCTACTCTGCTCTGCCCGCCAATACCCCAACCATGATGGACTGAAACCTCTGATCCTATGGGCCAGAATGAATCTTTCTTCTCTGTAGGTTGTTTCTGTCAGGTGTTTGGTCACAACAACGCAAAAAGTAAATAATACATAAAATTGGTACCAGAAGCAGAGTCATTGCTGTGACTAATCCTGACCGTGTGATCCTTAAGCCTTTGGAAGTGGGTTAGAATTCAGAGAAGCAGGCTAGAGAAACTGTAAAATGTTCTAAGCAGAACTTAATGGGTAGTTCTGGTGGGGGCTCAGAAGACCAGAATGCTGACAGAATATGGACATGCTTGTGAGGTCTGAGAGAAGAACAGAGACTCTGCTGGAAATCGAAGTGGAGGCCATTTGTGTTACATTCTGGCAAAGAATTTGTGGATGTTTTGACTGTATCCTGAAATATTGTAGGAAGCTGAGTTTAAAGGTGACAGATTAATGAATTTGCTGGAGGCAATTTCAAGATAACATAGCATTCATGTTATGGCACGGCTATCAGTGGCTGTCTCCCCCTGCTTATCACCAGATTTACAGTGAGAACTGGGAGCAAACAGCAGAGCAGAAAGAGGAGCAACTTGAAAGTTGTGGACAAGGAAGGCGTGGTTGTAAATGAGATTAGTGCCATTAAAAAGAAGTCAAGCACTTTGCAAGTGGGCAATAGTAAACACGCCTTGAGGGCATCTCAGAAGGTGGCCAGACCCCACCCACTGCAGGCTCCAGGGTAAAACTTTAAACTCATTTGAACTACTTTCCCTTAAGAAAAGAGAGCTGCCTGCTCCCAGGCCAGCAGGGAAGTGCTTCTCTAGGTTCAGTCACACATTTGCTCAGAGGCCACGGCCTGCTGTGGTCCAAGGGTGCCTGGCTACTCCTCAAGTTGGCAGCAGACGTTGGTGTCATCCTCATCAGTGTGATGCTGCCTTTTAGGCATGCACAAGGCAAGAGTTATGGTGCCATGGAACATCCGCTGAAATTCCAAAGGGAACCTTTGGAGGCCAGGCAATGTGTGGCATGTCAGGGTCCTTGCAGGCAGCCCCTGAGAGGTTGACGTGTCAAGATTTGGCATGAAGCCTAACTTGCAGTGGAGATCCCAGGATGGGATGCCAGGAATGTGGAACATATACCAAAGTAAGCCACAGGCAGTGATCTCAGAAGCTAAGTAGGGTCCAGCCTGGTTAGTCCTTGGACGGGAGACCACCTGGGAATACTGGATGCTGTGGCCTTGGGAGAAGGACCTGGCAGCCCACTCCTGAAACAATCAGCCATTGAGAACTCTATGAATGGCAGAGAAGCATTGTCAGACATAGTACCTGCCATGGCACAGACAGTGTCAGGGTGTGTTTAGTTCTGTTGTACATAGGGTCACTATGAGTTGGACTCAACTCCACCTAACAACAACAACAACAGTAACAGGTGTGTTTTTATGGTTGTATGGTCTCCATGGTAACTTTGAAGGAAATATTTTCTTCCCAGTCCCAAGAAAATTCGCCCAATCACATCTGCTTTCAGAAGAGCACCTGATGTTGAGGTGATATTCCTGCAAAGTAATTGCCTTGTAACGTTAGTAAACATGTGTCCTGTTTGCAGAAGCACCAACATGCTTGAGGTCATGGTTTAGCCTTTGTGGAGCTGGGTCAGATCTGGGTCAGCCTGGTGAGGAGAGAGGGACTGGCAGGAGGGGCAGTGGTAGCACTAGGCCCTTCCTGCCCATCTGTCTTAGGCTGGCCTCTGGCCTAAGATTTCTTGCAGGCATTCACAACTGAGCCAGGTTTTCCTGTGCTCCAGGCCCAGGTACAGAGTCTTGAGTGGGGGGAGTTAGTGACCCCAAGGGCATCCTCAGCGGGTAGGTGATGGGAGGACTGCTGGCCCCTCCTCAGGTGGAACATTCCATTCCCAGAAGCAAACTTGCTCCCCAGAGGTTCCTGAGGGACTTGGTGCGTTCCCCAGGGTGGCCACAGAGCACACTGGCACACCAAGCACTCCTTCCTGTGCTGTGGGTTCCACACTCCTGCATCTCAGGCTTATTCTAAAATAAAACACCTGCCCAGATATCTTTAGCAGTAACTCTACTTTGTGGGAAGAGGAAACACCAGCTAAGTATCAGGTGTGGCCCCCCAAATGGATGCTGCCACAGCAGTGACCTACATCCCATGGCATCTTTTTGCCCCTTGGCTCCCTCTTTCTCAGCCTCAAGCTTCCTCCAGTAGCCACCCCTGATGAGCCCTGGACAAAGGTCATTGCCTAGGCTCCACCATTGTCTTTCCAGTGACCCCAGACACAGACAGAGCTGGAGGGGGCGTGAGAAGAGAAGGGCAGAGTTTCACAGGAGCCACAGCCGGGGAAATTCCAGCCATGACCAATAGCACCAAAAGCTGTAGAGGTGTCAATCAGGATGATAATTGAGAAAAATACAGGAAAAAGAAATTTCGCAACTGAAAAGTTCTGTGCAACTTTGGAGTGGAGTTGCCAAAGCTGTAAAGACGTAGGTTCTCCCTCTATTGACACTTTTTCAAAGCCTCTATTTCCCTGGTTTTGAGCTTCAAACTTTCTCATTTTCCTGACTCTCCAGGCCGTAAACTTTAAGCTTTCCAATCTAGCCAGAGAAATAATCTGTACCGAAGCATACACGTTACCACTATCCCTTTTGTCTCTCCAAACTTATTTTGCTGTATTTGTTTTCTGAGACAGACCTTGCTGTGTAGCGCAGATTGGTCTGGAAGGCTGGATCGTCCTGTCTCTGCTTCTCCACTGTGAGGTCACAGCCATGGACTGCCACACCCAGGGCATTATATTTTCCATGGCAAACATATTCGACTTTGCAGTTTCCCCAGCCCAGCTTTCTGGCCTTTTCCGGTGCCTCCTGTCTGGTCTTTTCAGTTACCTATCGTTCTCTGAGGGCTGGGATTTAGCTCAGTTGGTAGAGCGCTGCTCTGTAGTCTCTGAGGTCCTGAGTTGATTCCCAGCACTACAAAAATGGGAGAAGAATGTGAAAATCCACTGCCAAGTCAATCCTGAAACAGTCAGCCATTGAAAACCCTGTGAGGGTCACTATGAGTCAGATATGACTCAAAGGCACCTGACAACAACAACAACAACAACAACAACAACATCGTTCCCTGATGGTTTGGTTCCCCTGCATTACATGGTTGGCGGTGACCCACTTCCCTCTTCATCAGAATTGGTTTTCTTGCCTTTCTTTAGACTTGCATATCATCTTTATCTTAAGTTCTTACCATTAAGTGTCTCTACATCCTGGAGTTTGCTGTGAATGTTGTTGTTAGGTGCTGTCGAGTGGGTATCCAACTCATAATGACCCTGTGTACAGCAGGCAAAACAGTATTGTCAGTGCTTCTCTGTTGTTCATAGGGTTTTCCGTGGTGGATTGATTTTTGAGAGTGGGTTGCCGGGTCTATCTCCCAAGCCTACAGCATCTGGTGTTCCCAGGTGGTCTCCCATCCAAGTACTAACCAGGCCCAACCCTGCTTAGCTTCTGAGATCTGACAGGATTGGATGCCACTGGGCTATGGCAGCTGGCCTTACTGTGAATGTTAGAAGGATGTTAAAGAAAAATACATTGTTAAGGTTTTTGGCTCATTTTTGTCACCGAGTAAAGAGGATGGGAGGACTCTTGTTATTCATTGAAAGATCCAAAAATGGCAAATGCAGTGATGATAAAAGTTATCTTGCAGGGGTAGAGGAGGAGCTTTCTTCAGTATTTCATTTTAATCTTGGATTTAATATAGTTTCTTTCTTTGCAATGTCTCAGGAATTTTTTGTCAATATCCAATTCTCCCATGAGTCACCGCTGTGATACCTAACAACAATGCCATACTCTACCCTTTGTGCTTATGCAGTCAATTCTGTTGGCAGTGTGCATAATAATTCTGAATATTGTAGGTGGATATGTTTGATGAACAAATATGCAGCATTAAAAAGGCCCTCTGAGAATGAGAAATGTAAGAAATTCTACAAGGAGCCCATGGGTGTAGACTCAAAAGTCAAGATGGTGTGGTTCTGGTGTTTTGCTTATATTTGGTTTCTGGTGGGGGTACTGACCACATACTGTTGGTAGGTGCAGTCAAATCGGATCCAACTCATAGTGACCCTTTGTACAATATAATTAAGCACTACCTGACGGCGTGCCATGCACACCATCTTTTTATGTTTGAGCCCATGGTTGTAGTCACTGTGTTTCTTCTCATTTTGAATCATGCCACATCGTCAAAAGGTGATCCCAGGGGCTTTACTCCATTCTCATTGTTAAGGTCTGCTCTAGTTGAGGAGGCAACTCTTCCCTAGTCATTTCTTCATGGCTTTCCAGCCTTGGGGGCTCATTTTCTGGCACTATATCTAACAGTGCTTCTCTGCTATTCATAGGGTTTTCAATGGCTAATTGTTTCAGGAGTGGGCTGCTGGGTCCTTCTCCCTAGTCTGTCTTAGTCTGGAAGCTTAGCTGAAACTTGCCCATTGTGGTTGGCCCTGCTGGTGTCTGAGATACCAGTGGCATAGCTTTCAGCATCACAGCAACAAGCAAGCCCACAGCATGACAAACTGACACATGACTACATAGGCACCTTCAATTTTGAAAATTCAGTTGGTTTTACATTTATGATTTGCATAAATTTAAGTATAAATTTTGTACTTCAATAAAAACTTCAAAGTCAAGCACAAAGATGAAGGTACAAAATTATTAGATGTGAACATAGAAGAATTACTCTGTAAGTGCAGAATGACAAAGTACTCTCTTACTCGTAAATCAAGTCAACACAGAAATGACTGAGTGAATTGACTGTAAAAAAGAAAAATACCAAACAAGGTCAAAAGATAAATGTCAAATTAGAAAATATATTTGCAGCTCACATTACAATGAAGGGCTAAATTTCCTAGTATATAAACAGCTCCAAGAAGTCAGTAAGCAAAATAACTATCCAATTGAAAAGGCACTAGAATAAATATTTCATATTACCAAAGCAAGATAGAAATCATTCTCATATATACATGAAAAGATGCTCAGCATCTGTTACAGTAGGAAAAATGCAAATGAAAACTATAAGAAAATAGCCCTTTCAATTCATTACCTAAAAAGATGCTCTTAGAAATTCAGTAATATACCTTGTTGATAAGAAAGTATGAAGACTGGTGATCCCATACATTGTGGAAGTAGCTTGCTTTCTTGTCATCAGGTGCTATTGAGTCAGGTCTAACTCATAGTGACCCTATGTACAACAGAACAAAACACTCCCCAGCACTGTGCCATGTCTGGCACTATGTAGGGCTTCTTTGCTATTCATAGAGTTTTCGATGGCTGATTATTTTGGAGGTGGGATGCCAGGGCCTTCTCCCATTTTTGTGGTGCTGGGTATTGAACCCAGGACCTCAGAATACAGAGCAGCACTTCACCAACTGAGCTAAACCCCAGACCCAGATTACTTGTACCTGTGTCAAATAACATAGGTGCAAGGGCATTAAGGGAAGCAGGGACTGTAACAGCAAAATCTTGCAAGTAGGGATGAACTTATTTTTGCTTTAATGTCTATAAACACCTTTTGAGAGTTCATGTGAGAAGATGATGACTAAAAGATGAAGTGACAGATCTCACTCTTTACATTAAAGTTTAGTTGAAAATTACTCAATGGGAAATTTAATAGAGGAATAAAACAATAACTACAACCATAAAACAAAACTAAAGTCCAGGATAATGATATTAAATGGCAGCTTATAATCTTGTAAATATATTCATAACATGTGATGAATGCCACAGATTTTATGGAAAATGGCAACTATTATAAAACAATAAGAGGAAAACAGAAAAGCTGTGTAATAGAAAGAAATGGCATATTGCTAGACTATTCCAGAGTTTAGGAAAATATTTTTTCTCATGCATCATGCTTGTTGGCCTATGAATTGGCACAAAAGTCTTGATAATTTGGCTATAGATATCAGCATATTAAATTATCCTACTAGTAACAACTTCTCCTTAGAATATAATGGAAGAACCACATAATTTATAGACAATATTGTTTGTATTACTTGTTTTAATAGTAGAATATTAATATTGACCAATAAGGAACTGAAAATAGTGTGTTTTCATATGAATTTTATTCTAGACATTTTTCCAAACTAAAGGTATTGATGGGCTGGGATTTAGCTCAGTGGGTAGAGCGCTGCACTGCAGTCTCTGAGGCCCCGAGTTCAATTCCCAGCACCGCAAAAATGGGAGAAGGGCCTGGCAATCCACTCCCAAGGCAATCCCGAAGCACTCAGCCATTGAAAACCCTATGAGGGTCGCTATGAGTCGGATACCGACTCCAAGGCACCTAACAATAACAACAACAACAAAGGTATTGACGGATTGCAAATTGGCCTACATTTATAGAGAAAGCTGAGAATAAAAACTCTAGATATATGTTGGAAATCCAAGACACAGTTTAGTAGCACTGTATTAAAATCCAAAACATGGCAATTACCTTAAAATAAGTTTCTGAAATGACATGAAATAAAATATATGTATTTCAGTATTCAAATTAACTTACAGTAAAACTAAATTTCAATACATAGTTCTATGGATTAAATATATGGATGCATCTATTTGTGTGACACCAGCTATTAGGCATTCTTACATTTTATTTTGGAATCTATAAGACCAAAGCTCTTTGGGACCTTACCACTTCTTTATTTAATACTGGCGTGTAGAGGCTGCTCACTCATAGGTGTTTTGACCCACACTTGTCCTTATCTGCTTTTCTTTCTTTTATCTTCCTCCTCTTATTATTTTTTTTTCAGTACTGGAGGTTGAACTCAGGACCTCGCATATGCTAGGCAAATACTCCACACTCCAGCCCCTAAATTGTACAGGCCAAGTGGCTGTGTTACTGGGGAGTGTCATGGCATTTGGTCCTCAATTGCTTTTCTGAGCCAACTGATGCAATTTAATGACCCATGAATACCAAAAATTGTAGGGAGAAATCGGGAGGAAATTGGCAAAAACCCCTAAACTGAGAAAACGGCATTTGAATATCTGGTCAGCAAATTAGAAATCTAGGGAAAATGAAAGTAACTTGGTTGGACTTTGTACAAAAACCTTCACAAATCCCCCGAACCTGATTGGACAATTGGACTCAAAGCTGATTGGCTCAGGCCATTCCATGGGTGAGCTATATAAGGAGCTGCACTGTGGCAGCAGCTCGATCCTTTTTGCCAGGGCCTTCGACCACCAACAAGGAAAGATTCCTTTTTTCACCCAGACCACCAATGAGGAAACAGCTCTCTCCACTGTCTGGCCCGGACCTTCAGTGAGGAAAGAACATTCTCCCTGGCCGCGACCACCAACAAGGAAAGAGCTTGCTCTCCACTGAGACCACCAACATGGAAGCATCTCCCTGTGAGGCAGTATAAGAGCTGCTAGCACTTCAACCTGTACACTTTGGGTTTCTCTCCACCCTTATAAGGGCAGAGAAATAAAGAGCTGTGTTTGTCCCCGCAAGGCAAAAACACCCAAGGCTTTTCCTTTCTCCTGTCTCCACCGGCGTCCCAAGGGCCTCAGGAGTCTGCGCCCCTCACCCAAGGGTCCCGAGTGAATTGTGTTTCTTATCTGTGTGCATGGTGGCGCCACCCATCCAAACATCCAGGCTGGACCAGGAGGTGTGTGCCCCATAAAATATGTTTACTATTAAAAGCTGTAAGACAAATAATCTCCCCTGTGTTTATAATTAATGACATTATCTGACACAATTTGTTGCACTTAGCAATTTATAAAAGATCTTCTTAATCATCAAACAAGAACAAG
This sequence comes from Pedetes capensis, assembly GCA_007922755.1. Classification (NCBI taxonomy): domain Eukaryota; kingdom Metazoa; phylum Chordata; class Mammalia; order Rodentia; family Pedetidae; genus Pedetes; species Pedetes capensis. The sequence goes on along the minus strand of VMDO01000263.1, from coordinate 39,550 downwards.
CCAGAGGAGGGAGAGTCAACTGACCTCACTTTATCCTGTAACAATGGCAATCTGCCCTCTTACAACATAATTAAACACACACTTTGATTTATCTTAAGATTTAGGTCATAATATAGCTATTATTCTCTCATGACTTGTGATAGATTGTGCACAGGGCACGATTCTCCGTCTGTCCTTAATCTATGCCCTTTCTTAGTGACTTTGTAACTCCTCAAAAGATGAAATCTGTTTTCCCACTGTGTAAATCTGGGCTGGCTCTGTGGCTTGATTTGGCTGATGGAATGTGGTAGATGTGATGCTGTGCCAGGTCCAAGTGTAGCCAAGAGGCCACGCCTGCTTCTGTTGGCTCCCTGGGAACTCTGCTGAGCCACAGAGCCAATAAGCTCAGCCCCTGCAGGAGGATGAGAGGCCATATGGACCAGTGCGGGCTGAGCCTAGCAAACTATTGAGACGACAGACACCTGAGTGGGCTCAGATGAGAATCTGCAGAGACATCCCTGGATCTTAGACTGACCCCGCCTCTCCAGGTGTAAGATCGAGGCTGGCGCATTGCATGTGCCAGGGCATTTACAGGACTGGAGCTGTGAGGGACAATCTAACAGATACGTGTGTCGATTACCAAATCCTTTCCTTCCTTCCCCCATCTCCCCCACGAGTGTCTATGCACACACACATAAGGTGGGGGTAGGAGAGAGAGAAAGAGGAAAGAGAGACAGGAGAGAGAAAGAAAGGGGGGAGGCAGAATTTCTTCTGAGCTGCACTGGGAAGCCCCACTCTGCAGTTCCTGAGCAAATAAACGACATTTCCAGCACCTTCACAAGCCTGCCGGTGACCACAGTGCAGCTCCAGAAAGGTGATGAGGCTTTCTCATCCATTTCATGGTCTACTTTCTGCCACCTCAGCTGTTATTGCTATCAGAGGACCACAGCACGCAGGGCCCTGTCTTTAGCATACATTTTCCTCCCAAGAAAGAAGTGAGATTGACTTGCGCAGAATGACTCTGCTGATTTGAAGGAAGGAAAAAGGCCTGTAATTGAGACTCTTCAGACTCTGCTATCCAGACTTACACTTCAGGTTCTCAGTCCTAATTAGCTCTTTTGGAGCAGATTGTTTGCAATGAGCTCCAGAAAATTGAGCATGATTCACTCAAGGCAAACAGGGTTCCATTGTTAACCTTTCAGCATTTAATGAAGCAATATCTTAAGGACGATCAAGAGTAAACAAGGAAGCTTGCCAAGAAGAATAAAGACTGTGCCAGAACTTAGTTTTACACCAAAACCAAGTCTTCGGGGAAAAAATATAGCTTCCCTGGCATAAAATGAGTGCAGGAAAGGCTACAGAAGAGGACCACCCAACGCCAGTTTAGGGGTGTCAGCAATCAAGAAATCAAAAGACACACTGCTTTGGGAAAAGCTGTTGCAAAAGATGTCTTTAAAGTGTTGAAAAGTAAAGATGTCACATTGAAGATGAAGGTGCGCCTGACTCATGCCATGGTATTTTCAGTCAGATCATACAGTTGTGAAAGCTGGACATTGATTGAATAAGGGAGACGAGAAGAACTGATGCTTTTGAGTTATGGTGCTGTGGACAAATATTGAATATATCATGGACTGTAGAAAGAACCAACATATCTTTCCTAGAAGAAATGCAAACAGCATTCTCATTGGAAGCAAAGATGGTTAGGCTGCATCTTATGTGTTTTGGACATGTTAGAAGAGACCAATCTCTGGAGAAGGATATCGTGTTTGGTAGAGTGGCAAGTCAATGAAAAAAGGAAGATTTCCACTAGATGGATTGACAAGGGGGCTGCAACAATTGGTTGAACATATAAAGATCATGTGCACAGCGCAGTATTAGGTGGTGTTTTGTTCTGTGGTATGTAGAATCCCTATGAGTCAGACCCAACTCGAGGACACCTAACAAAAACAAGAGCAATATTATTGAGAGGCAAATATGGAGCAAGCAAGGTTTCTACTCTGTTGCAGGAAGTGATGACAAAATGGTAAACAGAAAAAATGTGAGACTAAAGTTTCTGACTTAGAAGTATGAGTGTGCTCTGCTAGAAGTGTGAGCTTTGGATATCGTGTCGGATGCGAGCTATGCCATTAACAAGACAAGTGAGCAGAGTGAGGTGCTCCCTGGATGCTTTTGCGTATGGTGGGTGGGCTCATGTGCTCTGCTGTGGATGGGACCTGCAGCCAATCCTGTCCCCACACCCCGTGTCCTCCTCCAGAAGCTCCCTATACACAGATGACTCATACTCTGCAGCCTCTGCCCTGTGTGATGTGCTCCCTTTTCCTTCACCATGGAGTCCTCACTGCCCAGAATCCCTTCACTGGTGTTTGAAGTCTGGCAAGTTTCTGTGGCCCTTTATACTCCTAGTCAAGGGATCTTCATACCAAAGGAGAACAAATCCTTCCCTTATCCACGTTTCTCAGACATATTTCACATCTAGGTTTTCAAATAGACTGAATCACGAAGAGACAAGAGGAGAAATGTTATTTTTGTATCTTGAAATCCAAGGTCATGGCTGTTTGGAATGAATTAAGTGGAAGTAGAGTATTGCCACCACTATAAATCTCAAAGCATTTTTTAAATAGGTACATAAATGGCAATTCACACAGAGAACAGGTAGACATTGATGAAAAAGAAACAAAAGATGATATTTACATCACAACTCTCAGGACATTTTGGATACAGAGTATATGTCTAGTTTGTGCTTCTTGCTTGATGCAATGGGATGGTAGATTGATTTCAAAAATGACTGTACCTACTTCTCTTCTGTATCAATGCCTCTTTGTAATGTGACTTTTTGGCTTTATCCAACGTGAGATAGAGTCTGGGCTAATCTTGGAACTTGCTTCACTAATAAAATGCGGTAGACATCATACTGTGCCTCCCTAACCTTCAAGAGGCATTGAGTTCTTCTGCTCTGCCTCTTGGGAAGTTGCCCAGCTGTTACATGAAGCATCTTGAGCTCAACTACTGGAAGAAGAGAGATCACATGGACCAGCACCAAGCGGTCATGACTGGGACCTTTGAAGTTGGTTTGATCTAGCCACTGAAGACAGGTGATGGGTAAGTGCAGGTGAGACCTTAGAAACCATCCAGCTGAGCTCAGCCCAGATTTCTAATCCATTGAGTCATGAACTAAACAGATGACTGTTGTATCCAATCACTGTGGTTGAGATGGTCAAGAAAGATGGGCTGATACAATAGTTAAAGACACAAATATTGCTGTGGTCCTCCCCAGATGGGCACAAAGGCTTTCCTCTCTGCTCTGGGGATGTTCAAACTTCCTCCCTGACTCAGGCTTTTTTGAATTTCTTCCTTGTTCTTTTCTTTCTCAGAAGATTTCAGAGAGTTTCTGTTATCGCTCTATATTTCCATCGCTGTCCCAGGAAGAGAGCAGCTAAACAGTTGGACAGAAAACCCCCTGTCCTTTGCAACAGATGAGCTGAAAATATGGACTTGTTTTCATATTATTCAGAAAAATAAATGCCACAGTTATAAGTGTATAAGTGAGCTAACGATTCAGTGTTTGACACTTCCTGGGGAAAACAAAACAACAACAAACAAACAAATACCTGATGTTGTAGAGGCAGATCTTAACCTGGCAGATATTTTTTTTTGTAGTTACCAAGCTGCAGAAACTTAGATGTCTTCTATTTTAGACTCGATTCCCAGCCTGGCATTGATGGCATGTGATACTCTTATTCTGTGTTGATGGCCCTGCAACTTTATTCTCTGGATAACTCTTGTCTCCACATTATATGTTCTATGTGAAAAGGATGTGCCAAGCTGTACTTCAAGTCTTCTAGACAAGACTATCATAACACCTGTGCCAAGGAAGTGATTGATAAATAAGCTCTGAATTTTCTTGCCAGAAAATGAAGACTTGATTATGTCATTTTTTTGAGCATGGCGGTGTCCTTCTCTGGCTGTCTGTCTTTTCTTTGGGGCTTTTGACCACACCTTTCATGAAAACACAAAACTGAGTTGGGTAGAAGGTCAGAAAGTTGAGTGTGTAGAGAGGACAAGAAAAACGCCCACAATGGATCTCAGATCTGCAGTACCCTCTTGGTAAGGCATGGCAAAATGCAACCATCAACTAAGGAATTAAAAAATCCTTTGCTTAGGAATTATCAATTCTAATTGTCAGTCTTTAGCTATCCTTTGAATAGCCTCTAAATTCAATTATTCTTTCATTTATACATCTATTGAAAGGAGTAAAAGGAGATGGTAATGTTTCTTTAATGGGGTTAAAAAGAGTTAAGGGAAAAATTAGAGGCTAAATGAAACTTTTGAAATGGGAAGTTACTCAGAGAATTCTTGACATGCTCGTGTTCATTTAAGAGTAGCTTACCCTGCTCAATTCTCAATCTGCTTTCAAGTAAGGCTCAGTGATTTCAGGATTCAGTAGCTTTAGCATTTATTATTTTTCCCAAGTTCTAATCTATGCTATATCCCAGAGTTAGTTCTGAGTAAATGTCTTTTCTGTTCTGTGCTTCAACAAATCCTGCCACAGAATTGTGTTTGTGATAGAAACTGCTTAAAAGAAGAAATGAGTTTAAAACTTGAATTAAGTTTCCTCAGGTAGAAGCAATTTTGTTCCTCCCTACAGAATCTTGTTGAGCATGTGCGGGCTCTTAAGGAAAGTTGTAGTTTGGACTTGAATGTAATTGACCAGGCTTGAACTTGAAGAAGCGCCAGCCTCCAGATGGACGGCTGCTCTGAGGCTGTGACATGAGGCGTGGAAGGTGCGTCCTGAATCATGGTGGGAGGCCAAGTTTCTGTTCATCCCTCCAAGTGCCACTGCTTAGGAGTAGAGATGGCACTTCTTAACCTGCCCGAGCAGAGTCCATTGCCCCTTCTGCCACATCCCCCCAGGGCTTGGCACATGCCTGGTTTTAGCCTTGCTGAGAGTTAGCAAGATGCACCGAGAGTGAGAGATGCAGTGGTGGTGAGATGTGATTTCCAGCACTGTCTTCTGCTAATTGACTGTGTAACTTAGAAAAGTTGTTTTCCAGTCTCTGTCAGCAGAATAAGCATAAAAACAACTGTCTTCTAGGCTTGGTGTGAAAGTTAAGCGTGGTACTGGATGGAAATCCCTCAGCCAAGTGTCTGGCACCTGGCAGGCACACTGGCAATGGCACAGTGGCATTTCTGTGGTGAGTGGGAGAGAGAAAGTGGGTCTCAAATTCCATCTATGTAGTCTAGAAGGGTCTACAGCCATACCAGCCTGGCATCAGATCCTGTCAGATCTGCAAAGCTAAGCAGGGTCGGGCCTGGTTAGTCTTTGAATGGGAGACCACCTGGGAACACCAGGTGCTGGAGGCTTGGGAAAAGGACCCAGCAACCCACTCCCAAAAAATAATCAGCCATTGAAAGCCCTATGAATAGCAGAGAAGCACAGACAATAGTGCTGGGCATGGCACAGTGTCAGGGAGTGTTTCATTCTCTTGTACATAGGATTGCTATGAGTCAGACCTGACTCGACAGCACCTCACGAGAAGTCTAGAAAGTATGAAGAAAAGGGTCTGTCACATCACTACACTGGCCACAATCAAGAACATGGAATGGTGCTGCTTCACACAGTGGTTTTTAAAAAAGTATAAACTGGAGAAAGACAAAGAGGAGTGAAGAATCCCAGAGCTGAGATGGTGGGGACTTCCGGATGAGATCTGCAGCCTGTGGAAGTGCCGAGGGGCGAAGTGGGTGGGCAGGACAAACCCTGATGGTCTTGCTCAGTGCACTCAGTACTAAGTGCTTAGTATGAAGAAACCAAGGAGGCCAGTGACCTTAGCTGAAAGTCTTGATAGTGCAGTTATAACTGCACTGGAGAAAAAGAAAAGAACTGTAACAGTGAGTGTAGCAGATGCTAAATTATTGTTATTTGCAAAATTTATATCAAAATCATTTGTTTTCTTATATGCCAACAACAAAGAGAAAGTTTAACAAAGAAAATGTTCTAAGAAAAAATGATTAAACTGAACTCAGAAGAAAAAATATTCAGAGTTTATGTGAAGGAAAGTTTAAAACTCTTTCAAGGGTTATAAAGGAAGGCTTGGGATAATAGTCATAACTTATTCTTAGAAAGTCTCAATATCATAAAGTTGTTACTTTTCAAAATTAATCTATGAAGCCCATACCATCTAAATTAGAATACCAATAAGATGTTTGGTGGAAAATTTTATAAAACATTTTTCTGAAGAATACATGTATAAAACTGCTGTGATGATTCTTAAAAAATAAGAAAAAATAGATTCACTGGAACCAAATCCAGAATCTATAAAAACTCATCCAGAAGCAGAAGTATGTTAGGTACCGTCGAGTCGGTATCCCACTCATAGTGACCCTCATAGGATTTTCAATGGCTGTTTTTGGGATTGCCTTGGGAGTGGATTGCCAGGCCCTTCTCCCACTTTTGCGGTGCTGGGAATTGAACTCGGGACCTCAGAGACTGCAGCGCAGCACTCTACCAACTGAGCTAAATCCCAGCACTAAAAATTAAAAATTAGAGTAGAGAAAGCATGGCAATATGAAAAGTCAAAATAAATTGCACAAAATGCATGAAATATATAATGTTCTTATAAAAGTGTTATAAACAAATATTGTACTCATAAAGTAGGTATAATTTATAGAAAACAAGGTAAAATTAAGTTTTGTTTTTTCTAGAATATCACAGAGCTGGGGTTTAGCTCAGTTGGTAGAATGCTGCTCCGCACTCTCTGAGTACCCAAATTTGATCCCCAGCGCCACCAAAATGGGAGAAGGACTTGGCAATCCACTCCCAGAGCAATCCTGAAACAATCAGCCATTGAAAACCCTGCGAGGGTTGCTGTGAGTTCGACATGACTCGAGGGCACCTGACAACAACAAGAGTATCACATTATTGGAAGGATATGATACATAGCCTTTTAAGACTGGTTTCTTTCATTTAACAATATGCATTTTGGATTCCTGCATGTCTTGATACTGTATTCCTTATTCACAATGATTAATATTTCACTGTGCATGATTCCAAGTTTATACATCCGTCTACTAAGGAACATCTTAGTTGCTTCCATAATTATGAATAATTATGCTAATTTTTGATAATTATGAATGAAATGGCTGTAAACACCTGCATGCATATTTTCACTTGGACATACATTTTCAATGCACTTAGGTAATGTCAGATGGATATTAGCCAAAAGCAGAAAATACTAGAAAGATGTCTATATTTTATTGACTATGCAAAGGCATTTGACTGTGTGGATCATAACAAATTATGGATAACACTGCAAAGAGCACTGAATTGTACTCATGAAGAATCTGTACATGATGCAGTCATTCAAACAGAACAAGGAAATATTGCTTGGCTTAAAGTCAAGAAAGTTGTGCATCAGGGCTGTATCCCTTCACTGTACCTCTTCAGTCTCTATGCTGAGCAAATAATCTGAAAAGTTGGACTTTATGAAGAACATTACATCATGTTTGGAGGAAGACTCTTCAACAACCTTTGTTATGCAGATGACACAACTCTGTTGCAAGTGAAGAGGATTTGAAACATTTACTGATGAAGATCAAAGAACACAGCCTTCAGTATGGATTGTGACTGAACATCAACAAACCAAAAATCCTTACAACTGGGTCAATAAGCAGCTTCATGATAAGTGGAAAAAAGATTGAGGTTGTCCAAGATTTTGCTTTATTTGGTTCTACAATCAATACCCATGGAAGCTGCAGTCAAGAAATCAAAAGACAAATTGCACTTGGAAAAGCTTTTGCAAAAGACCTGGTTAAAGTGTTGAAATGGAAAGATGTCATATTGAAGATAAAGGTGTGCCTGACTCATGCCATGGTATTTTCAGTCGTATCATATGGTTGTGAAAGCTGGACATTGAATAAGGGAGACAGGAAAAGATAGTGCTGGAGACGAATACTGAATATACCATGGACTGCCAAAAGAACCAACAGATCTGTTCTAGAAGAAGTGCAATCAGAGTGCTCCTTGGAAGCAAGGATGGCTAGACTGTGTCTTAACGTATTTTGGACATACAGTTGGGAGGGACCAATCCCTGGAGAAGGACATCATGTTAGGCAGAGTGGCAGGTCAAAGAAAAAAGGAAGAGCCTCAACTAGATGGATTGACACAGTGTCTGCAACAATGGACTTAAACATAAATAAGGTTGTGTGCCTGGCACAGAATTGGGGAGTGTTTTGTTCTGTGGTACACAGGATCACTATGAGTCAGTCCCAACTCAAAGGCACCTAGCAACTAGGTGAATACTAAGCAGGAATAGTGCTCAGTCTTATAGGAAGAGTGTTTTTAGTTTTGTGAGAAGCTGCCCCAGGCTGTCTCCAGTGGTGGCTGCACCATTTGCACCCTCACCAGGAGTGAAAGTGTTTCTACTCCTTTGCCTCCTTGTGGGGATTCAGTGACAGTGTTTTCAATTTTGATGGTCAAGTAGAAATGTAGCGGTAACTTATTGCTGCTTAAATTTGCAATTCCCTAGTAAGGTACAATATTCAGTAGCCTGTTTATGTGCTCATCTGCTATCTGTGCATCATATTTGGTGAGGTGCCAGTTCAGATCTTTAGCCCAGTTTCTAATTAAAATTTTCTTTTTTCTCTTTCTTTTTCTCCTCTCCTCTCCTCTCCTTTCCTCTTCTCTTCCCCTCTCTTCTCTTCCCTATCCTTTTTTCAGTACTTTGGGGTTGAACCCTGGGCTTCATACATACTTCAAAAATGCTCTACCACTGAGCTGCATCCCCAGCCCATGATTTATTTTATTCATGAATTTCTCTTTATATTTTGGGTGAGGGTCTTGCTAAGTTATGCAGGAGACCTCTGGCCTCAACCTTGCCATCCTCCTGCCTCTGCCTGCAGAGTCAATAGGATTCTAAACATGCACCACTGAACCTAGCAAGTTGTTTATTTTCTTATTGTTGAGTTTAAAAGTTCTTTATTTTGGACAACGGTCCTTTTTTGCTATCTCATTTTCTAATACTTTTTCCCAGTCTGAAGCTTTTCTTCTTATTCTTTGGACAGAGTCTTTCAGTGAGCAGAGGTCTTTTTAATTTTTTTCACTTAAAAATCATTTTAATGATAAAAATAATAGTGCATATTAATGAGTGACCACGTAATGTTGTGGTATACATACAATGTGTAATATTTCAACAGGTTAAACATATGTAAGTCCTCAAACATCATTTCTTCATAGTGAACTTTCAAAATTCCTCTGTAGCATTCTGAAATGTGCAGTACATTATTTATAGTGATGCTACTGTGCAAGAGCACACCAGAGCTTCTTACTCCTTTCTGTTCCTTTGTTTCAAATAAACAAACAAAACTGAACAAAACAACCAAAAAAAAAAAACCCTTATGTATGACAAAGGAAATAATCAACAGAGTGAAACGACAGCCCACAGAATGGAATATTTTCAAACTATTCATTCAACAAAGGACTTATATTCAGAATATATGAGCAATTTCAAAATGTCAATAGCCAGAAAACATAGATTTAAGTAGCTATTTTCAAAAGAAGACATACCAACAAGTATATGAAAAAATTCTCAGTACCACTAATCACCAGATAAATGCAAACCAAAACTACAATGAGATGTCACCTCACCCCAGTAAGAATGGCTGTCACTGAAAATACAAAATATAGCATGAGCTGGCAAGGGTGTGGACAGAGCATTCACACACTGTTAGTGGAAATGTAAATTAGTACAGCCATTGTGAAAAACAGTATGGCGTGTCCTCAAAAAAAAAAAAAAAAAATCAAAAGTAGAACTTCCATACTCCTCCAGCAGCCTCACTATTGGGTACATATCCAAAGGGAATGAAGTCAGAATGTTGAAGAGATGTCTGCATTCCCTTGTTTCTTGCAGCATTGTTCACAATAGCCCCAAGTGGAAACCATTTAACTGTCTATCAACTAAAGAATGATTAAAGAAAATGTGGTACATATATATCATCAAATACTATTCAGGCATAAAAAATGAGATGTCATTTTTAACAACATGAATGGAATTGGAGATCTTTATGCTAAGTTGAATAAGCCATGCACAGAAAGACAAGCACCACATGACCTCATTCATATGTGAAATCTAAAAAGTTGGTATCATAGAAGTTGAAAGTAGAATACTGGTTACCAGAGGTGGGAAGGATAAAGGATATGGGAAATGGGGAATGTTGATCAATGGTTACTAAGTAACACAGATCATGCTATTGATTATGTGTCTAAGAAGTCATTACCAAACCCAAGAACATCTTATCCTATGTTACAATATAGGAACTTCACAGTTTTGTACTTTACATTTAGGTCTAAGATCCGTTTTGAGTTAAGTTTTGTGGTGTATGTACATCTAGATAAATTTATTTATTTTTATTTTTTGCAAATGGATTTTCAGTTTCAGCATTGTTTTTCAAAAAGACTGCATTTCCTCCGTGGAATTACCTTTGCTCTTGGTCAAAGATCAATAGATTATTCTCTGTGTGTCCATTTAGGGGCGGGCTACTTTCTTCCATTGACCTGCCTATTCTTTCTCCAATGTCATAATGTCTTGATTTAGTTTTATAATATGTCATGAAGTCAGGTAGTATCAAGCTTCTGACTTTGTTTTTTCCCTTCAATATTGTGTTGCTATTTGTTTGCTAGGGATTCCATAAGGAAGTACCACAGACTGGGTGGCTTAAACAGTTGACATTTATTTTTACATTCCTCTGGAGCTGGAAGTCCAAGATCAAGGTGCTGACAGATTTGGCTTCTCTAAATCACCCCCTAACTGCCTCTTCATATGTTTTTTCTTCCAGACACATACATCCCTGGTATCTTTATATTCTAATGTCTTCTTATAAGCACACCAGTAAGATTGGATTAGGGACCATCCTAATACCTCATTTTAAGTTAATTACCTTGTTAAAGATCCCTTCTCTAAATATAGTCACATTTTGAAGTCCTGAGGGTCATTTCTGAGGTACTAAAGTTATGTCTTCAAATATAAGTTTTGGAAGAACACAATTCAGTTCACTGCAGCTGTTCTGGGTCTTTTACCTCTCCATGTAAACTTTAAAACCAATTTACTAGCCTCCAAAAAAGAACTTGCTGTTTTTTAAAATTATTGACATTGGGAAGATTATATAGACAAGCTTTGGAAGAACTGATATCTTGACAAGATTGACAGCACTGAGTGTTCTTATCTATGAACATGGGATGTTTTCCCATTGTTTAGTTCTTTTTTGATTTTCTTTTTTCTTCTTGGTTAACATGTATTAATTGTACATATTAATGGGGCTTAGTGTGGTATTCCTACATATTCATGTAGCATGAACTGATCAAATGCAACTTCTTTTGCCCAACTTTCCAACACTCTTCCCAACCTCTATACCATATTTGGATCAACTATTTTAGTTTCCACATATGAGAAAGAACATACAGTACTTGTTTTTCTGTGTCTGGTTAATTTCACTTAATATGATGTCCTCCAGTTCCATCCATGTTGCTGCAAATGATAGGATTTCATTTTCCTTTATTGGATGAATTATATATCATTTTATATATATATATATATATATATATATATATATTCTCTTTATCTACTTCTCTATTGATAGACACCTATGCTGATTATATATCTTAGCTACTGTGAATAGTTCTGTGATAAACATTGCATATAGGTATCTCTTTGGTGTGCTAATTTCAGTTCTTTTGGATATATACCCAGGAGTGGAATATCTGGATCACATGGTGGGTCTATATTTAGGGTTTTTTTTTTTGAGGAGCTCCTGTACTGTGCTCTAAAATGATTGTACTCATTTATGTTCCTGCCAACAGTATATGAGTTCTATATCCTTGAGTTTCCATATCCTTGCCAGTATGTTTAAGTATAGACATAGTGATTCCAACTGAGGTGAGATGGTATCTGAGGGGAGATTGATTTGCACGTCCCTGATGGCTAATGATGTTGAGCATTTTTTCCATATATTTATTGGCTATTTATGTTTACTTGAGTGTTACAATTTTCATCTAGAGATAATACTTGTATTTGTTAGATTTAACCTAAATATTCTATTTTATGTGAGTATAAATGAAATTATATAAAAATTAAATTGTTCATTGCTAGTACACAAGAAAATAACATTTGTACATTCTCTTTGCGTTATGGGGTGAATTGGGCTCCCTTTCTAAAATTCGTGTATTGAAGTCCTTTTCAGAACCTCAGAATGTGACTGTATTTGGAAGCAAGGACTTTAAAGGGGTATGTAGGTGAAAATGAGACTGTAAGAGTGGGACCCTAAACCAGTATGACTGAACTTACCAGAAAAGAAGGAGACCATATGAGTGTGCTTGTATAGAGGAAAGGTTGTGTGGGGGCACTGCATGAAGGCAGACATCTAAATCAAGGACAGAAGCCTCAGAAGAGACCAAACCTGGTGACACCTTCATCCTGTCCTTCCAGCCCCTGGAGAAAAGATAAATTCCCATTGCATCAATCCATGCAATCTATGTTTTTTTAAAAATGGAAGCCTAGCAAACAAATAGATGTTGTATCTTGCAATATAGTCTTATATGTATAATCATTTATTAGTTTTAGGACCTTTTTTCAGGGTGTAGAGTCTTTTGGATTTTCCACTTTTGCTTTGAATGTTTTCTGATTTATAAAATAAGGGGAAAAAAGCCCTAACATATATATTTTTTTGTTGTTATGTGCCCTCGAGTTGGGTCCAACTCATAGCAACCCCATGTAGAACAGAATGAAACACTCCTGCTCACTGTGCCATACCAGCCACTATGTCAGTGCTTGTCTTCTTTTCACAGGGTTTTTGATGGATGATTGTTTCGGGATTGCTACAGATGTGGGCTGCCAGATCCTTTTCCCATTTTTGCAGTGCTGGGGATGGAACCCAGGTTGTCAGAGAAGGCTATCGCAGCACTCTACCAACTGAGCCAAACTGTAGCCCCAATAGATCCTTTGTTGTTGTTGTTGTTGTTGTTGTTGTTGTTAGGTGCCATTGAGTTGGGTCTGACTCATGGAGACCCTCATGGAGTTTACAAAGGCTGATTGTTTCAGGATTGCTTCAGGAGTTGATTGCTGTGTCTTTTCTCCCATTTTTGTGGTTCTGGGGATCAAACCTAGGTACTCAGAGTGCAGAGCAGCACTCTACCAACTGAGCTAAACCCCAACCCATATATACCTTAGAGATAGTGAAATAGTAGACATCCTTTTCCTTCCCTGAATTGCAGGAATATACAACCCCCTCTAATGAGTGTGTATATGTGTTCAGGGCAGCAGCATGTGGCTGGGCTCCGATTCTGTTCATGGGTGGAGACTCACTAGGTACTCTCAATGTGCTCAGTGCAAATAAACCACTCACTCTCTGAGTTTTCTAAGAAGTTTTAGGAAAAATTACCTTACTGGGGAAGAGAAAGGATTGCTGAGCAATGAAGAAAATAAATTAAGGGAAAGTTATGAAAGCTATGTATGGATGGGTCCATCTTCTGCCAGCTGATGTTGTACAGCAAATCCTCTCAGGAATCCATCTCATAGAATGGGCTGGTTTGTGCAGAGTGTGAAGGTGAAGCTCCCCTTTACAACTCCAGATTCACTTTCTCAATCCTTTGTTTCTCCATTTCTCCTGTGTGCTCATGGCCAGGAACATGCCAGCTGAAGAAGACATATGCCTGCCAGATTTCCTCTGTGGTCAAAGACAGACATTAAACTGTTATCTGGCACATACGGAGAGAAGGTTCTGCTGGAGGTCCAGCTCCTGTATTCATTTTCTTTCTTCTTGAGTAAGTTGCTTCTATAATGATGGCATTGTATAGATTCCTGTGCTTAAAGGGTAGTGGCTTAAAGGAAAGTAGCCCAAGCTTGACTCATACTAGGCGATCAGAATGTATGAATTCTTGTTCAGGTGGGTCCCCTGCTGCAGCAGCAAGGCAAGGCAGGTTTGGGCTTAAAAATTATTTTAAAGACATCTGTCTAGCTTTGTTGCCTATAGGAATGAACAAAGAAGCATGTTTTTATCAACTGATGAAACAGACTTTTCATAGTTTGTCACACATAACTAAACTAAATGTCTGCCTTAATAAAAAGAGAAATTATTTACATGGCTGATAATAATCTATAAGCTAAAAATTATTTCCTGGTGAGGAAAGCCTTTATGAATTATTGTTAATATGGAGAGTCTTTACTGTATAATCTGTTCCCTACTCTTTAAGAGTACAAGAAGTAAAAAGAATATGGCAGATTTATATGGCAGTCCTGAGCTACTGGGCTGACAAATGGTGTTTTCTGGAATATAATTCCCTGCATTTAAAATATAATGCAAATCAAAAGGGAACTTTGATTGGAATTTTCTTGGTAAAGGAAAGGGTGGCTGTAGAAAGGCAGCATACATTTACCTGCAGAGTTCTGAAAATATTGCCATGCACTCATGTTACCTCAGACAGTTAAGTATATGTCTTCTGTTCATGAAGCCAGGCTTAGCTGAACCCTTTGCTCTAAAAGCCAGCCTCTTGTCTACTAATGCAATATAAATACACCCTTGAAATCTCTTATTAATGGACTTGAGTGCTCATGAGATACAAGTATCTGTGCTAGGTATGTCAAGGAGATGCCAAGAAAATCAAGATAAAGTGAGGCCTCCTCCCCTGCAAGAAACTTGCAGTTCAGTTAGAGAGCCAGCTTATCCAATGTCTTTCTAACAGCAGGTACCAGAGGGGAGATTTTGATCTTCAGGGGATTATTGGTAGAATATAGTGTTGTTGTTGTTGTTGTTGTTGTTAGGTACTGTCCAGTCAGTATCCAACTGATAGCAACCTTCATAGGATTTTCAATGGCTGACTGTTTCGGGATTGCCTTGGGAGTGGATTGCCAGGTCCTTCTCCCATTTTTGCAGTGCTGGGAATTGAACTCGGGACCTCAGAGAATGCAGTGCAGTGCTCTACCAACTGAGCTAAATCCCAGCCCATAGACTATAGTGAGAAAACATTGATTTATGTTGGCATTTATTTTTATGTGATTTAAACATTTTTTAAATTTCTATTTTGGTGGTTTGGGGGTCATGTATATGTCATATTAATATACTAGCAAGCATCGATAATTTATAATAAGCATGAATTGGAGTTATGGACTTATTTTGTGGGAAGGTTTTACTTGTAGAAGCACATGTCGAAATCATTTTGGAGACTACTGGACAAAATTGGTGCTGTGTCTTATGCACTCTCAAAAAATCATTGCTTAGGAGAGGACCTGGGGCAGGAATGTGGAAATAAGGGCCACATCAGGAGGAAGAGGTTGCTGAGGTTTCCTTCCAGAGCTATCAGCTACACCATCAAAAAGTCTGGCAATTTTAGGATACTTGCAATCAAAATTCTGTTAGCAGCAAAATTATATGCTAAGCAAAACTTTTAATCTGGCAACTGAATTGTCTTGTCTTTTATCATTCACTTAGTTTTGTTTCCTATTGCTTGGAGTTTTATGACCTTTATGCCAACTATCTGACTCTGAATGCAAAAATAAATAAACATACTTCCTACAAAAGCGATTGGGGGTTGTGGATACAAGTATTAAATACTGTGTTGCTTATTGTTAAATCACATGATCTAATTTTCAATAATTTCTAAATAATTTCTTCTTTTCTTTATGTAACTCAGGCCCTGTGTCATTTGTTTCTTTTTGGGAATTTCCAGTCTTTTCTGTAAAACATAAAATTTTGGTTCAGCTGAACCATATGATTTCCTTATGTTTCTGATGCGCTATGACCTCATGACAATACTTTTAGATATCTGTTTCGGATAGATAAGCAATATTGCTTTGGGTTCTATTTTTACCTGAAACTACTAAATTTTTAATTGAAAATACTATGTCTTTACTAAGTTTTTAAGCTTATTAATATTTGTACAGTAATATCATTGTTCTCCCAATTCCAGACATCATTTGGCTAATATAATCATTTTTATTTCTTTTAAAATAAATAATTATAATTTTCTTTGAACCTAGTACTCTTCTTCTATGTCTCACCATAAGTACTCTGACCCCACTAGGACAGCCTTAATCCATACGTTCTCATGTCTTCATTTCCCTCTTTATTCCACGTAGATTCCGTGCTCTATCATTGTAACTATTATAGGTTATAACTCTCAGCTCTACTTTTTCAGTAATTTTCCATCCCAGGAGTAAACACTAAGCCTTTACAGCTGTTTATAAGGCTTCACATCATTAATCCTGGAGTGAGACCTCCAACCTCACTTCTTATTCCTTCTTGTATATTCCTTTTAAGTTATTGTGCTTTCCATGCTACCTACTTAGGGCCTTTGCACTTGTTCTTAGAAAAATCTTACAGTTATCCATGTGGCTCATTCCTTACTTTATCTCTGCTCTAAGACTTTTCTGTACTATCCTATCTTAATAAACATCCCAGTTATCTAATGCCTTTAACTTATTTTTTTATAGTAACTGTCATCTGTTGGCTTGCAGCCGTGCCACTGTGGCGTCCAATCCCGCCAGATCTCGGAAGCTAAGCAGGGTCGGCCTATTTAGTACTTGGATGGGAGACCCCCTGGGAACACCAGGTGCTGTAGGTTTGGGAGAAGGGCCTCGCAACTCACTCCTAAAAAAACAATCCACCATTGAAAACCTGTAAATAGCAGAGAAACACTGACAATAGTGTTTCACCTGTTGTTCGTAGGATCGCTATGACTCAGATGTCAGCTTGATGGCACCTAACAACATCATCACCTGATGATGTATTAATAATTATTTGTTTGTTGGATACCACCATCTTGCCTCCTGCCTCTACCTCCCTGCAACACACACAATGTTTCCTCTATGACAGCAGCCATTTTATTTCTTATTGAATCCCCACTGCTTCGAACAGTGTATATAACTCAATAAATATTTGTTCAATGGATAATGAATGTGCATTTTGATGCTTCATACAAGCAGTATAGTACAGAATTTCCAGATTTGTAACTGATCTGTAACTGATCACTAATTGATCTGTACAGTGATCTGTAACTGTAACTGATCACTAATTAGCTTTGTATACCAGGAAAATTATTTAACTAGACTTTACAGTTTCTTTATCTATAAAATTATTACAGTACTTGCCTCTTAATGTTATAAAGATGACATGAGTCAATGCATCTAAGGTGCATGGAACACTGTTAATGTTTTTATTTTAATATTATTTCCATCTTGACTGATGCTTTGATATATCTCAGGTAGTTTCCAGTGTGGTGACCAGGGGGCAAAAGGAGGATTATTACTATCCCTTTCACAGATCTAGCCTATGATTTTGTTTTGTTTTGTTTTTTGTTTTCTGTTTTTTGTGTTGGGAATTGAACCCAGGGCCCTACACTTGCTTCACAAGTGCTCTACCCCTGAGCAACATACCCTGCCTCCTCTAATATTTTAAATGAACGTAATCGAGAAGTAACAAAAACCATGCTCCCATTTTAGCATCTTTTCCTACTGCCATGTAAAACTGGGGCTGGGATTTAGCTCAGTTGGTAGAGTGCTGCGCTGCAGTCTCTGAGGTCCCGAGTTCAATTCCCAGCACCACAAAATGGGAGAAGGACCTGGCAATCCACTCCCAAGGCAATCCGGAAACAGCCAGCCATTGAGAACCCTATGAGGGTCGCTATGAGTCAGATACCAACCCGAGGGCACCTAACAACAACAACAACAACCAGATCACTTACCAAGATGTTTCCATAGGTCAGGTAGACCAGGGGGTATCTATGTTGGCTGTGATCACGTGGCCCCATTGGAATGTGTGTGCTTGCTGTATCCTTAGAGCTGAAGAATCATATACTGGGGTTTGACCATGTGCTGAGACAACATGATCCATTGTTTTGATTTCAGTGGCTACCATGCCTTTGGGAGATGCTAGTGCATTCGGACCATGGTGCTCTGTGTCATCACAGAGTGATGACTAAGCATTTTACAAGAGAACAGAGAAATGCACAGTCCTCTCTGTAATGGAGTTCCTTTCACTCAAACCCACTCCCCTGTGTTTTCCTGAGAGGGGGAAAGGATTACACTTACAATATAGCCCACCCTCTTGCCATGGTCCATGGCTCTCAGGATGTGACCCTGCTTTTTGGCTTAGATTTTTGTCTCTTCCAGTCTATCCTTTGCTCCAGCCTCAAACACATCTTAGCAGATGTTCTGAAGGCTTCATGGAGTTCCCCTGACACCATGTCTAAGCAACCCCCACTGGACCCATAATCATAAGTACGCGTGGCAACTGCTACGTTTGCAAATGAATTGGTTAGAAGTTGTAGGAATTAACACCCCTTAGAAACAACCTTCATTCAAGAACACACCAGACTGCCTATCTACATATTCTGAGCCCCCTTATCCCACAGACTGGTTGGCTGTGTGTCCTACACAGCCTCCCAGAGTTTTCTAAGAGGATTAAATTGCCACTGTCCACTGGAGTTTCTTGATGGACATTAAAACCTTCTTTATCTTTCCCTCTACCAATCATCTTTCCCTCTACCAGAGGGCTCCTCATACCTCATTTGCATTTTTTGCAATCACCTGATAATTGCAAAATACTTGTGCTCAATCTTTTTCTTAGAGTTTGCTTCAAGAGGGACAGAGATTAATATATCCAGGTAGTTTCTACAAAAGTATTTCTTTCCGCCAAAAGCTGAATGGCTTCTTGTCATTTTGATTTCATTATAAATGTTGAATCTTTAGAGAATGTCCCTGTCTCAAATGTAAAATAGCAGCTGAGTCATGCTCTAATAATATATTGTAAGATATGCACAACAATTACTATTATGTCTTATTTTTGCTTATTTATCTGTTAATCTTGTTTCTCCAGGAGTCTAACAGCTCTGGGGAGTTCTTCTTCATTGGATACTACAGGATCACCAGGGTCAAGAATAGTCCAAGGAGCAGACTAGGGGTTCAATAACTGAATATAGAATTAAGTACTGAGGTATTGACTGTCAATTACAAAGATTTAGTCATTGTTTGTTTCTTTGTTAAATACTTTTGAAAAAGAAATCCTGCAATAAATGCAAGGCAGTGGGTATTTAGAGACACGTTTTTAAGTGAATTTTTTTTTTTTTTTTTTTTTAG